>PYHW01010003.1:2944747-2990948 GCA_013186435.1 Turdus rufiventris | reverse complement strand
CTGCTCTGTTTCTTTCCTGGTGTCCATCTGTGGAACTCATGACAGTTCCAGCCAGAGAGCCTCACCACATCACTGTCCCAGTCCATGTGCTAAAGCAGCCCTGGATTAAGTTATGGAGGCTGGCTGTGAAACGTCATTGCAGGATCTTGCTCCCCTTCAAAAGGGTTTCAGCCCTTTCAGAGCTCTGCCTTAGAGGGCAGGAACATCTTTTCCGTGCTAGAACTGGAATTCCAGACCATTGCAGTGTGTGCCATGGATCATGGAGGGTTTCCTTTGCTGAAGATGGACATGAACCTTCAGAGACCTTTTAAATGAAGATACCAGGTAATAATGAGGAAAAAACCACATTTTCTGACTGGTAGAAAAATGCACCTTAAAATCAAGTTTTAAGAGTGATGCCACCTGCTCCCCCACGCAGTTACACAGAGATGGACCCAAGCAGGAGGCAATTCTGCTATTTTGCATCTATTTACATTTTGGGAAGAATGCTGAGGGCTCCACCTGGATGGCCAACAATGGATAGACACAGACTCAGGTTCCAGCTTTGAGATGGGCTACACTTAAAAATAAGAGAATCCCACCCTTCCTCGGGGGTGTTTCCATTTTGCAAGTATTACTTGGTAATAATCTACATGAATTCTTTCAAGCATACAGCTACTGGTTCAGTCATCTTCCTCAAAACAAATGCAGGCTCAAGCTCCATTTTAGTAAGAACACAGAGATGTGGCCAGATTTAATGTTCTTGACTGTTCCATGGCAGTTGCTAAGAGATTCAGCAGGATGCATGGAAATGCATAAACACTCTCCCTCCCACTATTTTTGCTTAGAAAGGTTAAGATTACATGAGAAACCATCAACTTTCTGCCTGAAATATTAAATGAGAAATGTATTTCTGAGGTAAGAATTAATTATTTATTCTTGCATAGGTCTGGGAAAGAGGCTTAACTCTAAGGCGGAATTGTAAAAAGTCAAGAAGCATTTTGTAGTTGCTGCAGTCCAGCTTTCACAGGATTAGTGCAGGAGACTGATAAAAATCATTTAAGGGGAGGAAAGTAAAAATTACTGTAGGTGCACTTACTGTATCAACAAGCAAAAACCCCCCAAAATACTGCAAACATTTAAATGTGGGAAGTGGCTTTGTATTTTTCTGTGTAGCATTAGTGAAAGTAGTCTCTACCCCAAGCTTGTGCAGTCGTCCCCATGGTGTGGACACAAGGCAGAATTATTCGGAAGTTACTTCTGTTTTCTGTTGTGCAGGTATTTTGATTTATATTTTGATTTATATGTGACTATTTGCCATAATTTGCAGCAGTTCTCTTGGTAAGAGTTATGACTATCTCTGAGCTTATTAAAGGTAGAGAAGAAATTAGTCTGAAAGACAGGTTTATTAAGGAAATGAATACGCTTTATGTAAAGAAAGCAGACTTTTTATGGTGCCTGTTTTAGCTCATTCTCTGTCAGTTTAGCTTATAAAAACAGATAACTCTTTACTATAGTCAGGAAATAAATATTTTTTCCTGTAGTTTTCAAAAAATCCTTTTCTACCCAGTATTTTAAAGCCTGAAATTGAGTTCTGACAGCCTTCATTAAAATTGATGAATACTATCTGCAGTGGAATAGAGTGGGGCCAGAACTGTTTGTATCCAGGATTTCAATGCAGATTTGCAAAGCATCCCTGGAAGCTCTGGCAGCATTTCCAAATATTTATTTAAGTAACAGAACTCTGAAATTTTTCCTTTTAGAAAAGATCAAAAATGGAACAAATACTGGTTAGTCTGTGCATGAACTTTTCCTAGTTCCTCCAATGCCCAGTTTTTGGAGTATGCACACCAGCCCAAGGTTGCTCAGGTTGGAACACTTCATCCTCTACGCTGTCTTTCCAAAATCAACTGAGTAACCTTCTTCATGGAGTTTCTGAGGTAGGAAGGGATGTTGTCTTTTAGAAGTGAGTGGCACAGCATTGTTCTTCACCAAACCATATAAAAAGAAAACCACTGCTGAAACACATGGAAGAATTTGGTTTTAGTGATGAGTTTAAGAATGTCCACATGGCAGTGGCCAGGAGTCTAAACTAGGCTACCATTTCCATGCAATAATCTTACCACTCTGAGACATTGAGTAACCTAGTGTACTTTTATTAGGTAAATGGAAGCAGAGGTTAATGAACATTTATTGGACCAACTTAACACCTTGAAATCACAGGCATCAGTTAGACTGAGAGGCAGCATACTGATAAGATCAAGTTTTCTTTACAAATCTATGAGCCCCTGTACAAAAATAAAGTATAAAAGGGGCAAACAGAAACATTTGTTTCTTCCCAATCCCAGGGCTGCTTCTGAGGTCACATTCAGCATAAATTTAGAGAAGTCCATGAGGCGCTCTAAATTATGCAGTGATATTTACAGTACCAGGAGGACCTTTCTCCACTTAGAGATTGAAAAAAAAATAAAAAAAACCAACAGCTTTGCACCTGCAGGAGCCTCCCCTATGCAGGTGAAGCTTCCAGCTCAGTTTCTGCAGCCTTTTTCCCCTCTATGTTCCACACAAACAACAGAGACACTTTCAGAAGGGTTTGAGCAGGGTGGGAGGATTGGACAGACTGAGAAACCCTGGGCTTGCTCTGTCTGGGGCTGTGCTGAAATCTGCTCATGGAGCTCACTGTGTGCTGTGGATCTGCTGAACTTCAAGCCTAGGCAGGGTTTCCAATTTAATCTTTTGCTACTGAAGGTTCCTACAAGGAAAACAGACTGTGGTAAAGAGGAGGCAAGACGGGATGCTAACTATGTGCTTTAGTTTCTGTCTCTTGATAAAAGGTTATACAGCAAGAATAAAAGAAACAAAGCTCTCCAGGTCAATCTTCCTACTGTGTAGCATTAACTGAATGGTAGTTCCATTTAAGAGAAGAAAAAGTATTATTTCATCAAATCACTACTTATTGTCATCTACATAAGGCAGAAGCACCCTCATGGGCCTTGTGAGATGTCTTTCCTTATGAGCTGGATACACAGAAACTCCAAGAAATTCACATTAACAGAGTCAAAAGTGTGTAGTTAAAACATTTATGATGGACTATACTCGAATTATCAAAATTACTTTACCTGTTTAATGCCATAAACATTTGAGATGAAAAATGTGTCACTGAAGTCAGACACCAATGCTCACCAGAGAAGTTTGTATTTCTAACATCAGAAACACTCCACTGCTTGGTTTTCAGCAGGTCTTGCCATCTTTGTGCTTTGCTGGGAAAAGAGGTAGTTCTGAGAGTGAATGAACCTCACTGCTATGAGCTCAGCCAGCGTGGGCTCACCACTGCCACAGCTGCCTACGGGACACCAGCTATGGTTCACCCAGGACAAAACAACACAACCACTTGAAAAATTACCTCTTACTCACTGAACAGTTCACAGTTTGCACCATCCCCTTCTTCTGGGCTAAACCCAGACCAGATGAACACCTACAATTTCTCTGACAGTTCCCTGTTTCCCTCCTGTGCACTGAGGACCACGCTGACTCTCTCATCCATTACTTCCCACAAACTACAAACTCAAGGGACTTGGGTACAGCTCTTGTTTTGGGATGCAGCCACAGAGCTGTGGTTCCAGCTGTGGCACTAAGGGCATTCAGCAGGTGGAGTAAAGTGATGGATGAATTTGCTTCCCGTGGGCTGCAAGCCAGGCTGGGAATGCTGCAGGAAAATAAACAGCTCTGCCTGCCCTGGCTGGGTGGGAGGAGGCACAGCCAGACTGAGATTGCAGCTGTGGATTTCACAAGAATTGTAAACAGACGTGACCACCCAACCTGCAGAAGGAGTAGGCAGGAGAAAATCAGCAGCAAAATTACTCCTGTGAGAAAGATTCAACCTTGAGAACCCTTTTCTGATTGCACATGCAATGGTCCTGAACAGCTGGAACAGCTCACAGACCAACTCCAGCTGAAAGTTCCACTTGGAGGAAAAATCCTGTATCACTGTATCATTTAAATGTAAACACTAAAATCCATACTGTACAACAGCACAGCCAACCAAACTTGCAGAAGTCATTTTAAGGAACAATGTATTTCTGACACCTAAAAGAGGTGGCAATGCCTGCTGCCTTCAACCATTTTCAGAGAAAATGCAAATCGCGTGGGCCAGCAAAGAAGGGAAATGAAGTGCCAGGTCAATCCATGGTTACACTTTTTTAGTTGGCTCTGATCTAATTCCAACTTTGTGGAAGGAAGCCTGTGCTGGCCCTGGAGGAGCAGAGCCCATGGGACAGACTGCAGGCTCTGCCCCTACAAAAGCTTCCCTTACAGACTTTAAGACACTTTTCCTCACTGCACGAGTCACTGATTTGCTCTTGAAACTCCCTGTGATGAAATGAAGGACCCAAAAGCATTTAATTGTTGAACACATAAAAGGAAGTATATTTAAAATAAAAAAAATTGGTCAGACTGTAGAGTCAATTACCATTTTTAAAGGAATTTACAGGGCTGTTGTAGATGAGTCTTTTGGAATAGTCAGTTTATCGCAATGTCTAAACTGGTTTCTTCATTGCACAGTATTTTCTTTTAAAATGTGTGCATCTTTAAACAATTACATACATATTAAAAATCAGCATTTCTTTGCTTCAACTTAATTAAAACGTTAATACTCTCAGACAACACAGATCTGAAATGGTGAAACCAGTAATTGCCCCCTCCCACCTTACAACAAATTAAATTGAGACAAAATTACAAACACATTTCACTACATGATTATTATTAATAAAAATCAGTTTTTCTTTTTTTTTTTTCTTTTTTTTTTATAAAGTTGCCCAAAATGCAAGGGATGTGCATAGGTTTACAACTCAGTCAGAATAATATTTTGCTTTATTCCCTTGGGTACGTGTTCCCATGAACGGAATGTACTTTGCTGTAGATTACAGGTTTTATCAACACAGATACACCAACGGCATGAACGCTTGCGACTGTCCACATGCATTAAGAGTCAAGACCCAATTTCAAATTTCTAAAACTTTTACAGAGTTCTTCAAAGAGACAGTATCACATTATCTGGATGTTACACAAAAGTACTTAAAAATGCTATCCTAGGAGAGAAAAAAAAAAAAAAAAGCGCGGAAAAAAAAGGCCTTTAAAATTTATGAATTTGTTTCGTAACCACTAGACTAATTACTTCAAATAAATAAAGGAAACCAAAGTATTCCAATCCATAAAATCAGACTCTAAAAAGAATGTAGTGTTCCACCCCCAAGTTAAGGTAACAGAATCATATTATTATTACTATTAAAATAGATTATAGAAAGCAGCATCTATTTTGTGCAGTTTTTAGGGGCCCTTGAAATAAAAAGCTATGATTTCCAAAAATATAACATTCCAAAGGACTGAATAATACATACATTTAAAGATACATTTTATTAAAGTTTAGGAGAAATGATTAAAAAAAAAGATACTGTCTCTTTAAATTAGTGTTTCATCTTTTTTTCCCCCTCCTCCTATCTATTCGGACATGACAATAATTATATTTTAGGTCACACTACATCTAGGTAGTCTCTAGGGGCCAAGACCTGTTGACACAAGGTCAATAACGAAGAGGTTTTCCATGTATGAGGTGGTTCCCAGTAATGACAGATTTGTTTGTTTTTGTTTTTTTTCTTCTCCTCAATTCTCTCATTCCCGGTCTAGTAGACCCAGGAGACCGGGACCCACTGGGAGGCTGTACACACGAGCTCGATGGCTTCCTCCAGGTGCCTGATGGTTTCATCAATCTCATTGTTGATAATTGTTAGGTCAAAGTAGTGTGCATATGTTCTCTGTAAGATTTCGGATTCCTTCTGCAGGCGCTGAAGGGATTCATCCTGTTCGGCGGCCGGGAGAGAAAACGGGAGAAAAGAAAAGTTGGATTGTTTCGTGCTCTTCCACAACAGCTTCTCAACTGAGAAGGAAATGGGCAAAAAAGGCCTCAGGGAGTTGAGGTGCTTTAGCTCTCCCACCTACAGCTATGGGAATCACACAGGAGAAAGGGCAGAGCTCCCCTCTGGAAGCGACACTCACACAGCACTCGGTCATTCTTGGAGACAAAACACAGCTCTAGAGCTCAAAAAGCAAGGCAGAGGATGGAAGCTTGGAAAAGCAGCAGTGGAGACCACATGTGAATAAATCAGATATGGTACACAAGTAAGAGCTATTGGACCTGTGTCCCAGTGAGAGCATGAGAAACAGGAGGAGGGGAGAGGCTGTCTGTCAGGTATCAGCTGTTCCCAGTTTTGGTAATGTTTTCTGTTCACACCCATCTTCGGGGTCTGCTTCCTTTAACGACAGTTTACTGCTAAGGAAGTTCTCACTCCACATCACTCTGTGGTTTCTATCTCAGAGCAGGGCATTTCCAGCCCTTCTCATGGGACATCCTGGAGATGAACCAGGCAGCCTGGCCCCAGGGCTCTGCAGCAATTTTAAGTTTGAATTCTCTTCCTGCAAATTTCCTTATTAATTAAAAAAACCAACAAACTCATTTGCTGTTTTCAGGAACCTCGAAATAGCCACAGGAAAGCAATCAAGTCTTTCCTGTCCCACAGGTTTGGGGTGGATGTGGTGCAAAATGACTCCTGCTGCTCTGCAGTATCCACAGCCTCACTCTACTCACTTTTCGAAACAGAGTTTGAGCCTGCAGGAAGTACAGCCACAGTGCCCACAGCTTTTTTTGCTAGCAACTGTTCTGGAAACAGATTTTTATCTGGCTGTTAAGATGACCTCCACCTTTATTTTTTTCTGTTTCAGCTTCCCAAGTATTTGTAATTATAATGACAAGTAGCTGTGGAACAACAGCTTTCAGGTCCCCTCAAGGAAACAACCTGCTCTGAGACAGTCCTCCTCCACAAATGGCTGGTTTCGTTGCTGCAGGGAAGGAGAAGTTCTCTGCCAAAGTTACAGTTCTGCTTCTCTCCTGAAGCTGCAGCCTCAGATGGGGAGGGGGCTGTGTGGTGTGGTTGTCTTCACTTGAAAATTATTACAAATTTCATTCCCAGTCAGGCAAATAGTCCTCACATGCATTTGTGTACAAGGGATGTTCCCTGGATGGGCCATTTTGCACCACCAGCAGCTCCTGGAACTTCTGTAGAAAATTCCAGTGTGTGCAAATTTAATTTATGCTATTAACAAAAAGAACAATGTGGATCAATAATAGTTTAAAATATTTTTGTGGAATATTTCATATGGCCCAAGGTCTTTTAGCCAAAACCCTAGTTAGGTAAACTTCAACTTCCTATATGTTCCAAAAGAGACATCAATTTGTATCAGCTGAGCATCAAACCTTTCCTGCTTAAATTAACCTACAAAGGAAGGTCAGTAACTTGTCATGCAGAGTATTTTCAGTGCTTTAAATGTATCCAGCTAAGAATATTTTTGTATTTATAGTCTGTCTTGCCAAATCATAGTGCACCTTGAAAAGAGTTTTGATCTCATGACAAAGGGCTAACAGTACCTGAAAAGCCCTTGGAAGCCTTAGAACTGTTAAATCCTGATGCAGATTTTGAATTATTATTCAGATTTCCCATAAATGTTACTTTTACCTACAGCTATGAACTTTTCTCACTACAGCACCAATCTTACTGTGACTGACAATGAAAATCTGAAATCTTACAGCTATCTCATCTTTTAAAAAAGCCAATTGCTGAAGTTTACCTTGCACACACAGATTCCACAAAACTAAGTGTTTCAAAAATTCATTAAATTTCAGTATTTTTCTGACTTAGCTTTTCCTAGACCCAAATTTACAGGGATCAAAGTAGTCTTTATTTTGGAATATCTAAATTTCCCAGCCTGCTGGAAATGTAAATCATTATTTCTTTCATACACTTTAATGGGCAGTAATAAGCTTGGGATAGGCCACTGCAACAAGTTTCAAATAGGTTCAAACTTTCCTAAGCTCAGCAAAAGGAAAAGAGATCAAAGTTCTTGATTTTTGTTTCATTCTGGGACTAACTCTCATCTGTGTTTGTGATAGAGCATCAATTTGTACATATACACTGGCTGTTTCCTCTGAGTCTGCAAGACTTAAACACCAAAATTCTTCTTTGAAGCTAGCTGTAAACAAAGCATTTGCTGTAGTAAGTTCCTCTCAATTTCTCTAAAATGTCTTAATTAAATTTTGCATACTGAACATCCCAGATTATGTTCCAAGAAGGAAATTCTTCAGCAGTTGTGCTCTCAACAGTGTCAAGAAGGTATTTATCAAAATATTCAGCAAACTGCAGACAAACAAATGGCCACAACTCCAGAAATTTAACATTTGGGAGCACAACATCTGCCTCTCCTTCCCTCAGCTCCTGTGCAATAGCAATTTTATGTGGACCTAGTTGCAGTGTGTCCATCATTGGATCAAACTTCTTCTTCCTAATTCAATTCTTTCCCAATCTCTCCTTTTCCACCACAGCTGAAAGGAGTGAAACATGGCTTTATCCATGAAATTCCCCCATGGACATAAAGGCTATCAGTGGAATCTTCACTCTCTGAGGGCTGGGTTTTTTTGGCCAGAAAGTACATAGGACAAACAGCTGCCACTTGTAGCAATCAAATCCCAGCGCAAAAAATTACTGATATTCCCTTTTAAGGCTGTGGATAAATGAGTAAAGGCCACCATGCCTTTGCCACTTTTGCTTCAACAGAAAGAAATTCCCAGTTTAAAAAGCTTGTGAGCTCCACACTTCCTAAGAAAAATTCTGTAGGAAGGGAGGAAGCACAGCTAAAAGTCTGAAGAATTTGGCTCAGTAAAGTTTGCATCAAACAAATGGAACCTGTGATCTCCTCTTTGCTGCTGTCTGGGCAAAGGACATAGGAACAGAGGAGGAAAGAGGAACTAGCCCAAGGTTCTCTGATCCACTCTCTCCTCTCTGTTTTAGCACAACAACATCTGATTTCAGCTTCCTCTGTGACTGGACAGGTGGGTGCACTTTGGGAGACTCCCTGTGTGATTACACTGGCCCTGTGCTTTGCAGCACTGCTCATGGTGCCTTGCTAAACTCACTGCAAAGGATATTTACTCTCCTGACTCTTGCTGTGTGGGCCTTGATTACTGAGACATTTTGTGTGGTCTTTGACAGGCCAAAATGGTTCAAGAAAGACACTGATAGGATCAGGCCCCTGCACTGATTTTACCACAAAGTTCAGATACACACCTGTAAGAGCAGAAGTATTACTCCACAGCCTCTTTTTTCAGGTAATTTCAGTGCAGATATCAAAAGTCATTATTACATTAAACTTTGACTCCAATGGCAAAAGTAATGTTGAATAGGAACAAGCATATCTACATTCTAGAACTACTGCAATAACCTCATAAGCCCCTAGCTGGTACTTACAGGCAGTTTTCTGCACCATTTTGGCAGCTATGTACAATTAGTACGAATGCAGGAAAATGAAAAGAAAAGCAAAGATGAAATTTAAGAAAACATGGAGAATGAAAAAAGGACAGTCATTTACAGAAGTGTTCTCAAAAAGCACAAGTAAAATAAAACAAGGCAGGGCAAGAGGATCAACAGAAAGGGACACTCGTTATGCAAATGAATTTTCTTTCAAAAAAGAAGCATGGATGGAAAATAGGAAACACATACTCCTCACCCTTGTTTGCTGCCCTACACAGACACACTTTGCTTATCTGCCTAGAAAACCTTGGAAAACAGGATCCTGTGTTTGGGTAAGGTTGGCTGTATTACCATTGCCTGCCCCTCCCTTTCCTTAGCTTTAACTGATTAATGAATTAGCATGTTTTGTAAATGTGGCCTTGGCTCAGCAATTCATGTGCCTGGGTGAAACCCTGAGGGCTCAGAGCCTTTTGTTATTGGAGCTTAAAATAAAGACAGGTTTTACAGCATGAATGTAAATATTTAGAACATAATACTTTATTTCTACTAATTCTTTGGCACAAAGTATTTCCCCACCACTACTATAAAAGGCACATTTCTGTTCTCTTCACAGTGTATGAGGGATAATATTTTCTCCCTCACATGAACTGTCCCAACTATCTCTGTATTGCATCCTACAACTGCAAGATGAAAACTTAAATACCACTGGCAGGTGAGTAGGCCAAGGAAAGAATGTCTGGGAGCTGACAGGTATGGAGGCCACAAGCCCAGGCAATCACATAATTTTACAGGGTACCTGATGCAATGCTTTTTGTTTACACAAAGGAGAATTTCAGTGTGGATGACACAATTCTAGTATTTTATCAAGACTGTACCAATCCACAGCATCACACCAGCAGTTTACATAGAGCGTCACTTCACCAACATGGCAAGTTGTGCTATGCTGAGAGATCTTTGTTTTTACACTCTTGGGTTGTACCATTAGGGTATGGGTCCCTAAGACACAGTGAAATGACATAACTTAATGCTGTGAAAGTGAACAGAGCCTTCTGCCCCCTCCTATCCCTCTTTTACTGCTTCTTCCAGCACTGGTGCTTTAAAAATTGACAAAATTCCAATTTAGAGCTAAAGTAGCCCACTGAAGTATCACAGTGAACTAGCAGAATGCCTCAGCTGTCAGTAAAATTTCAGCTTGAGGCCAAAATTCTTCAATTTCCACTTCTGATTTGAATAATCATTCAGGGTATTTGCATTTAAATACGTTTGTCTTGCTCCTTCTTTTCCTGCAAGTTCTCTGCAGTTATGTCAGAGCTTCAAGCTTATGATAGTTATTGAATTTCTATAGAAACCTGCTGTAGTGACATGGCTTCTGACTTCTAGGGTATTTGGAACAGATTCATGATCAAATCAAACAGATTAAATACTTTAATATCATGGTTTAAGGAAGACTGAGAAAATTAAGTGTTTGTGAAAATGGAGTTTGCCTTAGTGTCAGCTAAATCTAGAATTGCTTGGTATCCTTGAAATCAGCATCTGCAGAGCAGATACCTTATAAAAACTAAATAGGAAATGTATGATGTGGACCTCCACGAATACTTAGCATTATTTCACAAGCAATTACCCCTTGGGTCAAAGCTTCCAGTTCTTAGAGGACAGTTGTCAAAATGAATAAGGTTATTTCTGATACGTACTTGCTGTGCAGGGAAAATGCTAAAGTTAAAAGGTGGGATCAGTGCTGGCATTTCAACTCACAACTGAGTAATTTGTGACAATGATTTGGAAATGGATCTCTGAGCTGGAGCAGGGAATGAAATAAAAGAATATGTACTTCTGGAATACAGCACATGGATCCTTCCTTTTGAAGCCCACATTTTGAATTATCAGTTCATAAATGTACAACAAATGTATGTCAATCAACTTAATAATAAAGCTGTTATTCAATTGTTTTTCTGCCTCTTCATTTACAGACAAGGAAACAAGTAAAGAGTCTGATCTGCACATTTGAATCTCATCCTTAATTCTGTCTCTGCCAGGACATCAGATTGCAACGTGCCATACCTCATTAATGCCTGGGGTAATTGTAGGTGCAGCAATAAAAACAACAAAAGGAGCAAACTCTGCAGTTCTCAGGACCTTCAACGCCTAGGGGAAAAAAAAATTAGATACTTTAGAGGAAGCTTCAAACAATCAATGTGAAGCAAGCTTAGCCACACAAGCAAAAGACACAAATTCATGATCTACCAATGTTGGATTTGTTTTTAACTGGAGTCAAGACCTTACTAATACAGAGACCTGACTTTTTCTATTATTTTACACTTTTGGTGGCCAAAACATATATAATCCTTAATTAAAGTGAGTTTATGAGACAGTAAAATCTTTAGCCTTTTCAGAATGCCTCTCCCCATACAGTCTCAAAAAATGTGGAGTTCTGTTTACCTTAAAACTGACACCATGTAAAAAACATTCAGTCATGCCATAAATGGGGAAAAGAGCCAACTGTGTTTTAGAATATTGATTACAATATAAATTTTCTTATTATAAAATTATTACTTAAAAATATAAAAATGTGATGTGAGAAGTTTGAAGTGTTTAAATATTGAGCATAGCACTAAATGCAGTAAACACAGCTCCAATGCCTGAATCTGTGCAAAAAGAGAAAAGTTCTCATTAAGGAGTTGCCTTAATGAGCTGACTGACACAGAGCTGCCACATGTGAAACTGTCACAGATCCAGGCATGACTGAGGCGCAGTGGGTTAAACATCTCAGCTGAACTCAAAGGCATGGACAACATAAAGTCAAGACTACTGAAGGTCACTCTGGTTTTGCTCTTTTGATTTCCTGTCTTCTCCAAAGCTTTTTCTTTTTAAAGAAACCAACAAAACAAAACAAAGCAAAACTCCTCCAATCCACCCTTTTCCCGAGCTAAAAGGTTTAAATCTCTGCTGCTTGAAACCCACCACCTGCTCCAAACAAGAGACAAACCCCATAAGTGAAATGCAAGAAAAAAACCCCATAAAACTAAGAGTGCCTGAGGGAAAACAGGCAAGTGGTGTAAGACACCCAGGAGTAATCCACAAACACTGTCCTCAATGAGCTGAGATGATGAATGAGGAAGCTGGGTAGGAAAGTGGCTTGCTGGACATGAGCTGGAGGAAATGTGGCAAAGGCAGCTGTTACTAAATGTAAATATATTCTAACAAAGATTTAAATCACTTCTGAGAATTGTTCAGCTCTTGAATAAGGCATATTGAAAAAGTTTATCAAGAGTTTGCTGTTAACAGCTGCTCCATTTGAGCTAACTATAAATGCTGCTCTCCCTGAACACTGTTAAATGTGGGATTTTATTTTTAAGAACACCACCACACCATCATACTCTGAATTGTCTTAAATAATTCAGTCAGGTATCTCATTTCTGTTGTGAAATTCTTAGAAAAATCTGAACTTCCTGAATCCATTCACGAAGAAAAAATGTCAACAAATTTAAGTAGATAACATTGGTCACAATTTTGTCTTTCCTCCCATTTCCTTCCATTTGCTAGAATAATAAAAACATCACAGTTGTCTATATCCATGTTGTTTCACTTAACAAAATATATAAACAGATCCCTGTGAATTGTAAGTAATGACTACACAGATGTTTCAAAGGAAATGTATCAGAATTTTCCACAGATTTTCTACAATGAATAAATAAACTATTAGTATTTCTTGAGAGCCTGATTCTTCTTTTTCCTCTGTGTTCTAACCATATGATTACCAGAATTCCACAGACTGATATCCTGGTGGACCAAGGACTTTTGTTTCACATCATTTTATACAGCACTTACCTAGTTAGTGCAATCAATGAAAACATCTCAATGAAACAAAGTTGAAGGATTTGTGATGAGTCCCATTTTTATACCCTTCTAATTAGTTACCTGAGGTTCTACATCAAGTATTGCAATTAGTCCCTGCTCATGGATCTTTCGTATTGTTTCCAGTTTTGTCCCATACATTGCATCCTCATGGCTGCCATATTCCAAATATTCATTGTTTGATATATCCTGCATCATTTGGTCATGTGATACAAAGTAGTAATTTTTGCCATTTTCTTCATCTTTCTTTGGAGGTCTGGTTGTGTCTGAAAATACAGAGTATTTTAGTGCAGAAGCAATGGTTTCTTTTTTATGTTTGTTTATCAATACTTATTCAGTAAATGATGACCCGTCAAATCACACAGATCAATGAAGCATGAAGCAGTCAGAATGGCAGTGGGAAAAGCAGGACTTTGAGGGATATGTGCTGGGAAAAGAAGGAGTAGAGTCCCTAGGGTCTACTGAATATATTTCTCCTAAACCCTCTTCTGTCATAAAAACATTTCTGCATTTTCCTTGTTTTTAAATTTTAGTTTTCATGAGGTTTTTATGAGTGTGAATAAGAAAAGTCTAAAAAGCACTTTAAAAGCCTGATTACCTGTGGTCAAGAGAGGTAAAAGCTACTTAGGAATAATTTTTGAATATTGTTTCTACAGACTTATGTGTAAGAGAAGTATGGCCTACTAATCTTTAGAACTATCTGCCACTGTGTGTGACCTGATCTTTTTGATCAGGTTTTCAGTATGCAGGTAATTTCATAAAACATTCTCCCAAACTCTTCACCCAATTTAAGGCCCATCTTTTTAGTCTTATGAAACCAATGAAACAATTTCAGTGCTTCCCCAGAGCAGGAATCTAATGCAGACAATTTGAGGCATGTTCATCATGGTAAAGGTGAGCCCATTTTAAAATCATCTGCAGGTAAAATAACTAGTATCTGTGAAGAAAATTAAATGAGTGTCACTTCTGAGCCATGTTTGGCATTTCTGAGCTCTGAAACAGAGTGGACAGGGAGAGGCTGGGTGCTCTTGTTTTGTTGTGCTTAGCTTGAGGAAAAAGGAAGCACCTCCAAGAGATCATGTCATGGGATCTGCAATTCCTGCAGAGTATTGATAGAGATTGTCATGAAGGGAAAACACCTCTGTACTCTTTGTAACAACTCACTGGTAAGCAGTGAAACTGTGTTTTCTTTCACTTAGTGTCATCTCTGGAAACCTGAAGTTATTTTAGTGCAATACCAGTCCTTAAGAGCTGGTTGTGTGAAGCAATTAAACACTAAAGGTTTCCTTTAAATCCAGTTCAGATTTCTTCTCATGGGAATTATACACAGTTAAAAATGAGAAATCTTTTATCCTTCATTCTAAATGAACAAACATTTGGGGTAGAGAGAAGTGTGTCTAAGAAGAAGTTTCATGAATAATAAAGAACATTTGATGCAAAAGTGGTGTCACTTTCCACCCTGCCCTTTGAAAAAGCCAAAGAAACACACCCAGTCCTACACAGCTCCCACCTTCAAGGCAGGGTTTGTCTCAGTGAGCTGAAGACAGGCAGCAGAACAAGGGAGGACACAAACAATTGTGCAGCACACTGAACCCTGCTACTTACGAGGAATGGGGTACGCGAATCTGTCCGGATGTTTTGTGATGAGTGTGTTTTTTATGTGTCTTCTTCCGACACCGTGTGCACCTGAGACACAGCACAAAAAAACCCAAAACATTTAGAAATATATTCCACCAGAAGGGCTTCAAAACTATGGTGCTAAGTTCAGAAAAAGAACTGAAAATTACCTAGTAGGACTAATGTTTTCCTTTTGAATGCTGGCAGCTTTACTACTTCTTCATACGTGACGAGATCTAATTGATCAAACACTAAAACACAAAAGAAAGCCCCAGAGGGTAAGAAAAAAAGGCATATGAAGGGTGATAACGAATTCTGCTACAAATTATAATTGCATCATGTTTTAGATTTATAATACAAAGTAACATGTTATGGAAAATAAAACCATTCATTCCTTATGCAATTTTAATAAGAGTGTTCATTTAAAAAATTGTTAAGAGCAGTAACAAAGCTACTGAGATGCTCAGCAAAGTTTGCATGTCCTTTCATGCAGTGTTCAGCAGACCACAAAAATCAGCTCTAACAGCATGCCATTCACGTTTGCATTCCTAAAAAATAGCAATAGGAAAGAAAAATCTGTGGACAGTGACCGACATGAAAACAATGTGAGAACATCTATTTACACTGAAGATAGGGATACTTTCATAATAATGTTTTAACAAGATCTATGAGAAATGCACAGTGTTAATACTTTGTGGTATTTATTCTTTCAAACCACACCATTTACTTGTAATTAGAGTTCTCTTTAAACACACGTGCTAATTAAACTGACATGCTTTTCAAACTTGTGACAGAATGAAGAAATCCAATGAAAAGTGATGGCGTTACAGAAAAGAACCTCCACCATATTTAGGGAAAAATTGTAAAAGTATTATTTCAGATATCATTTCAACTGCAGTTGAAATTGGATTAATTCCATCATGCCTATCAATCTGTTGTCAATTGCCAGGGAATATAAAGATTGACAAATCAAGTTTTGTTCACTAATAGCAGCTTATTCCTCCTGTGACCAGTAAGACATCATCTCTGGTAACTCCTGCTGAATTCTAGTGAAAGAAGCAGCCAGGAGGCAGTTTCTTATATTTGTAAAAATTATAGCAATCAGCAATTGTGGAGCAGAATAATGAACAAGAGTTTTCAGTTCTGTATTTTTGCACACTATGAAAAGGAGGAAGGAGACTCCATCCCAGCTATGGAATCTCTGAGTGTTTCCAAGTCTTAAATGGTGTATCCACCTCAGCTATATCCAATCCATCTTTTAGGATGAGTGTGGATCTCTCTCAGTTTTTCAATTTGATGGCAGTTTTTTTTTTACCTGATAAAGTCCAATAGTTTCAATTTGTTGAAACTACAAATCAGCCCTCTGACACACTCAACTTTTTAAGGCCTTGAAAAGATACAGACATGAAAACTTCCTAGTCCATTTGAAGCATTTTGAATTTCATCTTAAAGAAGACTCTCTTTCAACCTTTCCCCAAATACTACAGGCAAGAATTTAGTCGTATTTTTTCTTCCGTTGCACAATGGAATTCTTACTCTTGTCCTTTTTGCAACTTCACAGTATTTAAACAAGTTAATAATTCATTTCATAATAATGATCTACAACATGCTAAACGGCTTTACCATGCTAACCACCTAAGCCTGCAAGTGTCTTTTTCCATTGAAAAATAATAATTCAAAAGAAATCAATCCTTTATTTTCTTCTTGAACAAAACCACGTTATGTTAGATACAAACAACAGGAACAAACATCAGAAATGACACATATTAATGTCTTCATCACAAAGTAGTAGCATGGAGAAGATGTGTGCCAGTCTACATGGATTTAATTAATGATTGTGGGGTGAAAAATGATTAATTTCTTAATATACAAAGATAGGAGGAATACAGGGCACACTTCAAGACTGAACTTCAATGCTTCTGTGTTACTAGCTAATAAAAGAAAAGGAGTTCTTGAAAGGAAACAGTAAGAAGCAAATAAAGAGGCATTGTCACTTGACAGGTTACTTACATGCACAGAGGCCATTGGGAGTAAGACAGCATGAAAAATGTACAGGGGTCATTGAGATATGGCTTGTAATATATTAGTAAAATAAAAAGTATATGCACAAAATAAACTTTACCATGCAATAGTCTAAACACAAGGCAAATAAATCACATTAAGAAATGATAAACATATTTTATAAAAGCTTGGCAATTTTCTACATTATGCATTATATGGAGCATAGTCCTGGTATGTTCTGTTCTTTTCTGAAGCCCTGCAATAACTTTTCAGCAAAACAAATAAAAGTATATCTAGATATCATTGCAGTATATCTCTAGGGCATTTATAAAAGTGTCAGTGAATCTAATAATGAAATAATTTCATTTTTTTTCTGTGGGCTTTGGTTTAAAACTGACTTTATACTGATAAAACTTATGATCATGAAATTGCCTAATAGTCTAATATGAAGCATGGAGGAAAGAACAACAGGATTACATTTTTCTTGCAAAGGAGAATATATTTGCTTCTAATTTTAAAAAGTAACTGAAGTGATCTCCTGTTTATTTCATAAATTACATCTGATTTGCAGAATAATCTCATTTCTGCTTCCAGTAATATCCCCAATATACCACACCAAATCTCAAATCATCATTAGCTGGCCACACAAATCTGAGCTGACTATGAATTCTTTTACTGGGTCATTTCTCAGCACCCCAGTTCAGTCTCACCCCTAAGAGGAAAAACAACACACAAATCCAAATAGATTACACACTGCTGATCAATTTATTTAATTTTATACTAGGATATAAGAGAAATAAATTCTACTTTCCTGTAAGAGCAACATTTTGACAATGATTATACTTGTTTTGGATCCAGTAGAAGAAAAGATCTGGTTTTCGTTCTGAAACAGAAGCACTGAAAGGTTGCAAGGGCCAGTGTTGCCGTATTTCTGACTAACAATGCTGGATGTGACAGAGCACTTCAGAGAATGTGAATTCAGTGCCACCTCAGTTAAACCTGAACTCACAGGAGCACCAAAGCAATTCCTAATATTCATATATTGAATATCCTATATTTGGTGTCATTCCTTGGAATATCACCGGCATCACCTTCAGCACCTCAGGGGCACTAAGATCAATAATATTTCTACAAGAAATCTTGATTTCAGTCTGTGCTTACACTAAATTTTGACTTAGGAGAAAGGGGAAGTTGTATTATGAAGGGAACGGCTTCTTTTATGGTCATTATCATAATTTTTAATGTCAATATTTCTAATTTTTGGCAAACAGCTGCTCTGATATAAAGCAAATAAAGATGTAACGCTGCTGGTGAAGGCAGGTGAACCGTGTGAACCAGTGTCATCAACCTACTCTGAAATGTCAAGACTGCAAAGCCCTTTGAGGAATTTAACTGATAGGAAATCTCTGAGCTAGTTCTGCTCCTACAGTGCTGCCTGGTCCTTCTCTTCCCTGGCTATCCTTCCTTTAGCTCAGTCCTTTGTAGCAGCCCTGCTTACTCACATGGACATTTTTAATTCTGTATTTGCACTGGAAGCTGCATTAAGAAACGTATCTGCCCTAAAGAAAAAACAAAAAAAAAAACAACCCATGGGGTTTTTTTTTTGGGTTGTTCTTGATCCAGTTCACAGCATGGTTGTGGGAATGTGTGCTGGGAGCAATTTACACCAGTATTGTGAAAGACTTAGGTTCCTAAAATCCAGTTTACTCTCAACAGCTTTTGTTATAATTATTCAAATGTGGTTAGGTGCTGCTGCAATGAAGGGGAAACATTAAAACAAGCAGGGTCTTACACCAGCAGAAGGAAGGAACCTACTTAAAGCTTTCAATCTCTGCTTGTGAGAGCTTTCAGGGTAACAAATGGTTTTATATTCACCTGTGAACATCTGAAATGCAACACTGAATTTAAAGAGTATAAACAACAATTACTGTCTTTTGACTTTCTTAGAATTTACTTGAAAGTTACTTCTAATGAAAAATATTCTGTAATAGTGACAGAGTATGAGCTTTGATACTGCACACATTGTGCAGGTAAAGAGAAATACATAAAAAAATGAATTTATATGGTTTAATTGGTGTGTTCAAGAATGCAACTGAATAAAACCCCCAGAAATTAATGCAATTTAAAATACTTTAATTACACTGCTTGGACAGGTATCTATTCTGATTCTAATAAAAATCTCTGTAAGTCTCTCAGGAGACCACAACAACATAAGCATCACAGAATGTGCTATGAATGCAGAAGCAACAGAAAAGTGTTGAAAAGCAGTTTCAGCACATTAAGTATTTTATATTAAAAGAAGAAAAGCAGCAAATTCAGCTCAGAAGTGACAGGATCTGTCTTCTTTACTACTAAAACAAATGAATTTTGCTTGACAAGGATCTCCTACTCTACACTTCCAACATTTTTTAAAACAATTCATTTTCTTAGCAGTCTAAACAGAAGCCCCAAACTCAGGACTCAGGCAGAAATCATTGCAAGGAGGATAAACCTCCACAGCTGGTTCTCTTGGGTAACTGTAAACAACACACTGACTGTGCAATGGCTCTTGTTCCAGTTCCAGCTGTACCACTTAACAAAAATGGTCTTTCATGATGTTTTCACATATGTAATCTGTAACTATAAATACATATCAGCAAGGATGGTGCAGAACAGCTCCTGTAGAGCACGGTACAGTTACATAGGTTGCAAAAACCATATCCTGTTTGTTTCTAATGCTGCTTTAAACATAAAGCCCTAAACAACCTAAGCCTCTATCAGGATATACTATGATCCACTGATTTTGTGGCAGCATGCCTTTCACTGACTAAGCTCTATGGTTAAATAGCAAAGAACAGGCAGAGTAATGTTGGTGTAATTAGAATTTTACATCTATTTTCAAGTAATTCATTAGGTTTATATAAGAGTGTCAGCTGAACAATTACTGGCAAGGCTTAAACTGCAAAAAATGTAACCTGTTTACAGATACCTGCATTTTTTTGTTCATACCTGCATTGTGCTTTGCCAAATATTTGTCTTTGTACTGCTTTTTTTTCTTTCCAAACCAAGTACAGCTGGCCTGTTGCTCCTGTTTGGTCTTCTCCATGGCAATACAAGCAACTCGCCTGACACAAGGAGGAGAAAAAACATTTTCTGTTGTAATCAAGGATCTTTAAAAAGCTGCACAGAAAGAATTAGAAAAGCAAGGCTTTTTTATAAACATTTAAAAACATTTTTTTATGACTTCAAGGAACATACATACAAGGGTATTTTGATGTAAGAATATTTTCTTAGAGGCAGATGATGGAAGCTCACAGATGAAGTGAGCATAGGAGGAAGGACAGCCTGAATGAATCCAGACCACTCTGCAGCAGATCAGAATCTGTGCTCAGGAAGTGCACAAGGTGTGGAAAGACCACCCTGGTCTAAATTACCCCAGAGCAAGTGGTGCTGTGCTGGGGGAGTGTTTGGAAGTTGATCTTTAGGGTGAAGCTCTGCAAGGGACCCTGCTGCAATGTGCACCTGTGCTTCCCTTACATCATAGAGCTCAGGAGATGGAGCTCAAGGTCTCGTCTGCCTCTGTCTGTTCTGGCAGAATCTCCTTTAGCACAGGAGGCACAGGAGCTGTGCACAGCTCCAATTCTTTCACGTAGCAAATCCTGTATGAAGTATTTTGGGCTAGATTATCCATGTTAATAAACTTTATGAGTCCTGGCCATATCTTCCAAGGCCCAGGACTCTCTTGCCAGATTTTGTGCTTATACAATTTTTTCTGAACAGTTCTGCAAGAGGCTGTTTGAAGGCTCTGCATTGCTCAGTGCCATTGCTGTTCATTGAACCTGCAATTGGCACTGTGATTTTGTTCTGCTTTTTCACATTCATATGAAAAATGAAAAGGAAAGAAAACCTTAAAACTCCCTCAATGACCTTTTTGGTTGACAACCTGATAAAACCCTATTCCTGCAGCACTTGCATGCAAACAGTACTAATGAAACCCCTGATCAGAAGCTGCAAGAGAAATGAATTTGACCCTCTTGTATAACCAGTTTGCATGTAGCCATCTTCAATATTAGTTTTCTACAGTATACCAGAAAGCACAATGTTTATTAACACAGGAATTAAATTTTAATGTAATCACACATATGAAATTGCATGTAACCCTTACTGGATGCATATATGAGAAAAAAAGTCAATACCACACAAACTGAGTCAATATACAGACTCAGAAAAGAAAAAAAAAAAAAAGGAAGAAAAAGAAAGAAGAATTCAAAGGCTAGCCATGCAACAATGAAAAGTTTGAAAGACAGACATAAAATCAAAACTAAATTAATTTTTATAGAAAACTTAAGTCATACCATTCCTGAAGTTCAGGAGAGGGAATAAGACCTGCAGTACCATTTTTGGAGTTCTCAAGTTTACCCTGCCACCAGTTATGATCATCTTTGCTAATGATTTGGATAATATCACCAACTCGGAATCTGATGCCAGCTTCTTTGCAAGGAATGAGGTCATCCTTTGCTGGATCATATTCAAATTGTGCTCTTACATAGATCTACAAAAGAAAGAGTTTATAAGAGACACTGCAATATCATTACTGGTATGGTAATCAGATGAAAATCTGATCTGTGAATGCAGCTACACATATTGGTTGCAACAAGCAAAGAAAGAAACAAAAAAGGAAGGTGCCAAAGCATAAATGATAGTTGAAAATGAAAATGCTCCCTCCAGCAAATGATGGAGATATATGATGTTATTTCAACAGCTCATGGTTTCTACATTCTATAGAACCTGAACAGCAAAAATTTAATAAACTCCTAGAGTCCCTCAAACAGTTATTAACTATGACAAATCATTACAGAACACAAGCCAGTACCTTACAACTCAATCTCCAATGTACTTTCCAGCTGAAGTCCCATGGTATGTTTTAAAAATCCCTGTGACAGGACATTTTACAGGACAGTATAAAGGACTTTGGCTTTATCAGTGATCTTTAGAATGAGAATTTTAAAGATTTAAGACATTAAAAAAATCTTTTTTTAGGAAGTCCTGTATTTTATCTATCACAGAATTACTCAAGGAGGAATATGGAAATTCTCTGTATGGGTTTTTCAGTAAAAGTCTGCTCCTGTGTAAAAAAAACTCATGATTTGAGCAAGTTATTCTCTAAGGAGCATGACCAGAGAGAATCCAAACTCTGTCTTCACAATTTAAAAAATTACACCAATCATTTCCTCGTGTGTTACTGAGATCTCAACCCTAGAAAACAAAAACAAAAGTGATCTCCAGTTTTGGTTGTTAATTGGAGCCCTGACGCACCCAAGGATCTTAAAATCAAAATTAAGTGTCATGTCCTAGGTGGATAAATTCTACAGTTCATGAACTTCAAACATCACCCTACAGCATCTCAGCCAGCCTTGTATACACATACTGCTGAGTTTCTTACTAAAAATGGACTAGATTTAAAAATCTCCAACAACTGCATTGCAAACTAAAATCCTTCTTAGAAACTGTAACAATCACTTTTCAGCTCTGCTCAAATTCTGCTCCAATAATAGCTGTAACTATGCAGTGTTAGCACTGTTCACGGCACTTAAAAAGCTAATCCAATCTGCACCTTGGCATATGAATAAATTAACTTAAAATGGCTAATCACTTTTATCTTGTAGCTGATGTATTTTTATTGGTTTGCAGTGAGAGCATCAGATGACAATACCAATATAGAACTCAATTTTTAATACATTAAATCTGACCTTTGCTCTGCCCTGCACTGAGTTAAAAAAGCAACCCAACTTCTTTTAATTACTAGAGAAATAGGGTATTTTGAAACCAATTATGTTTACTCAGCAATTTGTTTTCCATGAAGTTATCATTATTGAGCCAATCCCTTATTTTGCCTGAAGCTTATACATATAGGTCTAGAAACATCACCAGTATTTTTTTACTATCTAGAAACTTCCCTGCTTTTCAAGTCTCTGCTCCAGTTTGAGCCATTATCCACCATATACTGGAAGCTCATGGAACATTACAGACTTCCTTACACATAAAAATGTACCTATCAGCCAAGCCCTCACTGTTTTCCAGGATGACAAGAAAAACATGCTGGTTCAATAGGAAAAATCAGGTAAAAATTGAAAAAATCAGGTAATTATAAATGGTGTGAGAAAGAGAAACACCATTATTTTAATGTTGCCTTCAACAAAGTTTCTTCTCCTGGGGAAAAAGCCCCTACAAGGAGCAAATGAAAACCCAGTATAAATGTCTGGAAGGTGTTTCATGGAGCCTTTCCAGGTTTACATTCAGGCAGCTTCAGAAGAAAATGGGAAGTTGAAAGAGCTACAGGAAGCTTTAAAAATGGGAAGTAAAGTGAGAGCAAATCATTCTTGTAATAGAAGTTCCAGCGAACTCAACCACACAGCAGTGTAAAAAGATTCTCAAAGACAAGAGTTAATGCAGCTGATGACTTCTTGAATGGAATTGTAAGAGCTATTATAAAAATTCCTGGTAGAGAAGGAAGCTGAAAATTGAAAAAAGGTTGAAAATTCAGAGGTAGAGGTAGATTCTAGAAAGATTATAAATAACTGGAGCAGTTACTGGAGATGAATCTCAAGTCACTTGACAGTCTGTGTTCATTTGGAGGCTGGAGTAAAAGAACAAAAATTCTTAAAATTGCAAAGAGAAAGACAGGGAGTCCTCTGAGGAGCCCCATGTGCTTTCTTGGAATTTTCTGGAGAAGGAAAATCTTTCTTTGGTCTGTGCTGACTTGCACAACCACCAGGCCAAGGTAACAAAATTAAGGGAGGTTACCGAACATGGGACTTAGGACTAAAATTTTAAGAGACTATCTTCAGATTTATCAAACCTTAACAGAAACTGTCCTTAATATTTTTTTTAAACTTTGTTAATAATTAATTTTACATAAACTCAAGCTTTACAATCTTCATCAGCACCTGCCCTACTTGTCTCCATTACAGCTAAAATAGAAATTTAAGCTTTCCTCTAGGATTAAAACCTGCACAAGTTACTGCATAACAGGAAATCTATTAATGTATTCTGAACTAAACCAACATCTCCAGTTAAATTCATAATGACTTTGTAACTCTCACACATGTGGACACATGAAATAAAAAACAAAACTCTTTTGAATTAGCCACAAACAAATGAGTTAAAAAGAAAAATGATAAAAATGAAACAAATTTTCCAAGCTTAAATGTTTTAGTCCAGCACATACAGAATATGAGGGGGGAAAAGGTAAGCAGGGATGTTTGCTAGCAGCTAATTTTACAAAAATTCCCATGGAGGATATCTATTCACCTGTCTTCCTTTTGGTTGTGTTGTCGATGGCAAGTCCTGCAGAATAAAGTCAACCCAGGAGAAGAAATTTTCATTTTACTTTTTAAGGGTACATAACACTGTTTGTTAGTGATTCATACTACATTACAGTAAAATGGTAAGTTAGACAAAAGTATAAAGCATTGACCCATGTTTAGAAATAACTCTTTTCTTAAAGAAAAATCAAACCCAGGCTGTTTAGCAGCAAGCTGAAGAAAGCAGGTAAAAAGTTTAAGCAGATAGAGAATGTGCTTTTTAATAAATAATTCAGCATCTTCAACACAAAAGCACCACCAAGTGAAAGAGGCTCTTTATGTGAATGCCTTTTCCACTTAAGTATCAAGTTTTGCTTTTAAGAGAGAGGCTATTATAAATATTAAAAAAACCTATGATTAAAAATGTACAAAGTGATCAATTGTGCTGAGAATTAAGATTAAGACTACTTTCATGTTATAAATTTAATTTAATTCACAAAAATGTCTTAAATTTTTTATTCACACAATTATTTTTAATTCCACTAATTAATAAGCACTTTACCTCATGGCAAATTAATGTTTAAGTTGCAATTTTTATTAATAGTTAAAAAAATAATTACTTGGTTTAGCTTTTTTTTTTTTTTGGTTGGTTTTTAGCTGGTCCTACGAACTCATGATATTGACAGCACTCACTGAGGAAACTTGTGTGTAGTTACTACATTCCAAACAACAACAAATGATAAACAACACGAATTTCAACATTAATGTACTTTAGGAAGAACAGGAGATCGACAGCACCTTTCTACCTGAATACATACAAAACAGAAGTACTTTGTGTTAAAGATGTGATGGTAATAGCTTGGTTTGTAGTGCAGTTTAAAGCCACTTCCTTTTGCTTTCCATATCCAGGCAAGGCTCATGTTTCACACAGTATGTGCACGTACCACGACAGCAGAGAGCACACCAATTCCTTAACTCAGATAGCGGAAACCAGTACACGCTCCAGAGGGCTCTCAAAACACAGAACTTAAAAAAAAAAAGAATCTAAAATGTCTTGGGAGACCAACTGCACAGTTAACTCTTCCTTCAAACTCTCCTTCCAAAGTTCAGGATGGAAATAAAAAACTTTGACTTTAAACCTCTGCTCAGCTTTGAGGAAAGTGCTGACAATGATTTAAGGATGACTGAAGTGTCACAGTACAGTTATTAACATTTAATTCACTGTATGGCTTTCAATGGGAAGAATATGTTGGAAAAAGCCCTTAAGAAAAAAAAAGAAAAGAAAAGAAAACGGGGAGTTACATATGCAATAACCTGGGTTCTCTCAGCAGGACAAAAGTTTCCACTGACCACACGATAAGTATAACAGTAATGGCAGATGAGCACCAACAAAACTTTCACACTTTCTCTGTGTGGAACTGGAAATCTTACCGAAACAGAATTGTTAGTGCTGCTATGACCATTAGCGGGGGACTGTCTGGATGTAGAGGGGGAATCTCTCTGAAATAAGACACAAGGTTCATTAACAACACAACACTAGCACAGCAACACAGATATATTTCAAAGAACAGTTACATCCACAGCCTTATAACCATTTGCTTAGCTGCTTCATTTGTGAAAGCTTCCACACTACAAACTCTAAATCTGAAAAGCTTTTTCACAGCTTAAGATCAGGTTTGACACTTCGATTTATCTGAGGTAATAATTATTTTTATGTTGCCTTCAACTTTTTAATAACTGGGGCTTCTGAGATCTCCAGCGGCTGAGAGTGCTACCAGCCCTCAGCCATGTACCAGCCTTGGTTAAAGTACCTGAAAGTTACCTCTGAACAGTACCTGGAATAGACTGAGGCCCATATCCTGTTCTAAAGATGTTTCTGAGCATTTTTTCAGCTGTGTGGTGGTTGTCAGTGCTGATCAGTCTCTACTCAGCAAGATGCATCTCCTTGCAGTGCTTCACTGCACAGGCTGAGGAGAAAGCTGGATTCTCTCTCCCTGCTTCTCATCCATTTTACAGCACAGTGAGGGTTTTCCTCCAATATTTGTATGGGCTTGAGAGTACCAAACCTTGCCAAAATATAGGATTTAAAAAAAGCCAATTCCCTTGGCCCACTGTGGCTCTACACTTCAGTGCAGAGAGAACAGACCCAGGGTGCACACTGGGAAATTCTATAGGAAGGATAACTGGAATTTCTGATTGGGTTTTTTTTTCACATGCCATTTTTGACTGTATAGTGCTTAATTCCATGAGGTCAGATAATTGAGCCATCTCTTCCAGAAATAAAATAATCCACTCCTATATTGTTTAAAAAAGAAAAATTCCTTTTACCTTCAAAGGAATTCTGGAATATAATATTCCATGTCAAAGGTCAGCTTAGGAATGTCTGGTCATTTTGTGTAACATCAAGCACAGCAGAGAAAAAGGGTTAAAACAGTGTTTTAAGCAAAGTTAACCCTGCCATATTTTATCAATACAAGTACATTTTGTGAACAATTAAAAACCTGAAGCTAAACTGTTCATGCAACATCAATCAGGGATTAATGCCACAAAAATAAGAACAAAATTTGCCTCCCACAAGTATTTGCAATGTGTAATGGAGTGGGGAAAATCAGCTCTAATTCTAATTACAAAATCACTGCAGCACAACAAGTTCAAAATATTCAAATGAGAGCAAATGAACCATTCATTACTGAAAAAATATAAAAAACAACAACAAAAAATATATAAAAGAAAAGCCTAAAGGAATCAATATTCACTTTTGTTTCTTTTGTGTATGGATTATCAGCATCACCTTTACCAAACTGTAACCACAACTTTTTTCAAAAAAAGTTGTGACTTCCTTGCTTTATAAAGAGATTTTCTGCTTGCTGTGCAATTCTGTCTCTGCTATTTTTTCACTTTCAAGAGGTGAAAAAACAATTTAAACTTTTTTTTTTTTTTTTAAATATGGTTTGTTATAATCTGTTGTCAGTGATGGTTTAGCAAGGGAAAGCTTTGGAAACTGATGCAAGCACCCAAATCATGTGGAGAAAAACAAGTTTAGAGAATGCCACTATTTCTGGACTGTCTTGAAGAATTCTGCCTTTGAAGGAAATTTTCTTGGTTTGAGAATGTTTTGATTTGTATTCCTCCAACAATTCTCAACACAAGACAGCATATTATTCAAAGCAAATATTAGTCATAACATACTGAGGAAAATGTACATTTTCAGTGCTATTGGCGATTTCAGTACTGTCAGAAATAATCTAACAAGTTAGTCAAGAGACATTTTTATGTATGACTTTTACATAATTAGGCTGCTCTGTTCTGTCACAATTTCAAAGGCATTTAGATTCTTAATTTTCTAGGGACAAGTTTTTCTTTCAAAAAAATACCAGACTCAAAAGTCAGGAGAAAAACTGTATTATGAACAATCTAATGAGACAAATTAATGAGCACAGAGATCCTTGTAGAATAACAGCACTGCCTTAGGACTGGCCTGAAAAACTTCAGTTCTGGTTGTGAGTTTGTTTCTCCAGTAAATCAGTGAAAGCCCTACTTTTCCTGGGAACGGGGGCAGAAAAAAACTTGGAAGATCCAATGATTCTGAGTAATGTAAAAAGGTTTGTATCATTGTAGTTTAGTGAATTTGACTGTCTGGACTTCCCAGGCTTCTCCAGCCCCAACACAAAAACAACAGAGAAATCTCTGAGCTCATCACTATTCACCTAAACCACAGAGCCAGAGCCTTAGAGGAAACAACCATAATTATTTTGAAATGATGGCAAACCCAGTTTCCTGCTGATGTCTTGCTTTCAGGTGTGGTTTATGAATGACAAACCAGTGTATTTGAGATGCAAACCTATATAAAAGAACTCAATGATGGCTAATAAAGATGAACTGATCAAGTTTGATACTGACAAAAGCAGCTGGATCAATGACATTGATGCCAAATATAAAAAAAAACCAAAACAATCAAAAAACCAACAAAACCAAAACCTCCAACAAAGACAGACAGACTTTCCAAAATTCTGCAAATACTTTTACGCTTCTGCCAGTATTTTTAATACAGATTTAAAAAAGGTTTAAGGCAACAAAAATTCCTGAAGTTTTGAGCACTAATGGAAACCATGGAAAATAAAGCAAAAAATCTGTGGTGATTACCACCAGGCTTTTAAAATCTCATATGTATAAAGGCTTTTCTTCTCAATGAAACAACTTAAGAGTTTCACAAAGGTGATCTGAAACATAAAGGATATTTATAAGAATTTTTTTTTGTTTAAAAGAAAAAAAACCCCAAAACTTCTCTTACCATTCTCACATATCTGACACTATAAAAAGTTACTTGGGGTGTTGTGTCAGTACAAAGCAAGAATGCAAATGCAGCCAGAGCAAAATGCTTACTCATTGGGATGAAACCGAAACATATAAACAGCATACACAGCCATCAGCCATAAGGAGGATGTGTTGCAATAATTACTTAAGTTCATGTTTATGTAAATCTGCAATTTTCTTGGTATCTGATGAAGAAAAGAACACCCTGGCCCCTTGTTATCAAAATATCTGTGTTAACTCAGGTCATTTGCCACGCCAGTGACTAAACAGGTCACCTCACACCAGATCAGCTGATCCAATTTTTACACAAGGGAATTCAAAAGTATTATGTCTTAAAGCAAGGTCTGCTCCATGAAATAGGTCTGGTAGCTGAATGGAAGGCATGGGTGCAGGAAAAGCCACAAATGCCTAAAAGACCTGAAATTATTCAGCTGAGATTTTGAAAACAGACCAGTTTACAAAATGCTGAATTACACAGTACAGGAAAAAGACTTCCCTACATATGCAGAAATGGCTCAATATTTAGAAAGTAATACTTATTTTAAGTGACTGTAAAAGAAGACAAATATGGCAAGTGAAATTGAAATCCCAGTTATTAATAAAAAAAACATTTCATGCCCTCTTCACCTTTGTGAAGGCCTAGGATTGTAAATAAAAGGCACATCATCTCTGATTCTACTACCATGTAGTTTTACTTATTCAAGATTAACAAGATGTTTTGCAATCCAATGATGTCATTTTGGAGGAGCCTCAAAGCCCCCAAATCCTCAATTCTGTTTGATATTCCTCTTCTCATAAAACTACACTACATGAGCACCAGCCCATGACTGAAGGAGGGGGAAAACCAAACATAAATATAGCCTGAAATGTTGCCAAAAAATACCTTAACTAGTAAGATTATACTAGTGAAGACAAAAATATCTCTCTATCCCACTGAGGGCATGAGAAACAAGATTTCTGTGTGAGTAATGTGAGTCAACATTGATTTTTAGCCTTTATCAATGGTTAAGAATTTGATTCATCACCTGAATCACCTTCCTGAAAAATTCTGTGAAAAAAAATTCTATGTGTACCAAAGGACTAGTGATGCTTTAAAAACACTGGGATTTTTGTGTACACCTGAACTGATGAAAATTAGTGTGGCTGAGCAGGTGGAAAGCACTCATCCATCTCTGACTAAATGAATGCTAAAGGCTACAAAGTGGGACATGGTTTCTTTTTCTCTTTGGTCACATATATCTAGTTTAGCCATTTCTTTCCAAAGGAACTAGGAGTCTATTTTCCATTGTTCTGTGAAGTAAATAGTCATGAAAAGCCTAAGGACACAAAGCTAAAGAAAAAAGATGATCTGCTATTACTAAAATGACAACTAATAGTATTTATTTAAAGCTGTATGCTGAGTTTTTTCAAATAATCATCTTCCCAGCAAGTCTGCAGTTCCACCAGTTTCTGTATTTCAATATTGGGAAGTGAGGTATTTTTTATTACTACTCCTCTTTGCAGCACAGAAGTCAATACATGAATTTGTCAGCACACTGTAATTTTTTAAAAAGCCTTTGCATTTCATGAAAAACTTTTGTTTTCATATTTATTTTAAGAAAATTGGCCTCATAGGTGAAAATCTGTCAAGCCTTCTACCGCTAAAGCATTTTAGGTTTTGTTGAATTTTACTAGAAGTACTGAAGGCAACCAAAAAGCAGTAATTTTTTTCCTTGCAAAACAGATTGTTCTGACAACCCCAATAGCAGTTTCTGTGTATTCTAGCATCTGCTGAGACACAAGAACAATTAGGGTGAAATCACAGCTCTAATTAAGATAAGGTGCTTGGCTTCAGCAGGGGTTGTGATTTCACTGGGGGAGTTCTAATTCGGGAGCTGTTTGCGCAGGGAAGCATGTGGCACGGAGAGATTGGCATCATCCACACGCTGCAAATGCCATCTGTGTGCTCAGACTCAACAGTGCCTCTCAAGTAGCCATTTTCTACAATTTAATTCCCTTCAGCTGCAATCTGGAATGGAACTTGGTGAGCAGAAGGGAATTAAACGTTGCTGTGCAAAGGCGGAATACCAAGTTTCTGGTTCAGCAGCAACTGGAAATCTGTTTTTTTCTTCTGTAGTGACAAAGACCATTTTTTCATGGAAACATACTGTTAAAGCCACATGTAACTGTTACACACGACCATCACAAATTTACCTCAACAGGGTTATACAGAAACAGGTTTTTCAATTAACCCTTAACAGCCCAAAGCAGCAATATAATGTTTAAAGCCTAAAAAGCGGGAGGATTGCTCCTCAGCTTAGGAACTTCAATAGACATCCTGAAGTATGAGTTTAAGTGGTGATATTTTAAAGGGGCTTCCTAAATGCACAAGTTGAGGATCCCCTTTCCTATTTTTTTTTCTTTAGCAGGCTGTAAAGAGTTAGTTAAGGTGCTGATGAGATGAATATGAAGGCAGGGCTGAGTAGGTAGGTGGGACCTACTCGTGTTCCGTTATCTTTGTTGTAAAATTGGTGTGCGTGATCTAACAGGACAGGCAGAAACAATTTCCCAGAAAGCAGTAACATTCAGCCATCAGCAGGCAGTTAGTTACAGGACTGAGGAAGAAAGGGGATGGCTCATTAAATTCATTACCTCACAGGATGAAGACTGTGTGCGATAACTTGGCACTATCTTGAAGGTAATACTTCCACGCATCTCCCTCTGTGAAAAAAGAAGCACTTCAGGACTAACACTGAAGAGAAAATCTCCACATTGTTAATGCTTGAAAGGAAAACGTCACAAGTATTAAAAGCTAAAGTGCTATGGATTAGTTGTCATATCACCCATAAACAAACATTTAAATTGTTCTCATTAATCTAAAGGATGAACATGCATTGCCAGTTTGTTCGCCTGACCAGGTTTTCAATGCCTAAAATCCAGAATTGTATTTTAATGTGACAGATGCACATTAAAATTCACATTTTGATGTGAGAGATGTGTAGGTTTCTTCCATGTCAACCATTTCTTTGTAGCTATATTCTTGTCATCTACAGTCTTCTCTACCAAAGTGGCATTTTCTTCCCTTTCATCATACATGTTAAATAGCAAAACAGTATTCAGTTTCTGGAAAGCTGCATTTTACTGTACTGAAAGCAGGAATGTCATAAATAGTCTTTCATCAAAACAGAATATGGGGTCTGTTACTTTGCATTTACTATTGTGTAAGAATATTTATAACAAGTACTAACTCCAGAATAGCAGCAGATTGTGACAATGTATTTTCTTAAATGGCAATCTGAGTATTTGTGAATACACATGGCTGACCACTGCAGGACTCAGTCTGGGCAGAAATGTGAGCAGATCACTTCAAGAGATCTCAGAGTTTCCCCCCTGTTTTTCTTTGGCTGGGTTATTGTGACCCCAAAAAATGCTACTTCCCTTTAAGCTTGTCTAGGATTAGTGACACCATCCAAGATCTCAAGTTAGGGTTGTATGCAAAAAATTAACAAGTGTTTTGGAAATATCAAACAGACTCTACCTGCAAGGCTGTAGGTAGAGTTTTGCTGGAAAAAGACAGACTGCATGAGCTCAAAGCAGCATTTTAAAACTTTGCAACATCAGTAACTGTGAGCCCAACAGTTCTACAATGAAAGAACTTTTTGTTGCATGGACATGTAGTCTAACAAGAACACAAGAAAAAGGGGAAGTTAGAACACAATTAAACAATAGTTTTGACTAAATAAACAGGCACTTTATAGAGGACATGAGGAAGACTTCAGGCACTTACAAGCATTTTTTGTAGTTGTTCTACAGTTTGATTTGCCACACTGATTCCATTTATCTCTCTGATTTCATCGCCTACATGTAGCGTACCTGCAGAGTTAACAAACACACAATCACCTCAGGACATGCTTCTACAAATTGAAATAATTATAACACAGCCCTAATATTCATACAAAGGCAGAAAACAACATTAAAATAATTTTTTTTTGCTAGATTCAGCAAAGGACTTTATATTAGCTACAAATCTCTCTTTCAGAGTGCAGTGAATACACAGCAAGAGATGCCCAGGCATTCTCTAAGTAAATGGGAAAATGAAGTTTTTGTTATTAAACAGTAATATTGAATCAAAAATACCATATGGCCTGGAATAATACAAAGATTCTTTGATATTATTCAAAACCTAAAACTGATGGAATTATGTATTAGACTGAGAATCAGATTCAGCAACATCCCTGTATCAAATAAAATCCCCTTTTCTGCAGCATTTCCCATTTCTGTCATTCTGACAGAAGTGAATATTGTTATGTTCATGACTGTAAGGAGAAGTATACATATAAATTGGGAATAAAGAATAGACATTTGGTAGACATGTCAACAACAAACAGAAAAATTTTAATGACTGACACTGGTCTTTCATTTTTTTACTGAATGCTCTGGAAGGTGCAAGTAGATGGAATCTTTAAAAGCCTTTCTTCCCATTTCAACTCTGCCACCTCTGGAATAAGAACAGTTTCAATCACTAGGACTAGACAGAGCTGACCTAGAGACAGGAGGCAACTTCACAGCAGCTACAATTTTGTGACTGGGAATTGTGCAGTTTGTGTTTAATATTGCTGGCCCTGAAATTATACAGTTCCTTAACCCTCACAGTAGTTTTATTATCCAGACTTTGCTGATATTGCCTGGAGAGAAAAATGCCCTAACCCTCCCCAAAGCCAATACAAGGCACAGACCCTACCAAGATGGTGCTTGAGATCACTGCCAAATTACACTTGTGTTTCTCTATGCAGTAAAAGTATTCTAAATACAGGTATGCTGAATGAAGCAGTGAAGCTAAGAGGAATCTAGAGCACTAACAGAATTAGAAGCATTAAAAAAAAAAAAAGACCATACTACAGAAACACTAAGTACAGCACATTGTCAAGCTATACCTAGTGCAGAAGCACTACCTTAGCTAGATGAAACACACAGAGAAGAGTCTAAATTTCCCAAATCTTTAGAAAAAAATACACTGTGTAATTAAAAAGAAGAGTTTTAATGGGCACAGTTGGATATTTTACCTAGTTTTAGCAGGTTTAAAAAGCTTTATTGGCCCCATTATGGAACACAGTCATGTGAAGCAATAGTGTGCAGAGTATCACTGCTACCTAAGCACAGTTGGAAGAAAAACTTTTTCCTGTGAATCTTAGAGCAATCTGCTTTTACAACCCACTTTCAGAAGCCAAATAAATTTTGATTCATTTGAGAAGGTATACAGAATCCTCTCTGAACTGCATCTCTGCTTGTATTAAAACTTCTTCCTGACAGATTTTACCATATCAGAGAGACAAAATGAATACATGTTTTGTCTCCCAAATTACCTGTTCCTAGCTTCCTCTGAAATAGAGCAGTAGGCTAGAGGGAACTTTGGTCTGAAAAATGAGGAAAATTTTTGTTTCCATCAAAAGAAAAAGATGGCAGCATGATAAAACTAAAGTAACCCTTTCAAGGCTGCAATCCAAACTTGCAGCCAACAACCTAGTAGGGAAGTTCATCTGTTTAAAGCAGGACAAAACCCAGTTACTTCTGGACATCTGATCTGAACAAACAAAATGAGAAGAAGAAGACTGGGGATGAGAAAAAAAAAGCATTTGGATTAAAGGATTTGTTATGGTACTGAAAACTGAAAAGAAAGATTTAGAATCTAGGCACAAGTAATATCTTTATTTCAAATCCAGTTTTTTTGATTCTCAACACCAAAAATATAAAGATCCTCAAAAACTGTGGACAAAACTCTTTATTTTTGCAAGGCAAAGTACCGCTATTTGTGTAAGAATTTTTTCTAAAAACTGATAATTAAATAAGTACAGCTCCAGAAATGATTGGTATTTCCATCTCTTACTGAGCTGTACTCAGTAGTAAGATACTAATTACCCTAATTAAGACCTGAACGAAACACAGTGGGCCCTCACCTCTAAACACTGGCAGACATCTGCAACTGGACAGTAACTGAAGCAGTTATCAGGAGCCCTTGCAGGCACAGAGGGACACTGCCATGGAACAGCAGCAATCAAAATCAGGAGAATGCACAAAGTTTGTACAAAAGGATCTAAAATAAGTGTGTTTGAAGACAAAACTCTTCATGAGATGTGATTACCTTGCCGGTGAATCATTCCTCCGTGCATAATTCTTGCCACAATGCAGTGGTTCAGCTCATTCATTTTTAAAGTGATTCCCTAGAAAAAAAGAAATGTTTACACTTTTAAAATGCAACATTAAACACTGTGATTCTTGAGTGGTTAAGAATCACATTTCCTGAAAGCTTGAAGGCAGGATATAAATTTTAAGATTAAAATAAAGTCTTTGTCAGTCACCTAAAGATGAGCAATAAAACCAGATACTATTTATAATTGAGGATGCAATACTTCAATGAGTTTGTAAGGACCTGGTTTGTTAAAAAAGTGATTTTATATTGAAGTGCAAAGGTTCCAGTTGGACTAATTTTCTATAGTTACTACAAAGCTGCTTTTAAACCAACCCAGCCCCAGTGGCACAGCAGCAGTGTGAGTGCACACAGAGCACTTCAAGGAGGATAAATACGTACAGGGGCTGCCGAACTATTCCAGTTAATTGACAACCCCACCTCAAAGTGAGGAAACGGAGACTAAAATCATTACAATACTGGTACTTATGGAGTCAAGGGGAATAGTGATGCTCCCTGCACACCATGGGCTCATCTGTGTTCTTCTGGAACTGCACCAGGCGGACGCGCGTGACGTTCTCCATGTCCATGTCGCCGTTGGCGCTCTCTGGCGAGTCCCCGTTCAGGTAGGGCGAGGTGGGAGGAGGGGTAACTCTCAGAGCTTCGTCACTGTAAACTTCATGTGCCACTACATCATGAGTTTGAAGTAAGGCCTGGAGGAGAGCACAGCAACAAAATGTCAGGTGTCCATCACCTTTGATGTCCCTCGCTCGTTCCTTGTGTTTTCAAAGCTTTCCATAAAGTCAAGAGATTTGCAAAACCCAAGGAAATACCCTGGAAACACAAGGTATTTGTGCCCCATTTCCTACTGCAGAACTTTTCTCTTAAAGGAGTCTAAGATAAACTTTCAGACTGTAACACCTGCACACACACTCTGAGACTCTAAAACCTGCAAGAGTTGATGCAATTTTTACTGTAGGTTCTTCAGTGAGAAGGTGCTGCCTCCCTTCCCCTCATCCTCTCAACCCCTGCAGGGTGTCAGAGTGAATCCAACTTCATGTGCACAGAGAATCAGAATACACCTTTCTGTGCAAACCCCTCTATGATAATTACTCTAGTAAAATGGAAAGCTACTCAGATAGATCCCATGGTATTTCACTCTAATAAAGGCAGACTGTGGATCAATACTGACTCAAAGAAGGAAATATTGGGGTTTTTTTGTTGTTTACTATCATAATTGCTTCCATACTTTTTCCTTTCCCTAGAACCTGGACCCAGCACCACCACTCTGAGTTTACAATACTTGACAAAACTTTAGAGTGTAAACCAACAAACTGCTAAAATTCTGCTTCAATAGCTTTCACTGGCTACTTCAGCAGCACTTCCAAAGTGTACCATGTTATAAAAGGTAATTTCTTAAACACTTATGTTCCCAGTTCTCAAATGGATTTGAAATTATAGCTGAGAAGTCAGCACTATAATGATGGAGAAAAATTTCTTAAACTAACGATGCTTTGCCCACATTCCCCCCATTTTTCCATCTACACACAAACTCTTTTAAGTTAAATACTATCCTGTATCTGCACTTCCTATTTTTCATCTTATTTTGTCAACCACTAAGCTCAAACTTGCATCAATTCCTCTGCACTACTGTAGCAACATTTTATATTACAGACCTGGACCACATATGTAAGTTAAATCACTTTAACAATAATTAATTAAAATTTCATTTATTTGTCCATCCATTTATGTGTAGGTTAATGGTTGGACACAATGACCTTGGAAGTGATTCTGTGCCCCTGCCTGTATTTGTTTCACTCTCCATACTTTAGTATTACATTTCTTACGTAATCCAGGCCCTTACATTTTTATCACTTCAAATAATTGCCCTCCTTGATATTATTTTTAGCAATAATATTCACCTGTAGGAGGTTAAAATTTCAGCATTTTTAAAGGTCCATAATTATACTAAATGACTTCTGAATAGATTCACAAAAATGAACACTAATTCAGAAGTACATTAATGTACAGCAAGCTCAATTTAATATTGAAAACATTTAATAAAAAGATTCCTACTGGACCTTACTTAAAGATGCCTGCTTTTAGGCATTTCTGCTAATTTTGATAATGTGGTTTTCCCGTTTTGCCTTTGCAGAACATGATGATCCTACTAAAAACTGATTTAATGAGAACATCTGCTTTCTGCTGTACTGCAGGATCACTGTTTGCAGAGAACAGCATAGGAAAGGATATGATGATGGATAAAACTTCAATATGTCATTAAGCAAAAGTCTCCTAGCAAATATTTCAATTGCTCCAACATACTGAACTTCTAGAATAGAATATTTTACATATGAAACTGGCATGTTAGAAAATCTACTGCAAGTCATGTAATGGAATAAAAGCTCTTTGAAACATGTACATACATAACATATGAGCTACTTGAAAATGCTTTAAGAATTCTTAAATTAATTATCTACTGAAAGACCTTAATGCAAAATTTACATATATTTCTTTAAATTAAAATGTTAGACACACACAGAATAAATTGATCATGTATTTCTGCAGCCATAAGGCACATGAGGGAAAAAAAAAAAAATCAGAACAACAGAACACCTTGAAGATCTGTTACAAACACATTTTATTGGCTTTGGTTTTGTAAAGGCCTGCACAGTTCAACCCACTAACACTGTGACTAACTAAACAAGACAGATTGTTTGTCTTTTTTCTTCTAAGAATACACACTAGATTAGAAAAAAAAATTTAAATATCATACAGGTGTTAATGCACACTCCTACTTATTACACCTTGTTGATTACTGAATTAATAATGGTCTGTAATATCTGGCAAACACATGGAGTGTGGGCTGACAATATTGCTTTATACAATTACTCCTTTTCCTAATAGTTTCCTTTAAAATACAAAGGCTTTCACTCTGAAGGAAAGTTTAGCATAATGCAACAAATGTAAGAACATTTTATTCCATAAAGGTGCATCTGGAAGCAGGAGTGGGAATGATGGAGAGGATGGAGTTGTCCCTTTGGCATCTGGAGACTGTGCCATCTGCAGGTGGGGATCCACACCAACTTTTGCTGGTTTGATTGCTACTTTCCATTCCTCCCTAACATGAACTGTTTGTGTTCCCCTGCTCCTTCTGGCTCTGGCAGCATCCCTGTGATCCTACACTCTTTTTACTAAATGGTTAGCTGGGGATTTTTTTTTTTTTTTCACCAACTGGCATTTTAGCCTGGGATACCACAGACTCACTTGCTGAAATTACTCCTTATCAAAAGTACTTGTTATGGAATTGCAGATTATTCCTTATGAAAAATAGTTTTCATAGATTTGCGGCAAAAGAATACTGACAAATGGTTTTAGATTTATGAGTGTATCAGAGAACAGAGATATCTAAAAAGGAGGATTTTCAACTCAATTTTCCTCTCACTTGATTTGATACATGAAATTTCTACATACCATAATCAACTTATATTGATGCCTACTCTGAAAATAATTTATCCTTAAAAAATGCTCTTTCTCCACAGTGCTTAATGTTTTAGCAACACTGTGGGGTAATTACACACAAGAAAAGTATATCAAATGAACCTGTCAGATTCCAAATGAAGCTGAGTATCAGAGAAAGGTTTTTAAAAAAATCCTTCTTACAATATAGCTGAGTACCAGCCACCTTGTTTCATATTCTGATGAATCAGAGCTCCTACAAACTGGATACGATAGGATAGGACAGGATATAGGACATAGGAGATATAGGCTAGGCTAGGCTAGGCTAGGCTAGGCTAGGATCTGCACCATCTCCAAGGAAAAACATCAGAGTGCTGCTGAATGGGCACAAAAAGTCCGTGTCTGCATTAGCAATTAGTGCAGTGAAATATGAATGAATTGAAATATAAAACAATTGGATTAGTCAGGACCTGATGTACACACCAAACACACTGCAGGAGTTTTTTCTTCTGACCAGCTTCCAACTGGCCCTGTGGACAGAGTGTCCATCAGCTGCTGGATTGCACTGGCTCCTGGCACACATTTCAGCTTAACTTTATCTGAAAAAAGTCATTTTGCATGCTCTGAGACCCTTATGTGATACAAACCAAACACTGTTAAGGGGCAATCAGGAGATTCACTTTGAAAACATGCTCCTGATCTGATTTAAAATATAAAAATAAATGTAGCCAAGGCTACAGGGCCCATCAAAAGAACACACTGGGACAAGCAGCTACCCAGATTTCATCTGATACCTGAACAGGAGGTTGGTTTCAGCTCCCTCTTTCCAGGAAATTATGTTTATCCTTCAGACTTAAAGTATTTCAGCTTTTGGATGAGCAAAATTCCACAAAGCCCCCTGCATATAATCCTCATGTTAGGGAAAGTCAAATTAATGATTTTAAGCTGACAGTAATGTACAGCAGCTCAAAGCAAACTTGTTTATTTCTCAATTTATGAACTCCACCTACAGCATAAAGAAAACCTTCAGAACAATGGACTTCAGCAACTTGAACCAAGTTACAAAGCAGTAACATCCCTGAATTTAGGACAATTACTGCCCTCAAATCAGATTTGGGAAACAGACCAGTAAGTGTTGATATGTAACACAAACTTAACAGATTGTACACAGTACTGAGTTATTGTAAAATTATACTAATTAAACCCTTATTTTGCAATGAATTCATACTTTATCCTAAGAAGACCTTTGGAAAAAGAAAAAGGAGCTTTACGGACATCCGAAAAGATTCATTCTTCTTTCCATGTGCAGCACAGACCTCCAAAACACAGTGAAACTGCTCCATAATTACATGATTCCAAACTGCTGACAGTTTTCAGCACAGTAATGAGGACCAATAGTAGCAGCAACACCAATTCTTATGCCAGAGCAGCAGGTTAGAAATACTTATTAATAGTGTACTGTATACAGTTCTATCACTTGCAGATTTTAAGAATTTACTGAAGTTTTCTAACATAAAGAATAAAAAAAAAAAATTAAAAATAGCCCAAACAAGTAGGATCTGCTTACCATGAAATGAGGTTGTGTTAAAATACGCTTTAGCTCCTTTGCATCATTGTTTTCTGGGTAACATGAAATTTCTTCCAATACCTGCAAAATAAGCAGGAGAAATGCCCCACTGTAACTTTTTTTTAAAGCTATTGAAGAAATGAAACTCACTCCTCAGTCAGAGTATCCCCAAATGATTATATAAACCAGTATTTTTGACACAGGTTAGGGTTTAAGAGAATGTGACACCACCCAGTTGCCCCAAGAGAATAAAACATCTTTTTCCAACGTCCTCTCTGAAAGAGATTAAAGCAGAAATTTGAAGGAAACAGGTTTTGGGGCTTTTTTTTTTTTTTTTCTTTTTCCCAATTGACAGCATTCCTCCAACAGCTAAATATATGGGGACAGCAATGAAGTGCTAACAGGTGACACACAAGACCTCCACCAGCTGCTGCTTTCACACAGAGTCTCAATTTATTAAAACAGTTGGTCTAAGTGCAGAATTAAAAAAAACCTCATAAAATCAATTGTTAAAGACACCAAGTCTAGGTGGGCCATCTGCTACCCCACTTCCAAGCTTCAGATTTTATAAAATCTGAGCCACTTTATCGCTGGGGAAAGAGGAGTAAAGAAGTTTTAACTCATCTGCCTGCAACCCGACTCCTACACTTTAATTTTCACATGCAGCTAGTTGGACAATAAAAACAGAGTATTTTGCTTCTGGAAGCACCCCCAGGATTAAATGACAGCAAATTTTGCAGCATAGGACCTGAGGGCATCTCTCAGTGTGACTTTAGTTATTACACAGTTTTAAAGTCTTCCTCCCTCAACAGCACAATGAACACTGTTTTCCTATGACACAACCCCTAGCAACTGCACAAATTTTTACTGATTATACATAATATAACAGGTTTGAGTTTTTTAGTACTGGCCATAAATTAGCAAATAACATACTATTTGCAAGGTATAAGAATTAAGAACATCTGTGTCTATCTTTGGTCTTAGTGGGCCACCTTCACTGAATTTCCAAGTCTGCTCTTCTTAGACCCATCCATGATAAACTTGGGTTTTTTTCAATTTTAAAAGCTGGTATTTCAAAATATTTCTTTTTGTGACTAAATTTTATAAACAGATTTCTGCTGCAGATGAATAACCTGAACAGGACTGATACTGAAATTTAACACCACTATTGTTGAAGAAAAGGTTAAATGATTAAACTGAGTAATATTCATAATCCTTACACAGATAATGTAATTCTGCAAGTTTATGCAACTTGTTACATAACTTGAGTAAGCAATGGTAGCATTCCAGAAATAATTCAGATAATGAGCCAGAATACACATCTTAATGAAGAAAAATAAGTTATAGTTTAAATACAATCAACTTTTCAAAGTAAAAAAAAAAACCATACTTTAAAGCCATTACCTCTTTGGCTCTCTGTACAGCATCACTTGGAGGATTCCTGATTTGTGGTGAAGATTTTGTGTTTATTTTGTCATAAAGCTGAAATAACAAGAAAACAAACTACTGAAATCATATGCTATTTTATATAAATTAATGAGTGTTTACAATAGCCTGCTTATGTTACCAGGATTAGGATGATAAACTGCAAAACCCACAGATGTTCTGTACACAAAATCTAGCGGCCGAGGGTTTTGGCTTTTCATTTTTAAACATTTCCTGATTTGAACAGTGCCATAGATTCAGAGTTCATAGGATGACATGGGAAAGTTCAAGAGGTTAAGGGCTTCTGCAAGCCTCCCATGCTTTTGCCACAGATTTACAGAAAATATATCCTTCTGCTAGAAGGGAGCCTATGAATCTTGAATAAATGCTACAAACCAAACATTCTGCTATAAAATCAAGTTAACCTGCATATCTCACTTTTCTCAATAAATCAAACCATCAAACATTCTGAACAGTAATTTAAATAAACCATGGAACATAGGAAAATGCTCTTGAAGACAGAACATTACAAAAGCCAAATACTCTGAGAACAGAAAAACAAACCTTCCAAGAATGAGTACTCATAAAAGAGGGTAACCTTGTTTTACTAGGATTTTCTGTTAGACAGAAGAATGTAACTGAAATTTAAACAGGGTACTGCAAACCTTCCATGTTATTTTTTCTAAAAAAACCTTTAAAAAACCATTTAACTAAGCAAAGCACAACAGAAGAAAGATCTTCAGGTTTCAAAGTAGAGGCAGGACACTGCAGGCTCTTTTTCATACAAACCTAACAGACTGCGCATGTTTTAAAGGAATAGATGTATACTTAAGAATAAACAGGTACTGTAATAAGCAGAATTTTCAAATCAAAGCATTTGGCTTACATTTCATATTATATAAAGATGGTCATGCTTGTAGTTATTTTCTAATTATGTTAGACTATTTCTTTGATATATAAGACAGAAAAAAAAGACACAAATAACATTTTTAGGGAATAAAAGACATTTTTATCACAACAAGGGTGGTGAAACACTGCAGTAAGTTGTCCAGGGAAGTTGGAGAATCTCTCAACTTTGGAAATACTAAAAAATTTAAATGAAATCCAAAATACTGGATGTAAAAAAGCATTCAAATGCAAAAGGGACTCTCAAACCTTCAGCAAATCCTAACACTGCCAAGGATGAGGTGAAAGCACCATTGAGGCTGCTCAGCAAGGAGTGCTCAGGAGCTTCCTCGGGGAAGTTCACAGCTCCAGTGTTTGGCTTAGAATGGCCTTGGATGTTTGAAAAAGGGAACCTTGCCAGGACACAGAACTGCCCTGTTCTCTTTCTCACACAACATGAAATACCATTCAGTCTCAGCAGATACAGAAACTGCCAGAAATGCAATCCAACATCACCATCACTTTCCTGGGTTAACAATTCAACAAACATGCTGAACATTTCAAGCCCATACACAAATAAGCACAAAACCAGCAAACATTGTCATTTCCAAAACACATTCCCTGCAGGACAGTTACACCACTCTCCTGGGGAAAGAAAAGCAGCAAAGTCAAACTACATCAGTTTCTTCCATGGCAACAACTTTTACCTTGTGCAGCCAAAACACCACTGAACTCCACAGTTGAAGCAGCCTTGACCACTATTGAAAGCTTGGAGATAAAAGCTTTCTGCCAGCTTGAAGTTCAGGAGATATTTCATTTTTGTACACAATTTATTTGTTTTACCTTTTCTTAAATAAATTAACAAAATCTACCCAAACTCCAGCAACTGCAAATTACAAATGTACCACAATTATATGCCTATTAAGGAACTGCACTGAGCACTGTGTGCTGAACCAAAGCACAGCAGAAAATGCATCATACCCACCATGAATATTACTGCATGTCTTTTCCCTTTTTAAGAGTAATGAAATTACAAAAAAGCTACCTTGAAAATATTTTTATTAGTTATTTCTAGCAATGGTTGAAAAGCTAAATTGCTGAAGTTGCTGATTTCCCTTGTTACTGTCACCCAAAACAACCAGAAGTTTACAGGAACAATTTTTTCCCCACTAACAGGGGAGTTATCTTCTCAGTCAGGAAAAAGGCAGAAAGAAAATTAGGGAGCAGAGTTCCTCAAAGAATGTTTAGAAAAAAAAAATCAAGGCAAAGTTCAGACTAAACAAGGGTGCATTTGTATTTCCACAGTGTCTTCATGCTGAGGCACGACACTTAAATTTAATCTTCTAGGACTTCTGCTTAGTGAGGTTTGCTTCAAAGGCACCAAACTATTAGGAGGAACTCTGACAGCACTTAAAAGAAAAACCTTCATATTTGCATTAAGGTTTAAGGATGGTATATTACCCAAGGCAAGGGATCTATTAATTGTGGAGCTGGAACACAGCCTCACCCAGAGAAAGGATGTGGATTTGGTAGATTCCCTGGCCAAGGACATCTCATCTTGAAATGGCATACTGTAATTCAGGTTAGTTCATGGAAGTTTTTTTGCAAGAGAAGCAAAGCTCATAATGTGCATTAATGCAGCAGAACTGGTGATGCAGTACTGCCTTCTTTGCAATCTAAAAAGACTGGTTTTGCAATTATTGTCAATATTTTTGCACTTATATGCTAGCTGTAGAAAAAGCAATTTAGAATTAAGGAATTTACAGCTTACTTAATTAATTTATGAAAGCATTTGAATGCAGAGGTTTCATTCAGACCCACTAAAAAGAACATTTGCTCCCTTGCATGTAACAATCTAACACACCTTTACATGAGTGTTTTATAAAGTGTATAAGGAAACTTTGAACGAAACCTGTTTGCACACATCACAGATTAAAGTGAACATTAATTACACCTACAGCAGGCTCTGTATGCTCCCTGTGGTACAGAACAATTACTCTGAGCAGTTAGCTACAGTATTTTAATCACAGAAACCCACCCTGTTCACAATGCTGTCTCCTTTCAGCAGCCCTGCAAATCTCAGTCCTACAGGGACCACACCAAAGGTGGTTTCTTGTGGAGCAGAACGAACTGGCTCATTCTTCACTGTCCTCTACAGAAAGCTTTTCTCTGCAATACCAACAGACTTAAAGCAATGCAAGATGTGTGCCCTAATCAAGGGCTTTCTTTTTGACGGGGGTGTCTATTTTCCAGTGAATAACTCTGCCCACTCAGCCCAGGAACCTCCAACAATTTCACTCAGCAATAAGCAATAAACATACCACTTAAAAATTTATAATAATTAAAAAACAAGTAAAATGCCACAGCATGTGTAACTCTTGGCATTTCCAGACTTCTGAATACTTTGCATCTCAGTCTCATTCCTCAGCATCAGCTATTCTGCATTTCCTAGAAAGACAAATTGTTTGCTCTAGACAAGATTAACAATCCCAACTAAGGCATTAACAAAACCTCATGTAACAAACATACATTGACATTATAGCTAATAAACAGAATAGTACTGCTTATCAAAAATACAAGTTTTGATTTCAATTTTGCATGCCAGAACACAAAAGTTATGAAGAGAATACCCACAAGTTGAGTTCTATCAGCTGACCAGCTTTTGCAGCGTCGAGATTTTTTGTCTTCTGCCTGTACAAAGGGAGCTCGTCTCCTCTGATATTTAAAGCAGACAGCCGAGAGCCTAATCCACAATCAGGCAGGCGAGACAAAACAACAAACTCCTCTCTTCTGACTAGTTTTTCAGATGTGCAGAAATTCCTTTTTAACCATTTCCTGTAAGAGGAGTCAGGATACTGTCCCAAAGCAAACCTCATCCCATGTCACAGTGAAAAATCTGGCTATGTCACAAGCAGCAGAAATTCAGCCTCACTGCCTGATCTGACCTTGAATGGAATAAAGATTAAATCACACAGTGAAATCAGTAAGTATTCTATCTACCCAAACCTGCAAGTTTCTGTGACACAAATGAGAAACTTCTTAAAACAAGAGCTACTGAAGTGCTAGAGTATAAAGCCCCCTGATCATTCAATACAAATACACATTTTGTGGGCATCCAGTTGAAATTCAGACCACTCAGCTGCCAACCTCAAATATTAAACTCCCCCACTGAAACATCTGGAAATAATCATTATGATATGTCCTTATATATTTAACTTTCTGAACAGTTTAATCAGAGGCAACACAGTGATATTAGAGGGCTGGTTTTCATCACTTTTCATCACTTTTAGGTTTTGTACCATCTAAAAAATTCTCATCTGAAGGTGTTGCTCCTTGCACAGCAGCATTTACTAACAAAGAGGCTTTTTGCTCTGTTACCTCCCATAGCTCCCTATCGTGGCTCTGCATCCACCCCAAAGGTTTCATGTGCTCAGAGACTGAAAGAAATTCACAACCCACTGAATAAATAATACTCACAAGTAGCACTATCAAAGAATGGCTAAAATTAAAGGGCCAATTAGATAAATTCTAGATTACTTCATTTTTTTTCCTGCCAGTTCTGTTTCACATCTCCTTTTCCATGCAAAATATTATAATGTTCCCATGGGTGCCTCTTTCCCTGGGATTTTAAGCACTCAAGGAAACATCCCTGAAGCTAACTCCTACTGGAAAACACAGAGTAGCAAGGTCACAGCAGAGTCCTTATCTTCAATTTTGTTTAAAGACAGTTTACTCTTTCAAACCCTCTGTTCACTGTTAAGGACTGTGCATGAAGTTCATTTTTACCATTTTAGCATGAGTGACCTAGCATTTGCTTCCCAGCATAACTGTACAGAACATTTTACAGCTCCATCCTGTATCAAAGTCCAAAGCATCTTTCAGACTCCACTTTGTGCCTGCTAGAGCACTGTGGGTTACAGCCCTCCACAGCTTCAAATCTTTTCTTGTGATACACTCACTAGAGAAGAGGAGCATCATCAACATTTGCATTCCAGTTCCTCACCCAGTGAAACGCCGAGCAATAGCAAACAAAACTAACCCAACAAAAGGGTTCAGGAAGCAGTTTTATCAGCTAAAATCAAGATTCCCTGACAGAGTGTTCACAGAAGACAGTCTAAAGCAGAACATTAATTCTGTCTGAACAAAGTGTTTGTTTCTGTCATGCCCCAAAACTGGCAGCTGCCAACACTGCAGCTTGTTACTGGAAGCACTCAAACTTTCAGTAACCCTGACAAGGGTTATGCACATTTCAAAATACTCCATTCCTCTGTGCATATTCATATTCAAGCAACACATGAATAAT
>PYHW01010003.1:2914981-2941611 GCA_013186435.1 Turdus rufiventris | reverse complement strand
ACCTAAATTTTCTGCAAGGATACTCTTGAGAATAAAAACACACTGCAATGAGATCACCAGCACCTAGAACAGCCAACGTGCCCCAGCCAACCACCTGAAGGACTGGAAGAAGGACGCAGTGAGGGCTGACTGAATTCAGAGACACAAACAGAGCTCACTGGGCTGGTTGTGCATTGCCTTTGGGTTTTTGGATGTAAACTAAGTGCAGACTGAAGTATCACTCCAAAGTAAAGCTCCCAGGACTAAGAAATCTGAAGCATTATTTAAGATTTGTGGCCCAGGTGATGCAGCATTTATTTTTGCCATTGCTCAGAGTAGATCCCAAGCTCTTGGAGAAATAATAAATCTAAGAATCTGAAGGTTTATAAAGGAAAAAACCCAAACACAACAGGTAGCCCTTATGGTTAAAAAGGAACTTGAACTACACACAAGAAGAAGTGAAGAAAACGGAGAAAGTTAAATATGAAATTGATCCTCTTTATCCCACAACAATATGAAAATGTTCCACAAGTGTGAGGAATACAATGCTACTGCTCTTTGAAATATCAGGGCCCAGTAACTTAAAAAGACACTGAAATAATGGGAAATTTTAGTTCCACATAAAAAAAGAAGTCAATGCATTTTGGAGTAAGAGATGCTGGTGCACACAGACAAGACAACCTTTTACACAGGAGTGATGACATCAGGCCAAGAAGAATGGGCTAAGCATTAAAATTTCCATTTAAAGTACATTATCAAGCTGAATTTCACTTCAAGATTCACCACATCAACATCAAGCTTATGAATACTCAAAATGACAGAAGATCAATTAAAAAGAAAACAGGCTAAATATAACAAAGTAACTCTCACAGTGTCATGAAAACTCTCACAGTGTCATGAAAACTGAGCCAGAATTTTGCAATGTTGGAAAGTGGTGGATACATACATTTCTCAAAAATTACTCTCAGTTAATATAAAAGTAACTGCTGGGTCATATTTGTATTACATTTAAGAGACCCACTCACTTATCACTATTATATAAATATAATAAAAATGTGGAACTATATTATAAAATGTGGAACTATACTATAAAAATGTGGAACAACACTTTCTGCTCTGAATACTAAATATAAAATAAATCCCCCATTTAATTTGTAAGACAGAGGAACAGGAAGAACAAGAAAACAATGAGATGATGCTGAGTGGCAAAGTGATCCACCTATCCCAGCAACAGAGAAAATGAAATGCAAAGGCACAATGGAAGATGAAAATGGAAAGTATTTCAGAGAATGATTATGAAATAATGCAGAAGGAATTCCAGGATAGCCTGTGCTTTTTGTGTTCTTTCAGACAGAGCTTCAGAGAAGTTACCTGTTAGAGAACAAATGCACTGCACTGGTGGTGATGATCCAGCCCACCTGCTGAAGGAATTCTTCACACTTCTCCCTAAGGCTTGGTCATTGTTCTGTCTCCACTGCTTGGGAAAGGAGTTCCCATAGCAGAGAGGGACAGTCCCTCCCACTCCCTGGGGCTGAGCACGCTGCCTCTGCACTGGGATACAAGCCAGATTTGATTCCCCAAATAGCAAGGTGCCTTCCTGCCAACATAGTTTCTTCTGGGTTTTTTTCCTTTTTTTCTAAACCAAATATTTTCCATGTGTTTTTGTCTTACAAAGAGATGAAATAAAGGACAATTAAAAATATGAAAAAAGTTTTTTAAAAATGATGAGGTATTATTTCACTTAAGCATAACATGTTCTGAGGGATTTTAAGCAAGACATCCCTGACACACTATGTGATCTGTTTTTGCAAAAGAGAAGCATTCAGGTTTCACTGAAACGTGTTCCCCCTATAAGTGTTAACAAAATCGGTATTCAAGAGAGTAAGGACAAATGTGCATCCAAAAAAACTCCAACCACACTATGTGATTCACATAAAGTCACTCTCATTCAAATCAAAACACAGTAAAACAGGATGATCTTGGAAAATATTTAAGCTTTTTACACATATCCGCTAGTTTTATTTTATTTTCTACATAATGATATTCCACCAGTCTATTAATGATTTAAAATAAAAAAGCAAATGAAAGCATCCTGAAGAGAAAAATGAAAATGTTTTTGCTTCCCCTCCCTCCCTCCCCCTTTTTAAAATTCTAAAGTATACATTAAAATTGTTACAATAATACACTTTGCTCAAAAAAGAGCAGATGAGGGATAAATGCATGGAGAGTTTAAAACATTGTCAAATAGAGGGCTATAGTGTTAGCCATGCCTGGACACTGCTGAGTAACTGCAACTTTTACAAAGGACTTTTACAAATTTACTGTGCCAACATCCAGACTGGGAGGATAAACAGAACAAACCAAAATAAACCCAGCAGAAAGCTTTAGCCAACCATGTAAGAAGCTAAACTGAGGTTCCAACAGCACTGATTGTAGCAAAAGAGAAAATATGTTTCCTTAAAAGTCTGGACTTCAGGACCAAATCTGTTTGGGTGACAGAATTAAAAAAATATCCAAAGGAAACTCTGAAGCGTGCACAGATGCAGGTTCCTGTGAAACACTACCATGAACAACAAAGGACAACAGACACAGAAGTGAGATTGTCCTGAGAAATCAGTATGCCTCAAATCTATGCACTGTGAATATAAATTAAACTTGAAAAAGAAGTGGCTGTACACACAGATATGACACAAATGGCCAGTGCAAAATTCATTTAGCCTCATTTAGTTAAAACCATATGTGTGTAATGTGTTAGGTCAGCAAAATTTAAAAAAAGCTTTCTCGAAAGCTTGTAACATTTCTATCACAAAAATAACAACACTTACCTCAACGATTCCATCTATGAAAATAATGTAACAAACTTTTAAAAGGAACAGTCAAAAGACATCAGCCTAGAGAAGTATCCGTGCCTTGGGACAGACAGATGCAGACAAAGCCAGCAGAGAGGCCCCAGGCACACAAAAGCTGATATTGTTCTCCTGCTGGGTGCAAATCTCACTTGTAAATCCAGCGACATCTGCATTCAGAATGAGCCCAGCCAGGGCTGCAGAGGTGACCAGAGCACTCCACTCAACAGGAGAATGGTTTCTCTTCTCTCCTTCAGTGCAGGCAGCTGCACAAAACAGCAGCTCCTGGCTTTACATCTGAGCAAAATTCCTCTGATGCACTGACAGAGATGAAACGTGTAAAACTCTTCCCCACTATAGTTTGCCAAACAAATCATCACTAAAGTGAAGTCTTTTGTCATGACCTCCAAAATTAGTAACCACTTCACACTTCTAATTTCTTTATCAGTATTGCTGACACAGGACAGCAGCGTGATCCAGGATGTCTTTCATGAAAGTCAGTAAGAATTTAATTCAAGCTTTTGATGAGGTTTCTAAAAATCTGTCCATGGTAATAAAAACACTGCTTTCACTACTTAACTTTAACTCTGTTTTTCCATAAAGTTATTTATATACTGTACTGCATTCTTTACCATCTAAATTGGATACTGGAATGAAACAGTCTATAAAGCTTTATATAGTCATAAACCCAGACATTTCTGAGTGACACAAAGAAAAGTCCTATAGCATTCACCAAAGTTTTGATCATCATACATTTAACAGAGCAAGAAAAAAGAAAAATCTGTCCAAACCAAAGTTACTCATTTACCTATTAAAAAAATAATAAAATCAATCATTAAACAATACATTTTTTTTTGGGCAGTGAACATTTCCATATGATTGTTTCTAGAAGGGTCTTTACTCTCTGCAGTAAACACAATAAAGTTTTTAATAATAAATTGTGTAATAAATTCAGTGCAGGAATTTACAGAGCACTCAACACAACTAATAGGATTCTGTAAAATGATGAAAAACACACAACAATGAAACTATTCAATAAACTCACACCAGGATATGCTTCTGTATTGCAGAATTTGGTTGAGAGTGAATATTAACTACTTTCTAAGTAGCTGGCACCTTTTTCCCCCTTGTTTTGAACACCTTTGCCCACCAAGTAAATTGGAAGAGAATCTTAAGACAGGTATTTAAACAAATTAATAAATTAAAAACAATTGATGGGATGATGCCTTCTGTGGCTTTCAGAGGTGCCTGCCCTCATAACACCCAAGTTAATGAATTACTGAGAAGGAAGATTTCTGTTTTGTGATATGAAAAAAACTCAACACATGGGTAACTTGCACCCTTAACAAAATGATTGCAATTTCTTTTTTGGCCTTCAGAAAAAGTTATTCAGAGGCAAAATAAGGTATTTCAGCAGCAGGCATGATCTACCATCATGTGCTTAATCTAAAAATAAGGATAACTATTGAGAAAGGGTAGGAACATGAGAACAAATTTAACTGTGGAAAACGGCCACAGAAGAGGAACAGTAGTTTAATGCAAAGTGACAGACACAACTTTGCAATAGAACAGAAAATTCCTGCTTAGTGGGATATAATGGTTTATAGGTTACTTGGTCTGGTGGCTGCAGTAACCCCAAATACTCTGAGAGGAATAAACAAACAAAACTGCATCTAGGTACAACTGGTGATTTTTTCAGAAGTCTGAGAAAGAAATTGGAATAGTATTGATACAAAACCAGAAATCAATCTCCCACATTCAAGTTACTGACACGAAAAAGCTACCCTTACAAATAACACTGTCTGTAACTTGCTTCAGGCTTTAAAATATGTATTTCAGGACACTGCACTCTTTTGGAATTTTATTTTGTATTTTTCTAATCAAAGTATCTTTGGGAAGATTCTATTATCTCCCTTCCACATAGCATAATAAAACAAAAATGCTTTTTGATGGCCTTGATCTCATAGATATCTTTATAAGGTGCAATTAAATGCATCCCTTTCTGTTTATGAGAATGACTGTGACGAAGAATGTGAAAATTGTATGAATTCACTGCTGGTTTTTCTCATTTGAAAAGCTACAGCAGACCATTACAACAGCAACAGGTCATGAATGAAGTACTGGGAAACAGACTGGTACTGTCAAGAGCAGAAAAAAGCCAAAGCATTGCAGAAATATGAGTTAATGTCTGGCAGACCTGTCATCCAGAAAAATACTGAAACTAAGGCCATGTGGTTTACCAAAGCCCAAGAAGTTATATGGTAATAACAGAACAATGGGTAATAAATATCTAAAACCTTTCTGCTTGAGTGACACAAGTATTTTGATTCTTACTACACTCATGGTATTCTACTCCTCTCCAGATGTTTTATTTCTTGTTCATATTAACTGATTACCTTTCTATGTTACAGCATGCCATATAAAAGGTAATTTAAGCATCTGGGACACAAGCTAGGTGAGCTTAAATTGGGAGGAAAAGATTCATATTTAAATGCAAATTGCAAAGATGAGTTGTTGGAGATGCAATTTAGAAAGTCATGAGCTCCCAGTCCCTTCCTCCTGTGTGCGTCATATAATTTTATCCAGTGACTTTTGATGAAAAATGCATAAACAGTTATAAGAGAACAAAGATTAGAACTGCAGTGCTGTGCCAGAGCAATGCCATCATCACTTAGCAGCCAGTTCCCCATCTCTGGATCCCCCAGCCCCACGGGCAGCTTTGTGTTCCCACACAGACCAGCCCAGAACCCAGACTGGATGTGGGGACTGGAATCCCTCAAATGTCAAGAATGTACACAATTCAAGTGACTGATCAAACTGCAACAAGTGTACAAATCATTCACTCCATTTTAAAGAGTCTGGACACCAAAGGACCTGTGGCACTGCTGCATTCAGCTCGTGCTCCTGCAGAGCTGCACTGAGGAACCAAAGCTTTCAACAGTTTTGCAGAAACCCTCTCAAGTCTCTACAAACAATCATCTACCTGCAGATCAGACAGCTGGAATGACTCCTACCCCCATGGTTCTTCCACTGGGCAAGAACCAAACATATCTTGTTAGATTTGGGATATTCACTGAGCTGTTGAGTTTAAGACATTGCACTAAAAAGGTCATCATCCATGTGATCACACAAGCACGTTTTTAAAATTAATCTCATTATGCCCAGGTACCATTCTTTATTTTTCAGCATACACTGTTACCAGAGCATATTTACTCTCAAACAACATTAAAACAAAAGATGCTGTTTGCCTACAGTGGTTATCCAGTCCACAGGACTGCAGTACAACTGGCATAAAGTGGAAGTCCTTAGAACACGCAGTGCCAGCTGCTTTGTTCTACAGACCTGCCTCTGCTGTGTCACAGCCCTTGCCAAGCTGCCTCTGTGCAGTTGGTTCCATCCAGAGTTTTTTCTCAGAGCAAGGTATAGACTGCTTCAGAAAAAGCTGGTCTTGTCTGAAATGCAAGTCCTCTGTCTTCAACATTAATATCCACACATCCCAGAGAAACATCATCATGGAAAGTATTTTTTCTGCTACTTTTCTTGACTTTTACTTTAGACCTCAGTGCTGTGCAGCTACAAAGTCACTGACAGCATGATGTGCTTTGGAATTTGTCATTCAATGAGTATCTTGGCACTCCAGTAAGACACTGCTGCCTCATGGACTAACAGCTCTCCAGAACCACAGAGCAATACAGATTTTAGATGATTAAGCCTATTAGATACTGTGTCCAAGTGTAAAAGAGAGATGAGCATACCTCGGTGCTTCACACAAAAAGTGCCACACTTATAAGAATATCCCCAAAACTGGCCTAAGATCAATAGATTTAATATTAATAATAACAGAATATGTACAGTTATATAGCTGCAATTCACATTTAAAATAAAACCTAAAATCTGGTCCTTACTAAAAGAACAAAAAGCTATTCTGATGAATTATTTTAAAGCAAACCTATTAACTCAAACTCTTAATCACTTACATTTTCTAAAATACTCTGTATTACAATCCTAAAAACGTATTTTTGCATAAAGTGTTGGATGATTCTTACATTCTACAACTAAAGAAAGAGATTTTGGTAACTAAACCAAAAAAGGTAATATGCTCAGGATAAAACAAAATATTACCCAATGAAAACAGCTACAGGAACACATTCAAAGTTTATCACAGAAAACTTACATCTAGTAACGTGTGAAGATGCTGATCCTGGAAAACACTGTGAAGAAAATCTAAGTCTTTTTCACTGCAGTCTGTAAGTGCATGAATTTCTTCCAGGCTGTCCAGCACCTGTGAGACTGCTCCTATAGGGCAACAGACAGGAAAAAAAAAAAAAAAAAAAAAATCAATAAAGCAAAGGCTCATGGTAAACTGAACTTTGGAAAATGAAACTTTCAAATCTGGTGCAACTGGAACAGGAGCTTAAAAAAGCTGGAGTTTTAACAGAAAAACTCACTAAATAAATTTCACATATATCCAAAGTACTCACAGATAATGTAGTTATACATAAGAAATGGCTTACTAGGAGAGAGGTTAAAACCTGATTTTATTAAGCTCAGCTTTGTTCTGTTTTAGCCTTGCTTCCAACAGTGTCTTATGAAGTGTTGTGGATTATTGGCCTGCCCTCACCATTCCCACCCCAACCTTCACTTCTCTTTTTGAACTGCTGGACAATTTCAAATATATATTGTAAAATTTTCAAACATCAGTAAGAATTATTTTGAAATCAAATCTGAAACATCAGTAAAATCAGGAAGAACCAATGCATTCACAAATATTTTTAAAATCAGCATTGGGATAAAGGAGGGAAGATGGAGAAACACCTGACTGCTGAATCCTCTGGCGGACAAAAAAGGCTGTAATGTGTTTTTGTTCTGTTTGTTCTGCTTGCCTGGTTATCTCCTACCCAGCTATTACACTTGCTGCTTTTTGGGTCATAGGATGATGGGGATGATTTTTATAAGGCATGAGGGGGAGAGAGAAGCAAGAGCTATGGAGACAGAAAAGAGAAATGGGAGGCATGGTGGAAAGTGGAAGTCCATGAGGAAAAGCTGAACTCTCAGCGGGAGAGAACAAAGAAACACAACACAAATCCACAGTAAACCAGCCCGCAGTGGTTCTGTGTGAAAAAAACTTGTTTAAAAATGAGAGTATCAGTGGTGGCTGCCACCTGTGTGCTTTACTAGAACGCCAACTTTGGCTTATCTCATCATCCATGGACCATGTCTTCACTTCACCACTGTGCTAAAAACATCTGGTAAGGCAGCATATCCAGTGAGAGTCTGCAACAATGCTGGTGGTCTGGCATGCTACTGAATAATTTTTCATAAATAAATTCTTAATTCCCGATGCTGAATTATACACATTCTCTATTTCACTAATTTCTCATCAATATGCTTACGCTGTTTACTTATACATTTGTCTGTGTCTTTTTGACAAGATAGGTAACATGTAAAAAACTGCTGCATTCCTTGAAATTTTATCTTCTATTGCATGAACAATTCCCACCAGCCCTCCTTAACTCAAAGCCTTTTGAACTGCATTTTCAGAATGTAATAAAAACAATATACACAACTGCCTCTCAACCACACAAGGAAAGAAGTTATCTTATTTCTCTGAAAATCTTGAAAAACTGGAATAAACATAACAAAATACACAAAAACTACTATACAAGACTTGCAACCTCATGGCTTAGAAGGAGAAATTACAAATCTAGAAACTCTTGCATCACATTTAGTACAAACCTCAGCCTCAGATTCTCCTCACAGTTCTCTGTACAACAAGGTTTAAGAACCACAATATCCCCCTCACCCACAACTCATGTCTCAGGAGCAGTGAAACTTCTTAGTTCTCTCCCATCAAGTGTGACTACTTACACCTATTTGATACACTAATTCATGTTCTTTTAAAAATCTGTGATTTTCAGCAAATAAAAAAATGGTTTGACTTTTGGTAGTTGCTGTGCATGAGTCTGGGTGCACTGAAAAAGAGAAAAATTTGCTTCCTCTTTGATAATGGAAAGAGCTGCTCAGCCGAAAGGAACCATCCACATCCCTCTGCCAAAGACACAGCAGGAAACCTGAGAAAATGTAAGGTCTGAGGATCTGCTGGTGAGAGGATGGAGAGATCACAGCTAAGCCCCAAAGGCAAGGGAAAAAAGCACCCAGGGACCTAAAAATGACTGCAGTGTTTTCTTACATGCTTAGCACATCAGTTAAAGGCTGAAGGACTTAGACATCTCCAAGTCTGAAGGAAAGTGTTTGACTTTTCAGGATCAATTTGGTAGAGGTAAATTTGTTAAAATTCTCTTTTATTTCTGCTCTTTTCACGCTCGGAGTTTGAATTATCTTATTTTCAAGCCAAGCTTCTTTTTCTGGGTTCAAAGTCCTCTTTTGTATTTGAAGTATTTAAAGAAAACTCAGGAGAAGAGTCACTTCAGAGGCCTGGGTATCTTAAGAGTCTCAAATACTGCTCAGTGTTGCTCATAATCACCAAAACCTGAGCCAAATCTGGAGCCAGTAAGAAATGTGTTCAAAGCTGTCTGCAGTGCTGTGTTGTTGTGAAACACCAAATGCTCTGGACCACCACATTTTTTATTAGACAGTATTATTTACTTTGCAAACTTTATTTTGTGCAATAGTTGGTGGGCTTTGAAATGGAAGTTACGATTTTTCAATATTTGTATCTCAACAACCTCTTGAATATTTGGGAATTTGAAAAAAATAGGGTTTCGTCTTTTTTTTTGCTCCTGTCCATTGGTAACATTGAATAGAAGGCTGTAAAATAAAGTTTCCAAGAATGCCCTTAAGAAATTTGATGGGACTTTCTGACAGTGAGTTTGTTACTCTCCCAAATCAGAGTTTTACCTTAAGCTTTATGTTTCACCTACTGCCATGCCCCTCACTCATGTACAAATAATGTGCACCTGCATAAGAAACTGGCACAGCAGCAATGTATAACAGCATGTTAGTGCTTAAAAAGTGACAGAACCATTTTACAGGCACTTTTGTGAACATCTAAACTCTCTTTGTTACAGACATCTGTTAAAAAAGTCTAAAATTTCCTTTCAGAAGAGTTTAAAATTCAGGGAGGAGATACTACATAAAATAAAATTAACCGACCTTTACAGCGCACCTGTTTCTAAGAAGATTCATATTCAAGCTAAATTTCTAACCTTTAGGGAAAGTGTAAAGGCACTCAATATTTATAATTAAAGCTCATAGCCTCTTGAAATAGGATTTAACCTCTTTTCAACATTGCAAGTGCACCCAGTTTAGCCTCAGAACAGATAATAAAGGAAGCACTTAAGTGAATTATTACAGTCATACAAGTTAAGTCTCAGACTTCTCATGGTCTGTAGCAGATTTCTAGACAGAATCTAGAAAAATCCAAATTAGAATGATGCATAAATATTAGTAACGCAGGAAAAATCATGAAGTTAACTAACATGACTGGCTGGGTTAGTTTGTTTTTTAAGACTCCATAAAGAAAACTTGGTTAGAAAATACTGCTCACTGCCCCAGTATTTTCAAGCAGCCCAAACTTTTGGGTGAGACAAATCTCACCCTGCACCTTAAGTTACCATAAAAACAGATCCAATTGCACAGGAAAGGCTGCAATTCCAGTGATATAAATAGAAGACTCTACTCTGCAGAAACAGAAACAAAATCCACACCAAACATGGTTCTGTGAGAAGACTCTGGATCCTCCTGTAAATGCACAGTAAATGACCTCGGTGTCCAAAGGAGCAGTGACACCGGGCCATGCACACAACCTTGTCTTTCCTGTCTTCCCACAAGAATACCTAAAAAAGGATGGCTGCAGCTATCCAGAGTTTTCTGGGGACTGCCAACTTTGAAAAGTTAAAAACTATGGGCTGTCATATATAAAAAAGAGGAAAAACCACATTCAAAATGCTTATGACAGTCTCCTGCAGGCAGTACTAGTACATAAAATGCTTTTGTAGTTAGTGGAATGTCTTCTTCAGGATGATACCAAATTACTTCTGAGAAGACAGAGATGAATTGAGCAGTTTTCTGCCTACTGAGGCAGTTCTATTATTAATCAGACATGTATTTGCTTTATGAGGCAGGAAACTTGGGATTTTCTCTTTATGCAGTGCATAGTCAAAGTTACCACAGGTATTTTGTGCTGGTTCTGGTGCCTCATTTTTGGAGATGACCAGCCAGAAATAGTTTTCTGTAGCTCTCACAGTGCACCTGAAGTTGCTACTGACACTGGTTCATCAGGTTGGAAGTGGGCAAAGCTTTGGTAAAGTAGTGATGCTACTACAACATCCAGCTATTCTAGTCTGGAACAGGTGGCTTTACTAGCAAAACTGAAATTTAAATGTAGGGAGGAGCTGCTTACTTCTCCCCAGAACAGAGTAAAAGACAATTTTAAATACTATTCCAAGAATATTTTGCAATGTTACGTGTCCCCCCATTACAAAACATCCCCAAAATTTCCTTTTTTGAGGCTTCTCAGCACACCAGGCAGGCATACCTGGCTCCCCCTGTTATTAACAGACAGTAAATAGAATTAGGAACCTCTTTTCATGTCAATGTGACCTGCAACAGCATACACTGAATAAAGTATTTAGGTAAAGAGACTCAGATATTGCTACCAAACACAGACTAAATCCTGACTGCAAACACATTCTGACAGAGGACAAAAGAGCGCTTTGATTTATTTTTTAACACTGAAGATCACAAATGCTCATTTCATTCAAGTCTTGGGTCAGTCATAAACCTGCTTCTGAGTAAGGAAAACCCGAACTCAGGAAGCCTGATGTTGTTAAAACACAAAACTATAAAGCTGTGACCTTTCTGCCAATCTCCTGAAATTACTATGCCAGGAAATAACTCTGCAGAAGAACTTATAATAACCATTATAATAATAGCATGTATTTATTTTATTGGCAAAGTCTAAATCTCTTAAATTTGTCGAACCACATAAAATGAAATTCATGATACCAGCCACTTATTTCACTCCTGTTCATTCTTATAAACTACCTTTATTTGATTGGTTTTTCAACTATTCTTTACGTTGTATAAATAGGTAAGTAACTGTGTCTTGAAGATTTTAAAGTGGTATTCAAATGACTAAGCAATGCTTTGCTGCCAGTTGCAATTTATCTATAGATCACAGTTCAGTCCTTATACCAGCCAATCTGCAATAAACAGAAACTGAGCTCTCTCAGCCTCTTCTCTTGGCTGCCTTCTCATGGGCTGCTGCTGGAAATGAAGTGAAAAGACCAATCCCGGCTCTTTAAAGCACAGGCATTTCAGAAGGCAGGATTTACATTTTACTTTGTTTCTGAAGAGGTCTGAGAGTAGCACATCCAGCAAGGAAAGATGAAAAATCATCAGAAATTGTTAAATATTAGATTAAATAATAGAATCACAAAATGAAGTCACAGGAAATCTCATGAAAAAAACAAGCATGGGCATTATTATAAAGTGCAGACCTTTCAATTACTTTAAGTGATGTAACTTCTCAAATTTATAGAAAGCCAGCTGAGCATCAGCTGCTCTTCATCACTTGAAACAACACCTGCAAAAATCAGAGATGCCTCTGATCTCACCCAGTAATTTGGTGCTCTTTGCTGTTCACTGCATTCCAGAGTAACTCATTCTGCAGGAACAGATGAGAGACAAAAGCCAAAGCAGGTGTATATATATATAATAGTTCAAAGTAAGGTGGGTTATGCATGTTTCACCTACACACAGCAGTGTAATTAAAATGTAAGGCAAGTAAAGGCTCTGTCCTGCTGAAATCTGAGCTACACAGTGTTTCATGACTTCTTCCTCCTTGGACTGAAATGAAACAGTGAACTTCAGACACCCTATAAATTTACAAATATGCTCCTACATGTACACAGTTCTGTGAATGCTACTGGGGAGCAAAGAAGGCAGAGATAATACAAATATATGTATATACATACTCTGTATGTATATAAAACAATTAGGAAGAGAGAGTGTAGTAAAAGAACTAGAAAGATGGAGATGACAAATTCAGAAAGAAGACAGCTCGTGCAATGGAAGGGTATTGGGATTTACAACTACATTAAAGAAGATAAGAACATCTAAGGAATACAAGAAATGAGAGAAAGGCATGTAGAAGTCAGGAAAGAAACTAAAAGTAGCAGGTGTGGGAGAGAAAAACAGGGAGAAAGAGACTAAATAAAGGAAAAAAGAAAAATAAAGAAAAAAGTAAAAAGAAAACAGAAGATTAAGTGTTTCCACCAGAAGGAAAGTACTATATATGGAAAATAAAAAAGGATGGGGGGGAAGAGGAAGTGGTGGAGGAGAGGACAAAGAGGGCAGCGAGAGACTGATGCTAATTTTGAAGAGAGACTTCCTTTTATCCTGCACACACAGGGACACTGAGTGTAGGCATGGCTCCAGCTTTCTCCTGTCTCCATACCTGGTACCTTCCCACAGTTTGTGAACTCTTTCTCCCAGAACTGACAAACTGAAAAACCAGCCACAGATATGATGGAAGCCAGTCTAGTGTGGTGGTGAAGAAATATGCAGAAGTGTTGTTTTTCAGACCAGACCTGTAGCTTACATGTAAGTGCACTCACATGCAACTAAAATAAATATTTTAACAGATGAATGCCCTTCACTATCCCTTCCTTAGATCCTTTCTTCCTCATTGCAAAAAAAACCCAAAACCAAACCAAAACCAAACCCTTCTGACAAGCATGACAGCAGCACACTCTTGCAGTCAGTTTGCAGAAGAAAAGTCTCTATGCACAAACAAAAACCCAAAAATCATGGCACAGGCTCTGTATGAGGTTTTTTTCCCCCTAGAACTATTTAGAAATAATACTACCACAAAACCTTTATATAAAAATCCATTGAACTTTCATTCTCATGTTACTGGACAGGCATTCTGAGATGAGGGAACAGGAGGCAAGGAAACAACTTCCCCCCCAACCTGTAAAATCAAAAGAATGAACCAGACAACAACAACCACAAAATCCATGACTCTTTAGAAATGAAGACATGGACACATGTCCTGCTGACATGTCCTGATCTAGGACAGAAGTAGAGCTGTTAACCCACAAGTTTTAAAATGCTGCAGGAAACCCCCACATTTTATAGCTTGTTTTTGGAGATGCTGAATTAAGATGTTTTGAAATGGTTGTGGTTTGTATCAAAGATCTAAATTTCACACCTTCTCCTCAGCCTAGTATAGTCTGAAGGTTTTAGAAGTGCTTGTGCTCCCAGTCTCTCACCAAGTGTGCAGCTACCTTGCAGCAGAAGCTCCTCCCTACATGCCAACAGCATTCCTTCATGGAGGACACATATTGGATAGTTATTGAAATCAGGTGTATGCATATCCACAGTGCATATGCATAGATCAGGTACCACATCAACACACAAGGATCAGGAAAGTTCATGCAAGCGTAGAGCAAGAATATATTACGTGACTAATATTACAGTGTATGTTTGGTGGTAGGAAGAAAAAAACATTAGTCCATGAAAACGATTTTGGAATGCAAATGCAAAATCAAAATATTGTATACTTTATTAATTAAGTGAAAATTAAATTTTAGTTATGTTGTGTTGCAAATATTAAATATTGGGAAAAAAACCCCAAAACTCAGATAATTTTAATACTGCCTCTAAATCAGAATCTTCAGAATTCCCGGGAAATCATCCTTCTGCTTAAGTAAACTGTTGATTCTACATTATGCTGCAGACAGATTTAGTCAATACCATAGAATTTTATTTGAACAGGCAGTATTAAAACTGAACAGAGCGAAGAGAAGCAAATAAAGCAGCTTTTTAAACATGCAAAGCCACACACCATAGCTGACTGATATGCCTTAAAGGAAAACAAAGGGATACCTACTTTCTGCTGCTAGAAGTCCTAGAAGGAAGGCAGCGTTTGGACAAACAACAAACAGTATGAAGATTTCAGAACAAGCCATTTATAAAGCTGCAACCTAGCAGACTAATTTAGCCACAAAATAGTCTCAATAAAGCTACAAGGATCCCCCCAGTTTTTAATGTGGTTTTTCTATGTGTGAAGCAAATGGCACTGGCAGACTGGGATGGGAGGAAAACAAACACTTGGCACTGGGAAGGCAGCACATGGATGCAGTGTTAAGAGATCTATTAATACCAGACTTTTCCCAACATTGGTTAAACTATTTAAAAAACTCATGGAAAATATTATTTTTAGTAAAAATATTTTAAGAGGCAAAATGATAAAGTTACTCAACATACTGCAAATGATGCATAACATCCTATTAATATATTTAAGCAATCAAAATTTAGCAATGTTATATTGAAATTAAAACTTTCAGTGAGAAATGTTATGTGAACCATTTAGAAATACTATCACACTTCATTATTGTTTTTAATTAACAGTGTCTTTATGCCCTTTTTAAAAAGTTAAACATAAAAGAGTGAAGAATCAATAGCTGAAAAATCATAGTTAATAACGGAATATCAGAAACACAAGAATTCACTATCTCAAAAATGATAGCTGTGCTTGTAATACTAGCAAAGTAATTAATAACAATTCTAAGGTGAATGTAGGGCTTTTCCCCCCCCCAAGCATTTGTATTTTTAAATGTTACGCAACACCCTTTGCAAATATTTACAAAACCAGTGGTAATTTTTGCATAACAAAACAGGGGGTATTTTTTAAACTTGTGCTGATGAAACTGATGGGTTTTAAAACATGGGCTTGTATTGACAATACTTCATGAATTCTAAATCCCATAAAACAACAACCCATTCTAACTTGTGAGTTCAGCTACTTCCATGTGTTGGAAACAGCGAACTTGTCTGTACCTATGCTGTCTGACTTTGCTCTAAAAGACTGAGAGATTTAGTTTTATTCCCATTATTATTATTATCAAATTTGAAAATCAAGAGCTGATGCTGTTAAAAACTTCTCGTTTGACACCACAACACAGAGTCTGACAAAATAGAACAGGATGAAAATCTCAACTTGCACACATCAATCCTGAGACAAAATTCCAAAAAGCATTTGCCAAAACGCTGTGTGTGGAATCTGTGCCTTGCAGTGGGACAAAAAGAGGCAGAAGCACTTAAGGAGCCTCAGTGTGGCTGCTTTGTGTGCAGTGCAAAACTCTGTCTCTACATTTATCTCCCCAAGAGTGACCACAGAGCTCAGCACTCGCTGCAAGGCAGGAAATACTGCAGCAGTGCCACTGCTTAGGTGCTGGAACATGTTTGGCCACTCAGGCTCTTCTCTTGCTCTGAGGTTACCCCAAAACACATCTCGAGATGCCTTACAGGAATCCAAAAGTGTCTGTGGCAAAAAGCTGCTCTGAAACCTCTTAGTCACAGTTCAGAAATGTGTGCCACAAACCAAGCAATTCCAGCAGACATTAGAGTAACATCCTTTAACCAAAAGGTAAGGTTTGTTTTAATTAAAAGTCAGTTATGCAGTTTTTCAAAGACTATGGACTATGCACTGGCTTAACTCCAGCACCAACTGGATTCTGAAAATGTGGAAATACAAAGTTAAAAAAAACCCTCTTTATAATTTTTTTTCTTAACCATTACTTAACCATTTTGAATCTACTTAACACTCCATATGAAACAGTTGTCCTCAATTCAGCTTCTCAAGTCAAACCCCAAGAAGCAAAAGAAGGAAAAATTAAAAGCTTCACACTGGTGATGCTCGCCAGCCTGAGGCACTGTTATGAAAACACTTGAAAACTGTTTGTGTACTCTGCTGGGGGACAAGTGGTCAGCACATGACAGAAGGAGAGGAAATCCTCTCTAGAGCTGATGTGCAGTCAGGAGGTAGGAGGGTCAGGCACTGGGCAGGAGTGGGGAGAGAGGTGGGGAAGGGCAGCAGAGCAAATGCTGTGAATTTCCCTGGCACCTTATGTATTTCATGGTCCACTTCAAATACCTCCTAATGGGCCAGTTTTTCTCCTGTGACAGATTCAGCCTTCAGGGCTGCTGATTGCTGACTTCTGATTTATGTTTGTTTCAGCACATTAAAAATATCCAAGACATTTGTTGCCTTGGGGAATACACATTTTACAATGTCTTGAAGAGAAGCGACCTGAAAGTCAAATGTTTTACATTCTAGAGAAGACCAGTTGCAGAAAGTTTGTCAGCTGAGCTGCTTGGTGGCTTTAGTGGAGAAGTTACTGAACACACACGGTAAGCAATAAAGCAGCATTGCACTTTGAAAGTGTTTTAACAGGTTCGATCACACTCAAAATTCAGCAAGACTGGTTTCTACCATGTTACCAACAGAATGATAACAGATTAATTCAAGTTCTTCAGAGGATGGTTGCTGATAAAAGAGGAAACAGACCACCCAGTGGTCAGCAAGTGGCTGGAACCAAGAGTTGTAAACACTGTACAAAGGAAAGGAAGATGTGTACAGAAAGAAAACCTGGTTGACCTCAAACAAAAATTATCTCAGTTCATTCCCACCTAAATTAGCTATGCAGTTTGCTCACTATCACTGGAAAACTCTCTAACAAGAACATCCTTTGTGATTCTGCAGCTACAAAAGTCATCTGACTTGCTGCCTGCAGTGCCTTCCTACCCCAGGACAACACTGGTAGCACAGGAAGATGCTCCAAGGCTCCAGAAAGCCCAGGTTTCTAAAATGAACTTTGAGGAAGAACATCTCTAGATTAATGGGGGAAAAAGAGAGAACTGAAATCTTCTGTGTTTGGAAAGCCCTGGAAGACAGGAAATGTAATTTGCATAACTGAATAACCATCTATATTTCTGTATATTTATCTCTGTAGGAGTTCTGTATTCGCCTGTTTCTGACAACCCATTTAATTACAGTGATAAGCTTCATGAAATTATATGGGAGGAATAACTGGCAACCACATCTAAAATACTAAATGCTCTTCATTAAGAGTTTATGATCTGGAATAACATTATGAGATATTAGGCAGGAAACTTAAATAACTTTAAGATAATCAAGTTTCTACTGCAATTCTTCAGTTTTATGTTTAATTTCTCCAAACTAGTTTGGTTTAGTATCATCACAAGACCCATCCTACAAGCTAGAAACATTTGAAAATATTCTTGGTGTACTTCTGAAGTGGAAACAAACCAGATTTCTTTACCTAGGAATTTCAGAAGCTGAAAGAATTGTGGAGTCTTTTCTTGCAAAGTTCAGTGTTCAATATTAAATACTTTATCAGCTAAAGAAGTGGATCAGAGAAACATAATGAAAACTTCCCACTTAGCATGATTTCCTGATCAGTGATCCCCCATCAGTCTGATCAACAATGTCAGGTCAGAGAAGAACTTTGCTTTCCTGAGATTTCCAAGCTTTTGTTTCAGTTATTTCAGAGATGAACACAAGCTAACAATGGTTCCAGCACAGATATTCTGTACAATTCACAAGTGCACTGGCTTCAAGTATTCTGTGAGCAGAAAAAAATAGAGCTTGCAACTTTCCTGTATAGTGCTATCTGCAATTACATCACTCTGAGGAAGACACATGTCCTGTTGATGTGAGACTGAAACTGGAAAGCAGAACTGCTGTTTCCAGATTAGGAAAGCTGCCATTGTCAGTCATGCTAGTGGCCATTCACCACTGAAATGGGGGAAGTAGATGGAAACAAAAATTAAGGCACTGCAAGTAGTCCTAGGTGAAGTAAAACTGACTTATTCTTTCTTTAAAAGAATAGGTGGATCCTTAACTGCAGGTATCCAAAAGCTGTTTGGCTGATCTTAAGCCATGAGGCTTTGATCATCCATTTGCAATAAATGACCTGATTCATTTCTATGGAATTATGAACAGTGTTCATGTCTAAAGACAAAGCAATTTTTCGTTTTCGTACATGAACTTGGATTCCAAGAAGTGGAATTGGAGCGTTTCAACCAAGAAAAGTTGCCTCCATTCTTATGGAGCATATAATTATTGTATAAATAATATTTAAATAATGTATAATAATTACTTGCTTATGTGAAATAGAAGGAAATAAATAATTAATATATGCAGTCTATACATAATTCTCTCACCTATAAAAAGTATTTGGACAGAGAAATATCACACAGCAGACCAAGACACACAATTAAGTTCCTGAAATGTCTTCTAGAAAAGTCATTATATAGCTAAAATATAATTTAGTACTCCTAAATTGTTTAGAAAAATTAAAGATAGTCCTTTTGGTCTTAAGTTTTTCTTAAAAGTTGATATAAATTGATGCTAAATCCTAATTTTAGATCAGACAGACCAGCTCAGACTTTTGCAGTGCAAACATTTTGAGCAATGCTATGTCAAAATTAAGATACATAACTAAGACAGGGTTGTGTTAGTCTAGGGACTGACAGGTTTTATATATTTCTGACTATGGGATATGCACAAAATGATTTCTTGAGTGAGGTCACTGTCCCATCCCAGGCCTAGGTGACAGCACAAGTATTATCTTCCCCTTTGAGGTTTGCTGGGAGGTCCTTGAGTATATGCATTTGTCTACCTCTGAAGATTTGGTGGTCAGAAATATTGTCCAGTGTGCTTTAAACAGGACACATCTTAATCATATTGTTATTCTCTAAAACACGAGGTCAGGAAACTTTGATACATAATGGCTTCTTACATAAATAACTATTAGTAAAGTATTAGAGCTTTGCTCTTGCCTAAGAATTCAAGACAAAATTTCAATAAGCTTTTATACTCAAGTAATATAAAGAGAAATGTGAGATTAAAATGTTATTTGTAATTAAGTGTACATACAAGAAAAAATAAAAAAAATGAGACACAATCTCTGTAGAAGCTCAAAACGGCTGAGATTTCTTTTTGTTTTTTCCAGCTGTGAATGTCACTGTGACTGAAAATTATTTCTCCTTTCACATGTAAATATTAACTAAATATTCAATTTTATGGAATGTCAAGAAGTTAGTAAATACATGGTACTCTGGTGAGTACAGACCTAAGACATGCTGCCTGCAGTAAACAGACTTTACACAGGTTAAAATACCTGAGGAGGTGGGGTCTTCAGAGAAGTCTGGCAGCTCTTCAGGGGGGTCACCATAGAAGGAGTTGAATTTGTGGCTTGACACAGCTGCTAGTACTGCCCCCTGAATAAAAATACCCACACAGTCTCCATTACACAAAGAAGAATAATGAAACATTTCCAGACACCTTGGGTCACTCAGTCTCCTGAGGTCTCTTGTGTGTTGACCTTTTCAGTGAACAGCAAATACATTTTCTAGTCATCAGCTCTGCCTCCCTTTTACCACTGACTGTATCTAACAGAAGAGCTGGTCAGAAACTAATAAACAGTAAAAATATCCTCTTTGCAAGAGGATTCATCAGAACAGTTCTTTATGTAAATGTATTTTGAAATAATAACTGTGAGGCATAAATTCACACTGTAGTACAATATAAACAAAATAACTAATCTCTTTAGTTTTTCCTCTTACCTAGACTGAGTGGATTAGCAGGAATAAAAATTCACTCTTTGAAGAAAACACTATGTTTTATTTTAGAAATTGTCATAATTTGCTGTGAGCACTAGAATACTTTGACATCCATAGTGCATCAATACAAAAATAACACAGCTATACAGACAACTGCAGAGTCCCAGAATGAGCACTGAAGGGGAATTTACAAACCCAGAAAAATGGCTATCTGCTCTGACATATATTTACTTCTTCAAGTAAATTATATGCTAACCACTCATGTTTTAATGCCTCACAGCTATGGAAGTATGGACAAATTTCATGAAACATACTGCAGAACAGTGCTTTGGATAAAATGGCATAAAAAATAATGAAGGTATAAAAGCTCAGAAAAATAAATATAGTGGTCTCCCCAGCAAGAAATCTAGGAAATACCTGAAATTGCACCTAGAACAGGAATCAGGTCATATTCTAAAATGTACTAGGTAGCATTTTAATAGAAGTATTATCTGGGCATACAAACCACCTAAGAGAAAGAGCTGTTCATGAACTGTGACAACTGTGCATCCTCATCATCAGCTACATGAAACTTCTGCAAAGCTGCAGCTCAGTGTGAATACCTGATTCTGAGTTTTATTACAAATTGTAAAACAGCCCATGAACTGTAATGCTCCATGTTTCTGTCGTAATTTTCTGAACCTTTTATGACTTCAGAAGTATTTCTGTTAAATATTCCATGACAGGAACAGAAGGAAAACGATGTTGTTTTGGGCTAAAATGTAAACAATCTTTTCAATATGGTTAAGAAATAAACTACTATGTACTTAAACATAAATAGGATAAACTGAAGAAAATGAATTTGCTTTTCTTCAACAAAGACATTAACAATTACTATGTTCCTTTTATTATAAATGTAAGCCAATTGTAACAGAAGTGATTGCATGATTCTCTCCAGCAATTTGTATTACACAGAATTACTGAACTGACTGAAGGTGAAGACCTCATACACATATACACCTCATATACACCTGGGCTGATAACAGACAATTTGCACTGAAATTTGAAAACTATGCATTAAGAAAGGACAAACAGCCTTTCTAAGACATAATTTCAATAAACATTAACATTGTTGCACCTTTTTATTTTATTGCTGGCTTCAAAGCACAGATTACTCTTAGCACTTTTAAAAAGAATCAAGTATCACACAAAATTGGAGCAGTGTAATTATATTGTTTTAACACTACATTCAGTTTACCTTTAGTTTTCGTCTTGCATTGAATTTTCTCAATTGTTCTACTGTTTCTGGAAGATGAATCTTGTATGCATAGCGATCTCTCTCCTTAAAAAACCCCACAAAAAACAAACCAAAAGAAAATTAAATACAAGTTTTTAATATCCTCTTGACACTAAGAAACCAGACAAGAAAAGTACCAGCTCATAAACATCCTAAGGAGAATGAGGATTTGTTGCAACTTAAGGAAAACTTTGAGAAATTATGAGGGATTAAAGTACTTTGACAGAATTCTTAACTTGGGGCAAGGATATTTTCAGAATTTTTGTAACTGTTTCTCACCTAGTAGTAAGCCCCCAGTTTGGTTTTTTTTTACTGTTATGGTGCCAGTCTTTGTCTAGCACTGAACTTTGAAGCTGGCAAGCAGAAAGTATTTCTGCTTTTTAGAATTCACAAACCTCAGTGAAACAACATGTTCAAGAACTCTTTTACAGGGTGCTGGCTATTTCAGGTAAATCTGGGAGGTGGGGTACACGTCCAGTAGGGCAGGAAGTACCAAACCAAAACCAGCCAGGAGATGGTACAGCAAGAATTCTCCATTGTAGGTGCAGATGAAAAATGTGCCAGTGAACAACTGCAGTGACAGAAGGGACAAAATTTGCAGCAGCCACCTACCTTTTCCCCCTGAAGTTACATAAAATCATTAATTTAAAGTGTTTATCACATGCTTCTCCTGAATCAGAGTGAAACCACAGCAGTCTCCCTATGGCACTAAACATGTCTCTGTCTCATGCTGTATTTGCTCCTATCTATAAATGGTTTAGAAAGTTCTGAGTCAGCAGAGAAGGCAGTTTATTGTAGGCAAAAATGAGAGGACTGAGTGGTAGAATGCCTGGCCTCAGCTTGCAAACAAAATTGTCATAAACAAAACCATGTGACTTCCAACAAGTAACAACCTGATCAGAAACAAACCACAGATGCCAAAAGTGCAAAGCTGCACGGGCAGAGCTTGCACGTGCACATTACAGAATTAAACCTAATTAGCTTAGTTGCTGAAACAACAAAAATTAAAGGTTTTCTTCCAAAATGACACCCAACCAAGCTCTAGCTTTGGCATCTCAATGTGGGTATGCTCTCAAAGTGAAGAAAAAGCCCAATTACAAGCAGGTAAAACCAGATCACCTGTGTTTGTATGATATTCTAGGATTCCAAACCATGGTGTTCATGTCCATACTCTTTGATATTTGATACACTCTGTATGTCCCAGATGAACAGGCAGAACTTTGGCTCTTTTTGAGTGGAATGGCTTGAACCTGCAGCTTCCCAACACTCAGAGCTGCCTTAGCCACTGTCATTTCTGAGAGGTGAACCCTCCTGACCTCCTCTTGTAAGAGACCATTCTGCAGCTTGGAATACAGGAGTCAAGAGGTAGAAAGACAGCAGAGAAGTGGAACAATGACTCCATTCACTGGTGGTTACACCATTTACTTGGAGGGAGAAGAGCCTATGATCCTGCTCTTCCCAGGTTCTTCCTTTGTGGGTTTCTCTTGTCTCATGTAGAGCATAAAGAGAGTCCAGCAGCAGGCACCAGATTATTTCAAAATAAGTGCCCTGCTGAAGTTCCTTTGGACATCCACTACACAAAAGAAGCAAAGGATAACTAAGAAAAATAGTTAATCCATGACCTTCTGCCAAAGAAAATACAGAGCTCTGAGCCAATACTTTTCACCTTTTAATTCTACAGCACAACCCATCATTCTCCAACCCCAAATTTCACACACCAGGGATGGACTGCTGTGAAGCTACAGGTGTATTTTCTCCTCCTCCTGTTGTAAACCTTCAGTTGTGCAGCAACTACTCTTCCACTGGCTTAAAGTGTGTTACAAATCCTGCCATCACTGAAGAACAGTTTGATTACCAGATGTCATATAATTTTATGCAGTCACAGTGGTGTTGGAGCAACACTCCACTACTTCCTTCCCTTTTGGTGTGGTATTTTCAAGAATCTAATGTAAGGAAGCAGCAGAGTTCAGCAGCATAACCTACAGCAGTAGAGTGCATGGCTACATGACTAACAGGGAAGAGGTTCAGATATGACTGAGCAAAAAGGAGATCAGAAATTACCTCTCTGGAGTTTAAGAGCCACAGCAAGACAAATTAACACCTTCTTTAAGCTTTATGCTATGCAGCCCTACTCCCTGCACTCTGGTGCTGCTGAAGATGTCCAACTGAGTTTGCTCTTAAGCAAGAATTTAAGCCTGGTAATTATCAAAATCTCAGACTCTAATCCTACAAAGCATTTAAAGCACATTATCCCATGTTTTGTACAGTTGACATTTACTTTGAAAGGCTCAGAAAAACAAAGAAATACATGTTTTTCTCCCTTAAATTGGGAATTAGCATGTAAACAGCAGCTTTTGCTACCTTTAACCAGGGGTGATTCAGTGCTTCATACACTGTTATCCTTTCTGCTGGATCCAGCATAAGCATGCGGCGCACCAGATCTTTGGCACTTTCAGAAATATGGCTCCATTGCCTAGGATTCATCTGATTACAGGCAAGAAAAAAAAATAAATTAGTGGTAAGAATGTAGAAAAGAACCTAGTGTTTATGTAAAATAATTGCAGAGATTTAACAGTGGTTGGTGCTTGCAAATCTTTCCATGTAATGAATGTAAAAGAAAATTTCTAAGTTTTTTAGTAACTTGTAAAAACGGAACACTAGCTGCTACTGAAATGGCACAAAAATTGAAAACATAAACCCAGACATGTCCTTAGTATTATGCCATAATCACAGTATAATTTCTACCTATTCTACATTCTGCTCAGATAAAAGTGACCATCTACTAGATAAAACAAAACCCAATTAAGCTCTGTTTGACTGTTAATTATGTGTATAAATGCAATAAATGATAAACACAGAAATTAAATCTACTCTTGGAATCAATATATGGCATAAGAATTTATCTGTTTCAACCCACAATTTCATACCACTGATCTGGGTAAGAAGGGAGAGAATGCCTATTGTGAACTAGTCTGGTCCTGCCCTTAAGGTGCCATGGACAATGGCTCTTCCCAATAAATTCCTTTCAACTTCACAACAGGTAAAGCTTTTCCACTGGGAAAGCATAACAGGACAAGGAAATACCAACTGCAACCCTTTCAGAGCAGAACTTTATCTTTAGGAGATACAACATGAAGGACGATTTAGAATGAATTTTCATTTTGTGCATATATGCAGGTTTGTGCCCAACCAGTCAAAATGATGGACACCTGATAAAACCACACCAAAGTAAGAAAATTCTTTATGTGATATAAAGGATTATATCCTTAAGGTATTTCTAGTATTTCTTTAATTTATGAAGAAGCTGAGTTTTATTTAGATGATAGCTAATTTCAAAAGTACTAAATGGAAATTCATAATTATAACCAGACTCTTTTCAATGTTACAATCTGGTCACTTAAAGAGGTCCATTTTATTTAAAATCAGTCTTTACAAAAAATGATCACTTTGAATCATGGCACTCAGCAATGTTATCTGGCTATGAAATGCTCATTTATAGCTGTGATTCACAATTTCTTTTTCAGTTCTAATGAAATGAAGGTAATTGCAAATTTGACATGATTTTCACTGAATAGACAAATTACTGTGGAAACAGGAACAGAAAAGGAACTATGAGGACACAATGTGCTGGCTTTTTTTTTTTTTAAAAAAAGAGAAGTTAACATGTATCCTTCCAGAAGGTTTCAGCTGCTTAAGAGATTCCATAAAGAAATCTTCCATAAAGTGGAACATCTGTCAGTCTGTGCAATCCCAAACCAGTGCCATGAAGAAATGCTGCTGTTTTTTGGATTGTAAAATTTAAAAAATGAATTATGTGCTCCTGACCAAGTACAGTAACACTGCTGTCACTTACATTTTAGCAGGCTGTTAAGGTGATATAATAAATCAGACTATCAGACAGCTCTGGGAGTCTCCATTTGCAGTGTGCTAATGCACAGCTCATGTATGACCTTGGTTCCAAAGTACAGCAAAGCTGATATTACACAAACCCACAGAAACAGTGAATTGAAGCTTTAAATTTGTTTCCACAATGGTCTGTGAGCTGATGCTGTGAGAGCTTCTCTTGTGTGCACTGATCTGCCCTTGGCTCCAAGTGGTTCCTTTTCAATCATCAGCTGCACTTTACTGCACACTGTACTAAGAAGAAAAATGCCTGCCTGCATTTGTAAAATAACATGCAATTTGTTTTAAATCAAGGCAATATGATGAATGCTTTACAACAGCTCTGTTAGTTGATGAAAAAATTTAAACAGTCTACAAATCTGAGGTTACACTATGTTCTACTCTTGTCTTCCTGCTGGGCTCAATGTACAATTAGGGGCCAGCTGTAACACCCATTTATTATTTCATCTGAGGAAATATTTGCTCAAATATTTCCATATTCCAGTTCCTAGCAATGATACAAAACACATCAGGTACAGGACAGATGAGGGAGGTGAAAATCTTCTCTCTTTCTGTGTGACAGATCTCCATAAGTTTTAAATTTAAATCATGCTAAATACAAAAATCAACTTCCAGAAATTTTACCAACAGAGGTCATCTCACTGGAAAAAGACTCATGTATGCTTGAATTTACCTTGTATTTGCCTTTAATAATGCCTTCAAATAATCTTTCCTTGGTTCCATAAAAAGGCAAACAACCGCTCAGCAGAATAAACAGGATCACACCACAACCCCAAACATCTACAGGCTTCCCATATGGTTCTCTTTTTACCACTTCTGGAGCCATGAAGTGAGGTGTTCCTACACGTCCTAAATGGAAATAAAAAGAAAATTGAGTCAAAGTGATGTGTGTCAAACAGAGAAATGAAGAATATAATTGCATTAAACAAAAGTTTTAATAAATCTTGTTCATGGTTTAAAGCTTTTAACACAATTATTTTTACCTTATGTTTATATTTTTATATATATGCAGTGAGATAGATTAGTATTTACCCTTTTGCTTGATTTTTACTTTTATAAATTGAGGAATATTCTACCCTAGCTGGCAGACTGTGAAAGACTTGTAAGAGCAATAAGATTCTTCAGTAAAACTTTCCATATAAGCTAAACCCCTCAACTTGGACAATCTTTGAAACAGGAATTATTCAGAGAGCAAACACAAAGATACTGTAGAGCTCTAGTCCACACTG
>PYHW01010003.1:2857147-2914931 GCA_013186435.1 Turdus rufiventris | reverse complement strand
AAAACACAAAATGCCAGCAAACATGTTATTCATTTATTTGAAGAGGACAGTATCTTATTACAGATGAAAAGATAATGTTAATTTGTTTCACAGAGTGCTTTCATTGAGTGTAATTAATGTTTTCCTATGAAAACAAAATTTGCTTAGTACCAACTGATCTTTTGAGCAGATAAAACTGATTAGAGTAACTTAATTCAATTTCTATGTAACACATTAAGTCAAATAAATGTTTCCCCTTGCAAAGAGTTTTGTTTCCATTGCAAAAATTAAACTTGGAATGCTCAGGTAATCACTGACACTTACAAACACTGTACTTTTTGGTCTACCATGGTTCCACCGAGTACCAACAGAAGAAAAAGAACATCAGTGTAGCAAATTGTCACCACTAGTACTCCCTTCACAAATTACCGTTGCGTACTACAGCGGATTTCAGAGGCTCCCTTCCAGACTTGCAGCACCTGCTGGTTAGGAGAGTCTAAAATGCAGCCCAGAGAATCTGTCTTGGGTTGCAATGCAGGATGTGACCAAAAGTATATATTCTATCACCATCTGTTAAAACCAGGTGGGGCAGTGTTCTTTATCTTTTCCACAACCCATCCTTCCTCCAGGGAGATATCTCCTGTTAATGGCCACTGAGTCCCACTGCATGACTGATAAAATTCCATCATCCCACTGGGAGATGCTCGAGCCAGGGGGAAGAGCCAAACATTTCCTACCTAGATAAAAACTGAGATTTGGAACATCAAAACAGCCTTTTTCCACTGGATTCCATCATCACTGGACCTTTAGAGGGAAACTGCACCTTGTCCAGGAGCACTGCTCCAACTGAGCCACATCTGTCACTGCAGGAAGATGTAGCCACCATGGAATGGGACTGCTGCCAACACCCTGACTGACTGATGGGGTGTCAGGTTGGATTCTGACTCTGTCAGTGGTTTGGGGTTGGTTTTTTTGTGTTACTGTATTTTCAATTTTTGCTAGTAAAGAACTGCTATTCCTATTCCTGTATCTTTGCCTTAGAGCACCTTAATTTCAAAATTATGATAATTTGGAGGGAGGGGGTTTACATTCTCCATTTCAAGAGAGGCTCCTGCCTTTCTTAACAAACACCTGTCTTTCAAACCAAGACAGAATCTGATAGGGTTGCAGAGCACATGTTTAACTCAGTCTTGTCTTTGTAAGGACTTGCTTGATTAACCTGTCCTGCTTGCCCTCTGCATGGGAGTCAGCTAAGTCACAGCACTGGGAACAAACACCTGGGAGACTATTTGGAAGCAGCTTCCTCAGTAAAGACCATCCTTTGTTTATCCCACCTAATGCAGGAATATGATCTCACCATGTTCAGTTAATTAGTCCTTTTGTATCTAAAGGATTAAAATATTGTCAGAAAGATGGCAGCTTTTTAACCATTCTCTTAAGAAAAAATGCCACCATTGTCAAAATTCTTCCCGTGGCTTTCTGTTAAACCTTTTCATTCCCCATTTATCAGGGGATTGCTCTGCCAAACAAGTGCTGGGGATCTGTCTGTGACAAAGGGATGTTACCTCATCACTAGGCTAGACTGGCCTCTTAAAAAGTCCCTGTGGTCCAGGCTGACCTGACAGCGAAGGGGCAGTTCCTTCCTGAGCTAAGAAAGAATAAACCATCAAGATGCTGCAAGTCCAGCTCATCCCTCATATCACAGTGGGAGGAGGAAGGATATTTAGTCTGGACAGAGATGCACATGGGGAATAGTGACTCATTCTTCTTCTGGGCTATACACACTTAGTAGGTGTATGGTGTAATTTCAGTCTGACTGAGAAACCTCAAAATCAAATCTTCAAGATCACATATATGAGGTAAAGAATTATCTCCATAGATGACTCTCTCTCAGATGCCTGGTAGCATGGGAGACAACGAAAATGGAAATCACATACACTACAAGTATGCATAGGTTGCTGTGATTTCTTTTTGCCTTTTTTATGTGCCTAGAAGTTTGTAACTATAAGGTTTCATCACTTTTTTCCCCTTTGGATGCCATCACCGGTGACAGGAAAAGCATCACCATTTCCAGCTCTGCATCAGGCTATGTATGTGCATAAGCAGCAACACCTGCCTGTTCAAAGAGCATTTTTCTATGCTTAGATTGTTCACGTGATGTTGGTGGTGTGCCAATGACTGGAAACCTTCAACTCAGGAGATCATCAGAGACCACAGAGCAGCCTGGCTTACCCAAGTCTTGTTTGTCTCAGTGGGAACTTCTGAGACTTGGGTGCAGAGGAAGCCATTTGAAATTTTGGAGCAGGTATAACCTTTCTTATATGTTAAAAAAAAAAAAAATCTTTTGTGGTACTAAAGTTCACTTAAATCTTTTTAAACAATACAAATGGAAAATTGTATATTCTCTGAAAATTCAGCCTACCCACCATAGTTTATAATTGCTGCTGTAAAATCTGACAAGTGTGGAGAAGAGGGATTACTCTGAAGACAAACAGGAGAAATCAGCAGAAGACAAAATCTCACACAGGGTAACAAGTTATTTAAAAGAGGCATTAAGGTACAGTTGTCTGGATAAAGTAGCTAATGAAACCATGAACTTTATATATCAAATGAGATCTAATGTGCATTTTCAAGAATTATGTGCCACCCCTCTCAGCTCAGGAACTTTTTGTGGTTTCCATAAGAAATTGCAAAGGTGAACATGGTACAAAAATGACTGTGTGCCGTGAGAACAATGCTTAGAGGTTTGGGTTTTGGCTCTGGGTTTTTTTGCAAGTCTGCTGGGCATTTCAGTGAAGGGTAACCTAAAGAACACCTTGTGTCCTTGCAAACAATTACATTTTCTCCTGACATAAATAGCGTATTTTGCAGCAACACATACTGTGAAAGTAATCCAACAGCATGATGGAGTGTAGGAATTTAGGTGTCAAGGTGCTGGCACTGGGGTGGTCTCGGTGAAGAGGGGCTGGAGCTGCCCCATGCCAGACACAGACAGTTCCAATGGGATCACTGCAGGGCACAGGTCAGCCCAGCATTCAGGACAGTGGTGTCACAGGGAAAGTGTGTGTGAGAAAGGGAAAGACACTGCCCAGCAGGTGAGGAGTTTGGGAACTGCCATTTCCCATCCTCCCTGAACCACCTGGGGTTGGGGGGTGAGCCAGGTGTGAGGGAGTGAAGCTGAACCTGGGAAGGTGAGGAGAGGAGGTGGTTTAATTTTTGTCTTTGTTTCCCACTATCCAAATCTATTTGATACTTCAAGGTTCCTATTTTGCTTCATCTGGTGACCTCACATCAGAACGTGAGGCTGCACCTTCACTTAGTGCTCAAGTGCTCTAACAGACAAGCGACGGTAATCAAGTCCCTCTGACCATCATACATCATCTTTCTGCTCCACTGGAAACCAGAAGGTTTTTCTGCCATCACAGGCAGAACTCCATCTTGTTGGCCTGGCCCAAACCCAGGACACAATAAAAATCCACTCTGCTGAACTGCTGGTCATGGAGCAGAAGGAACAGAGTGGTTTAGTGAAATGAGACAATACATGGCTGTTTAAGTCCCCACTTAAGGCTGCTGCAATAAACCAGATGAAAAATGGACACTATTTAAAAGCAAACTGAAAAATCAGTGCTACTAAACCTGAATACTTTTAAAATTTAAAATGAGAACTCCATATATACAAAAGAAATTAAAAAGAAGACCAGGCTAGGTTAATGAAATCCTGCCATTTACCACTGCTAGATTGTAATTAGTGGAAACAGAGATAGATTTGGTTTTGGTAACATTGATAGTGCTAATTACAAGATCCTGCTACTTTAGGTGAGAGGGATGAGGTGGATACTTCTGGTGGTGGAAATCACAGTTTTATGTCCATGAAAAAGCAGACCCAGAAGAAGCAGAAACTTTACTGTTTGGGACTGAACTGTCCAGTCAAACAGGATTAAAAAATGCGTATATATGTGTACATATGTATTGGAATCTTAAAAAGGCTAAAGTAATTTCTGGGCCAGCTGTCATCCTTGTGACCACTCCACTGGGTTCATCAAAGGAGCAAATGATGATTCTGAAGTTATTCTAAAAAAACTGACCTGAGCAAGATCTATCGAGCTGCACCTTTGAACTGCACTTAGCTCAGCAAAATGAACAAAGTGCACATATGAACTTACACAGATGGGGTGTCTTCCTATGTTGCAACTACAAGTGTAAGGAAGATCAGTAACAGCAGAAATACAGTCAATAGACAGCAAAGTTGCCTAAATTCATAGATATTCACTTCCCTTTAGATCAAATATCACTTCTGCTGAAAATTATTTAGTGGAAAATCTGCCTTTAAAACATGTCCAGTGTAAAATTTCAGAATTCTTCTCAACAGCTCAGTTTTAAAATATTTCAGAAGTTTTTGAATTTTCTTTGGTATTTTGAGAGGAGGTCTGCATATTTTTTGAGGCAGTATGAGAACAGTAAGCAAAGGCACTTTTCTCTGAAACAGGTAACTTCTGCCTTCCACTTCTGCCTTTATTCTTCAGAATACAAGCACTCTCATGGATATATTCAAATGACTGTACATGAAAAAACAACACTTTAATTGAATATAGATTGCATGCATGCACACACAGAGGATTTTTAGTTGAATCCATATATGAGAAGAAATCATATGGAAGACAGGAATCAATTCTGTGTGTGCTTTTAGGTTCTTTTTCTCTGTTCTAGAGTGGCACTGACTGAAAATCATCACTATACAAAGACTCAACAGTGACATGTAGTCAATGTGACACCTGCCTCCATCCACTTCACTGTAAATGCCTACATCAAAGTGTTTGCTGAGTCTGAGTCAGGAAACACTCAGTGCCTGGACAGGTACATCCAAGTTATATTGGTAAGGATACTTTATCTCCAGAGGTAAACTTTCTTACCAGCCCATTTTTAAGGCATGTTGGCTGCCTGTAAATTTATAAAGTTGTTAGTTTTGCTGATTTTTCCTGTGGATAAACAGTGAGCTTCAGTCTTCAGGTGCTGTCAATCTGACATCATTTACAAGCACTAAAGATAAATTTTGACTTACCTTTGATAATTTAGTTTCTATGACTCTTTCCATATTATTCCAGACAATAGGGCTATGCTTTCCACAAGAAGAAGAGTATATACAGAGACCCAATCAGATTTTGTCATCCCTAAGGCAGGGGACTGATGACCAAGATATCAGAAGGAGAGTCTTTCAACAGCAGTAGTATCTGAACGATGTATATGGAAACAACTGGAACAAATAATTTTTAGGAAAAAAAAAAGTGAGGTACTAATAAACATCACCATCTGACCTCTCACAATAGTGTAATAAGAAATATGCTCACAAATTAAGGTGTTTCTAAAAGAGTGGGATGTCCAGAATAATGTGGAAGGAATCAAAGAATCACACACAACAGATCAGATAGGGCAGTACTTTACTACTCTTAATTCCTTTCCACATTACTCCAGACAATAGAGATGTTTAAAGCAGGTGTACAGAGAAGATGAGTAGATTAAAAAAAGGGGGGGAAAAAAGGTGGGTGGGAAGAAGGGGTAATTCAGCTTCAGCACAGAAGATTGTCTGAAGAAAACGTGTTTAAAAGATGCATCAGCAGACTGGACAACCGGATATGAGTGTCCAGAAAACAAACAAAGCAAACCTCACATGTTAATGAGACAAATTACAATTAATTCAATGGCCTTTTCTGCCATAAAACTATAGAGGAAATAAACCTAAATGATTTCTTAACACATTAGCCTCCTGTAAGCACTCTCAAATCAGCCTAGATGTATGAAACAGTAGACCACAGTTGTATCTTTTAAATAATACAAAGCCTCTTAAAGGCAAAGCTATGAAGAGACTCATATTCTTTTAATTTTTAGTAAAAAAAAGAAGTGGAAACATTACCCTCTAAGAGAAATAATACTAGCGTAGGACCTCAGCTTACAAAATTTTACTTCTCCTTGGAAAACAAATGAAAGGTTTTGAAATGCCAATCAGACATAGATGATGAAAAGGAAAAAGAGTTTGTGCAGCACAAAAACCCTCCAACACTAAAAAGAGTTTTCTAACCTGGGGTTTATAAAACCCCCACCAAGATCCAGTTTGGTGAGGCACTGAACAGGCTGCCCAGGGAGGTGGCAGATGCTCCATCCCTGGAAACATTCAAGGTCAGGTTGCTCTGGGCAGTCTCATCTACTGGGAGGTGTTCTGATCATAGCAGGGGGTTGGACTGGATGAACTTTAAAGGTCCCTTTTCAACCCAAACCATTCTATAATCGTTTTTGCACTGATGAAACACAACAAAAAATAAAGAACTTTAAAAATTCTCCCCCCTTCTCCCCCCCTTCCATAGTGTTATACAGAGGGAAATTTATGGCAATGCCTCCCTTTGCTGTTTTTGTAGTACGTGTAAAAACACAGCTCACAAAGAACCAAGAGCACTTGGTATTTGTACTTCTACTAAGAACACATAAGATATTTTCCAATGAGACGATAATTTACATTAGGATACTATGGGATATTGAAGCAGCCTGAGGCATCTAACTAATAATACATGAAAATTAATACTGGACTGGATTAGCATTATAGTATCTGTGACATTTTACTGCTGAAGGTAAAATGTGAAAGGCAGTTAACTATTCACAGATAAAGAACCTCATCCTAGTAAGGTCTATAAAGTTATGAACTTAATGTTTTTTTTGTTCCTTCAGACTTTTATATCATATACTAGCTAAAACCTTCAAGATTTAGGATCTAAGAAATCAGATGTCACATTTAAGGGAATATTGTGACAATTCATACTATGCCCTGCAAGAAAAATTCTCCAAGGAAGGAGACAGAGATCATAATGTGAGATTAGTCTTTTAAATCACTGACTTCCCAGAGGTTCCACCATTCCAGCTGCATCATAACAATGCAACAGATTGTTTATTATGTGCTGTTCTATAAAGGAATTCACTTATAAATTATGATTATCTCTAACTCCTGTGTATACTACTGGAGTTCCTTTAAAAAGTACGTATTTCAAGGCTTCAAGTGAAGCCCTAAGCACAATTTTCCACTTCTGATCAGAAGAACTGAAGCAGGAAGAGACCTTCAGAGACTGGTAGCTCATGAAACCTATTCTCTGTAGTTCAGGTGACAACACAGGATTCTTAGCCATTTATTGCAGCTTATAGGCAAATGCAGTGGAACAAAGAGCATTTCCTTACATTTTCCCCTCTGGCCTTATGAAGAAATGAGTTATGGCTACATCCTCTTTTTGGTACTTAAACATTAAGTTTACATAAAGTAAATAATAATTAATAATTAAACTTTCTTAAAAATAATCTCAGCTGAGTTGTTAGCTGATAAAATACAGTCACTCCTAAAATCTCCTCCATACACATTTTCACCAATGACATCTACTATGATGTCACAGCTTCTTGTCATGAGCTCCCTTACATTTCTTTCATACAGCCTGCTTGAAAGAACCCCATAGTTAAAATCCTTCTAAACTTCACAAGCCTGCCTTAAAACTTGCGTAAAAAGATTTTAATACCTGGGGTTTAATTTAACTACACTACAAAAATCATTCCCCAGCAATTTATGCACACTCTGATAAAATGTCTTTGTTAAGTCAAAAAATGTTGCAGTCCCAAACAAAGCAAAAGCTGTAAGCTTGAAGGCTGCCTTCAAAGACACCGAGGGAGAAAATTCCCTTTAGTTTGTTCTCCTGGAGGTACAGAGAATTTGGGATTGCCAGGCTCTGGTGTGTCAATGTGTACTAAAGTAGGAAAACCAGCATAAACAAAGCATAGGGGATTTCAGGTCAGTAAAATTATCTTAATGCCATCATAGTTTTTATTTAATAGAGAATTTATTTTTTGATGTACTAACCCCCAAATGCAGGCATTGCCATGCTAAAAGGGAAATAATGCCATGCTAAAAGGGAAGTAATTTACTATGCCAAGAGGAATCTATGGTTTCCATTCTAGAAATTAGAAAAGCAATGTGAAAGTGAACAGGTGGTTATGATACTGCTCTGACTTTTCTATTTAGAGAGTTTCTACTTATTTATGAGACAATTGAGAAATAAGAGGTGCCTGTAAATTATTGTTACTATTATGATGCTTATCCATAGGGCATATAAAAAACATCCTTAAACAAATAAGTAGATGAGCACTGATTTATAAGAAATTTATAGCCCAGTTCAAACAGCCAGTATTGACAGCTTTCATACAACACATACAGTACAACTGAATAAATAAGACCTTGCCAGTTCTGTTTTAGGAACTGTCTAGTAATTTGTCTTCAGGTAGGATTCTGGCAGGGAAAAGAATTGCCAGATAATAGAGGAGTTTGTGCTTTAAAGACTGGAATGGAAGATCAGAAGAAAGCGAAGAGTCTGTTAAGGAGACTTTTCACAGTATATAAATGAAATGGAATTGCTCTGGGTATCCCTGAAAATGAGTGGAATTTGAAGCTGAAAGCAACAAGTGCCAACGAAAAGGCTGAAAATTGGAAATGCCAGCTGAGAAAAAAGAAAAAAAAAAGTGTGTGAAGGCAGACCAACACAGCAGAAGTTGAGGTGGAAGAAGCAAAAGATACTGATAAATATCACAGTGATGAGGTTTGAAATCTTCCCTAAGAGCCACAAACAGAATCCCCAGCACTGATCACTGCATGGAGGTTGAACACAAGAACAGGGATTGGGGTCACAGCACTGGGGACAGTAACACAAAAGGAAGGTCATGGCAAATGTTGGGGAAAATGCAGTAATTTTTTTTTTTCAAAGTTAAACTTGAATGTTTGTTGCTAGTCAACTGGTAGCCTAAAAGTACACTGCATCTGACTACCTCCAGAAGAGTGGCTGGAAAAGAAGTGGGTAAAGCTGTTTAGTAGAACATAAAGAAGAAAAATGAGATGATTATAAACAAAAGTGTAGAAACTACCACTAAAAAAGCAGTGGCTGAAGTACAGATAATTTCAGTAATACAAGAAAAGTAAAGAAAGGAATGACCTTTTTATTACAGCTTAACTGAATGGGCATTTTCTTGGAAAAGACATCTTTAGTTAATAAGATACTTGGATATTTCCAGGGTATCAGCAATATCTGGAAGGGAATGGAAGCTGTTGGCATGTTTATATTTGATTTGCTCTTTATTTTAAAAAACATACAAAAGTCAAATTGACACAGAACATTAAGTGGTTAAATTAGGAAATCTGAGTTTTTGAAGAAGGATGGTACTGAAGGAATTATTAACTTTGAAGAAAAAATATTAAAACGAACAAAATGTTTTATTGTGGTCCCCTACTCTGGCAGTGAAAGCATCAGAAAACTGATTGGGTCTTCATCTGTGCAGGCTGATTAAAGCATAACCCTATTGTCTGGAACAATATGGAAGGCAGCTAGAGGAAATAAAATCCACAGAAAACAAAACACCGTCAAAAAATATACATACGTATCAAGATACTGATGTCTTATGCAATAATTACAATGAAATTTTAAAACACAAAAAGGAATCACGTGTGAAAACTAGTAAGATTTTACTATTAAACAGCACAGCATTCTGACAGGAATTGCTATCAAACAGTGGAGCACTGAAATGCTGCACTAAGTCCTTCCTCAAGTGCTTCATTTTTATTTTCTTTGCTTTACCAAGCATGGAAGAATTAAGCCAAAGCTTGTATTAAAGCGGAAAATTATTGGGGTTTTTTTCAGTTTTATTTTGATCAAACCAGCAAGAGCTCCTGTTGAGTAACATTTACAAGGATTTAATACTCAATGTGTGAATGCACGTTACATCCCACTGCCAATTCAGCTTGGTTGTGTGCGTTTACCATGTTAACCAAGTCTTTAGTGAAAGATCATTTCTGAGCTCTTATTTTGCAAGCCAGGCTGTGTCAGAAGAACAGAACTCTGCAGTACAACATGCACAACACTAAATAACTTGGAAGGAAAATGTCTTACCTCCAGCAACTAGCCCAGACTCTCCTAACTGAATTGCTACCCCAAAGCCACCAAGCTTTACTGGGGCTGAATTCTCTTTTGAGGCAAGCAGTACACAGTGTGGCTGAAAAGACAAAAATCCAGAAAAGTTATTACAATGTTTGAGAAATACAATCTGTATTTTAGAACTTAATTTCATAAATCTGTCAGCGGAAGTTAGATTTTATTTTTTTAAAAACAATTTCTTAATTTCAGTCATATTGTTCTAGGGCATGAACTCTTCTTTCTACATTGGTTTCCCTTCCCATTGCCCCAGGCACAGCAAAATCCTTTCACAACTTACCAGAACCAGCAAGGAACAATGTGAAATAATGATAAAATGGAGATAAAACTCATGTGTTTAACTGCTTACCTGGTATTACCTTTCCTCTTTGTCTTTCATCCCATTAACCCTTACACTGCTTCAATTCCCCAGCTGAAACATCCTGCCTGTGACATTTTGTGGGGTCTTAACCTTACCAGATAACATAACACTGTTTTATCAACATAAACAGAGAACATAAAACACTGTTTTGAGCCTTAATCACAGAACTCACTCAGCACTTCTTGAGTGCAGTAAAGAAAAGGAACATCCCTGGGATATTCCACTGAGGGATATTCTTTAGGAGTCCAAACTGAATTCCAGCCACAGCCATCTACACCTTTGATTTTCCAAATATAAGAGTGAGGTGTAATGCATAAAAATGAAATAGTATTATACAACAACTCAGATGGATACTAACTGCTGTAGGAAGAAGGAAGATACAGACAAAATCTATCAGAACACAATTTGGTATTAAATACACATATACCCAAACAGTTGCATTTAATTTAGAACTTCCTGTGTTTACTCAAAGCCTCTTTTCAATACCGTATAATTTAAAATGAAGGACCTCAATTTGTATATTACTTCCCAAGGATGCATTACTGCTTAGATTGCAAAACTAAGAACTCAGAGGAGTGCACAGGAGCTACCAGAAGTTCAATCTGACTACCTGTGAAGTTATCATCTCCAACCACCCACGTCTTTTTCTAGAAGTTGAAATTTCATGAGAACAAAGGCCCTCAAGACAATGTTCTTGAGATCTTCATTAAGGCCTTGTCGTATCAGGTTTTCTAGAATCCAAGCTTAAATTTCCAATTTATAAATGTAATTTTCAATTCCTTATACCCCACTTGAAAGTGTATACCAGGAGATATTATTGCTGCACACTGTATTTCACTTCTGCCTTAGTGAAGTGGTTAAGCTGCACGCTTTGGGCACATTCACATCCTCCTGTCCTGTCGTTCTGAGTGAGAAAGAACAAAAATTCTCATCCCAGGCAAGGAGAAAGGTAGATGGGAGAATGATACAAATGTTAACAAAATGTACCATTGCACTGTGGTGTTGATTTATCTTTACCCTATGCTGGAAAAAGTAACACCTATTTCCCTGACGTATTAAAGAGATGACAGACTGTGCCAACACAATTCTCACCCAAAAAATCACTGGCACTGCCCACCAGAAAAAAAGTCTCCGAGAACACAAAACCGAATCTCCAAATTCAGAGCAAAACTGATAAAAAATTCATTGCAGAGCCTCTCTCAGCAGAGCCCAAATGAACTGGGCTGAAAATGCCTTTAAAAAAACCAAAGCAAACCAGTTGCAACACCAGTTAAAACTTCCCCTTGTTGGCAACTGTGAGCGAGTCAGCTGGAGCTCACCGCTCTCAGAGAAGCTGCTGCTGTAGCTTTCTAATAAGAGGAGCTGCACGTTTCTCCTCCCTGTCTTCACCAGTGGTTTTGAGAACAAGCAGAACTTCTCAACATATAAATGGTAAGTGGCTTCTTTTATATTTAAGCTGTACTCTTAACTTCAGAGCTGTTAGTGACCTCCAAATCCTTTTCTAAGTATACCTAGGTTTAAGCAGGTCTGCTTGCTTAGAGGGGACACGACTTACGACAGTGAAAAGTTTTGTTTCCAATCCATTTGCAGCATAAGCCAAGTTTCTCTCTCATTGATCGAAGCCTGTCACTGCTTATACAAGTCCCCATATCAAACATTCTCACAGAAAAGCAACTTAAACATGAAGTCATAGCAGTAGATGGGTTTTCAAGATGTACTGGAAGGCATCCCAGTTTGAAATCAACTTCTTGAAATTACTTGCCCTGACAATATCATGTGGCGAGTATGAGAAGAGCTGTTTGTGAAACTGCTAACATACCAGTTTAATGCAATTCTAGAATTGTAGAGTCACACAACATAGGATGTTAAAATATTTTTGACTTTTCTCTCAAGAATTCAGATTCTGTAACTACGTCAGGTCTTCTTAAGAATTTTACCTAAAAGTGTTGCTGTTTTCACTGCTGGGTTGCATCACAGAATTAAATGTAAATTTGCATTTTTTAAGGCCTAGCATGCAAATTGCACGGTCTAAACACAGACCTAGCATAAAAGCTATTTTAAGATCACATATACAGCAGTGGTTATTTTTTGTTTTTTTCCTGTAACAGTTGCCAGACAACTAAGTTGAGAGTGCCAAAACCACTTCTGAAAATTTTGTGAGATTATGGGAAAAAACCTCTTTCCTCTGTAAAACAAAAATATTAAAAAATAAACATTTCTATGGCATTTCTTCTTGTGATGGCAAACAAATTAAATACTGAAATTTTACCATTACTTATCGTGATAACCATCTCTCTAAATGCCTTCATGTGACTGCTCTCCAAACCAAACCACACATTTTCTGGTTTTCCTTCCTTGGTCTAGGCTGACTTTTATCTTTCACGTTGTACCTGGTCAGCAATAAGCTTAGTGAAATTAAAAACTACCCAATGAAAGCGAAGAAAATCATGAAAACAGGGAAAGTTTGAAAACAACTTGTTCTGCATTTATGTGATTTCTTGCCAATAGTCGTGTGTTTGTGTAATACTGATTAGTGAATAGTCAAAAAAAGGAAAAAACACTTAAATTTCTGTGAAAGTACGGATTATTAAAGACAAGCTACTGCAATAATACTGTCTCATAGCATTATTATAACACAGTACATAGACAAATAAATATTAATTGACAAATGCTTTTCTAATTGAAAACCAGTGAGTTGGATGTGAGAGATTTGAATTATTTAAAATTAATACAGATGAGTTTAGACTTGTTTTAATACACATCTACGTACTTTGTACCAACACTGAGAGTACTTGGTTATGCTTACCTGTCCCTGCACCTTAGTTAAAATTTTTCTGTGCTAGAAATGCTGTACTAAAAAGTGAACTTAAAAAAATAATTTGTTCTTACAGATAAAAAGATTTCTTAAGTTTTCATGAAAATGTAATAGCTGACTTTCAAAACAACACAAGACAGTAATAACGCTGTAATTACAGAAACATTTATTCCTTTTAGCTACTACCTTTTATGCTTATATCATATTAGACTGTAGGAAATAAAGCAAACAGACACATTAATGGAGATTTAATTCTTAAAATCTCTCTTTGCTTCTTTGCAGAACAGCTAAAAGCCCTTTACAAATGATGGCTGCAACTTCAGCTGATTTACCAACCATTGTTCCACACAAGCAAGAACTCTGGAGTACCCAAATCAACCTGACCATAAATGCCTCAGAAAGTCACAGTGATGCCAGCTGTTCCCCGGATGACAACAGCTCACTGTCACTTGCTTTGATCTTTTTTTACTCCATTATTTTTGTGGTTGGATTGGTTGGAAATATTGTAGCCCTATTTGCTTTCCTGTACATTCACCAGAAAAGGAATTCTATCCAAGTTTACTTGCTCAATGTGGCAGTTGCAGACCTTCTGCTGATCTTCTGTCTTCCCTTCCGGATACTCTATCATGTCACCAACCGCTGGATGTTCGGGCAGATTTTTTGCAAGGTTGTGGGAACTCTGTTTTACATGAACATGTACATCAGCATAGTACTGCTGGGACTCATTAGTCTGGATCGTTACATCAAAATAAATAAGTCTGTGAAGCGTCCAAAGATGTTAAGCCCTGCCCGGAGTGTGCAGATTTGCTGCACGGTGTGGGCGATTGCACTGGCAGGATTTATAGTGGTAGTTGCACCATCTTTCTTTAAGAGCAAGGACACCAACTCTACCAAGTGCTTTCATTACCGAAGCAAACAGAATGCAGAGAAGACTGAAGCAATTTTAAATTATATCATTGTACTGATTTTTTGGATAGTTTTTTTCCTTTTGATACTTTCATATGTAAAAATTGCCAAGAACCTTCTGAAAATTTCGAGGCGAAGGGCAAATTTTCCCAATGCGGGAAAATACACCAAGACAGCCAGAAATTCCTTCATTGTTCTCGTAATTTTCACCATCTGTTTTGTGCCTTATCACATGTTCCGGCTTGTCTACATCACGTCACAGTTACAAACCCTCTCCTGCTACTGGATGGAGATCATTCACACGTGCAACGAGGTGATGCTCGTATTCTCATCGTTTAACAGCTGCCTAGACCCAGTCATGTATTTCCTCATGTCCAGAAGTGTCCGTAAGACTGTACTGCAACTGATATGTAGAAAACTTCATAGAGAGTCAAGCCTAAACATGGAGAGTACTTCAGATATAAAACTTGGCCAATATGCTCAGGAGCGATTATCTACCACCACTCCTCACTCCAGCTACTCCAGGAAGAAATCTATGATTTGAATGTTTAGAAATCAATTCTCTCACTCCAGGGCACCAATTTCAGATCACAAAATCCTCTACTCCACAGCTACTAATTCTGCCTCTTTCCTCCTGTTAAGAAAAACGGGAAGTCTTCTGTTTGTGAAAATGAGAAGTAACTTTTCAAAAGAATTCTTTTGCTCTTGTTTATCCATGTAGGCAAATTAAAAGTTCTCAGACATTTTGTGTTGGACTAAACTAGAACACTAACTCTTTAGGGAGATTTCCATGTAGGGGTTTGAACCTGTAAAAGTTGTATATAGACATTAATATTAGTAGCTTGTGTATGTAAATACTATATGAATTCTGCAAAAAGTAAATTCTGTCCTATTTGAAAGATCTAGACACCATTACAGATTTTATGTATTTTAAGATTTTCTCTGTTTTAATAGGTTTCTGAGAGAGATCAGTATTTTAACTACAGTAATTTCACAACTATAAGGCGCACCCTTTTGACTAAAATTTTGGCCCGAACCCGAAAGTGCGCCTTATAGTCCGGTGTGCCTTATATAATGGACAAATTTGCAAAATTTTCCAACCCAGAAGTGGGAGCTGCAAGGTGGGGGCAGGAGCGGGCAGCCCCGGCCCGGCAGGAGCCGCGTGGTGGGGCAGGGAGTGGGCGGTCACAGAAGCCACGAGCCGTGGCCACCCCGAGCCAACTTGGAAATGCAAGCTGCAGCCGCGCCATGGCAGCCCCGGCCACCCCGAGCCACCCTGGACCGCTGCAAGCGGCAGCCACCCCGAGCTGCGCCTTGCCAGCCAGTGCCGGGGGCGGGTGGGAGTGCCGAGGCCCGTGGCACGGGGAGGGCACTTGGGGCTGCATTTAACGGCTACACTGATCTGTGAAAAATGTTTGCAAATTGAGCATCTGCCAGTAAACCCCGTGATCACGCAATTCCAGTACTAATTAGTTACTTTGTTGCGTGCGGCATAGCTGCTTGCTGCAAAAAAAAAGTGCGCCTTATAGTCCGGTGCGCCTTATATAATGTACAAAGTTGCGAATTTTGTCGACTCTCGGGGGTGCGCCTTATAGTCGTAAAATTACTGTACATTTACAAATGTATTTTAAAAGAAAATATTTGAGAATTTAGCAACATGCATCTTAAAAATGAGGTGAAGAATACAACATCTATCAATTAATTTTTAAGTACAGAAGACATTCTTAGTTTAATTAAGCAGCAAAACTAAAATATTCAATCCTACTACGACCCTTGTATTTCCATCATTTTAATGAGTGTCAAGGTCAAACACCTGAGGAAAAGCAAGCAATGCTTTCAGAAAATTCAAAATTAATGAAGGAGAGATGACGTGGGTATTTCCCAAGATTTCCTCCAATATGACAAATTTAAACTTGTAGAACGGAGCAAAGAGATCAGCAGGCTCAGCCACTGGTCCACACCCAGATTTCCAAAGCCACACATTCCAGATGCTTCCTCCCTGGCAGAAGACTTTCCTTTCCATGAGATTCAAATAATCTTGATAATGACAGATGCCATGTGAACAGTAATGTAATAGTTACATTTCATAGCTACAGCTATATTCTCAGATTAAAACTAAACAGCTTTATGTATTTAGGCACAAACAAATTTCAAACTGTAACATTTCCCAAAAACCAGAGAGCTGAAGGGGAATGTCTGGCACAACAGAACAGAAAGGTGAAACAAATAGAGGACAGATATCTGTAAACCTCTATAAAACAAGGATTTATTATCTTGACACATACAAACAGTACTGCTCAAGTAGGGAGGTGTAAAGAAATCGGTTTTAATATGACTACCAGAAACTTTTCTAATGGATCATGTGACTTTTAATGCCAAATCTGTGCCAGAATGTGAGGATTTTTACTAATTCCATACAATATTCTGATTTTACACAAGTTACTCATAATACTCTGATTGAACAAAGCAAATACAAGGCTTCACCTATGCTAGATATAAACTTGGTTTAATTTTGATGTGATTTTACATCATTCAGATTTGATGGAACTGGATATAAACACATTAAACAAATTACAATGACTAGCCAGTCTGTTTTGTTTTAGTTTTTTTTTTTAAAGAAAAAATTAGGGTGTTTCTTAATCTTCAAAATAAAGATTCACACAAACATGTAATTTCATAAAGACATGATGGTAACTGCCTTTTTTTTTTACACATTTCAGCATACAATGGAGTGTTTGTACAATTATTTCTGACTGATTCTCACAGTAATTACATTTAATAATCTTTTATCTATTATTTTGTCATCCTGTTATAGTAATGCTTCTCTTGGTTTTGTATCTGTACAGTGCAATTTTATTATGTAATACTGTACTCGACATAGTTACATCAATTTTGGTACATCTAGTAGAGTGTACAAACCATAATTTCACAATATATATATGTTATCTCATCATTCTTTTTTTCTGTGCTTCTTCTGTGAGCAGTTGGCTGATGATACTGAACAGCAGGTTGGGGTGAGGGTGTGGGCTGGGGAACTCAGGAGAGCACAGACATGAAAAAAAAAGCGTATTCTAAAATTCTTTTGAATGAAGTATTAGATCAGAATTTTCATTTACAAGGTTTGTAATTCAGGGACACAGCAGTACTGCCAAAATAGAACTCAGATCTATTTGAGAAGATCAAGTAATAGTACTGGGTTTTGATACTGAGAATCCAAACTGCACTAAATTAATCAACTCTCCAGCTCAGAAATGAAAATCTGAAAGGGAACAGGTCTATAAGAAAATCTCTAAGAGCAGGCATGGCACACAAGAGGGGAACAGGAATGACCACATGATCTTCACAAAGTGCAGCATTAAGGGAGCAGCAGTCAGAACAAAGGAACAACCACAGAAAGCCATCAGAAAATACTTTTGGTTTTTTTTCAACTGTATAAATAAGTGCTTTGAGATGTTAAAAATCAAATGTATCATCTGGGTCAGAAAGGGATCTGAAACCAGGCAGCACTGTCATGTAGGACAAAATTACTACTGACCAAAACCCAAAGTAGGTATGTTTATTAAAAAAAAAAAAAAAAAAAATCCTTACATATCTTTTTCTCTAATCAGTTTTCCCAAATTTGATAGTTAAAACTAAAACAGGCCTCACAAAAAAATGTAACTGAAGAACAAACAGTCCTGAAACTCTTGGGAGACCTGCTGAAAGTCACACTGTGACATGTCAAATGACCACAGAATCAGTTACTCAAATATTATCTCTTACTTCTCTTCCCAGTGCTTCCTAATTACCTGAGTCTTGAGTTGAATTTTAACATGAAGGTAATTCTATTTTCTTGCTTTCTGCACCTAAAGGCTAACTCAACACACATCCCCATATAACTGCACAAACCTCATTTTCTTCTTTAACACATACTTGAATTTCAACCAATGGTGCAGCAAAACGTACCAGACTTGCGGTGGTTTTGGCTGAGCTCTTCACAACAGGGGCTGCGGTTTTGGGCTTGTGATCAGCCCAGAGATGCTTCAGCCATTGCTGAGCAGCACTTGCACAACAAGCGGGATGTCAGTGTCTCCCAGAACATCCCCAAAGTGCCAGGCTGGGGGCGCACAAGGGCAGGGGAGGGGACATGGTAGGGACAGCTGGCAGGGAAATCCCAGAGTGCGTGGGGCCACGCTCAGCAGTGGAAGCCAAGAAGGAAGCCTGGCTGTGTTGCCATTTCTCAGGAACTCACTGGGCAGATGTGGTTGCTTTCTGTCACTTGGTTTTTTTTGTTTCTGCCTGTTTTTCTTTAAGCTTATTAAACTCTTTATCACAAACCATTAATTTCCACTTTCACCCTACCAATTCTCGCTCCCAGCTCACTGGAGAGGAACTAACTGAATGTGTGGGATTTAGGTGCTTTCTGGGATAAAACCACAACCACCTACTTTGGCACCCAGATACTGGCAGATTTCATCACTGTCAGACAAAGCAGGAGGGAGCACCAGAAGGGGAGGTCTGCTCTGCGGCCACAAGAGTGGGAAGAGGTAAATATCATAAACAAGTTTTCTCACTTCTACCATTCTGATTCTCTTCCCCATCCCACTGATGGGGAGTGAGTGGGTGCCTGTGAGGGCACACCTGCCTACCAGGGCTAAACCACAATATCAACTTTCACTTTTGCACTGAAATTAAATGTAATTATGGTTTTAACTTGCAAAACTGGTGTTCCTGAGTGCAGACAAATAGCCATTATGAAAGAGGAGTGCAACTTATATCACTGAAAAACAAGTGAAAATCACATTATTTCCAGAACTGAAAAGTTCACATATGGAAGCTTTAGTTTGATGCTCTGACAACACACAAGGCAGTGACAGTGTCAAAGCCTTGCTGAAGTTGAGGAATTTTACCACCAGGAATTTCCTGGGTTTTATGTTTTTAGGACCAGAAAACAAGTTGTCTACCTATAATGATAAAATACAACATATGCGCTAATTGGCAATATAAAATCTAGTACATGCATAAACTAAGGGTGATCATGGTTTGAGAATAGAGAAAATATAAATCACTGAGGTGAATGATGCACATAAAAATAATTATGGAAAACTTAAGGGTCAATTGAATTAAAAAATGCACGTGTTCCATTAGAGTATCTTCAAATACATTTTAGATAGAACACACCATTTTTAAGTTAGGTGAATAAGATACAAGAATAAGGAAGGAGCTTACTAGAGCTTAGAATCAATTGCAACTGTATTCCTGGGACAGGTGGTATTTTTAAAAAACTTCTAAGACCTCACTACTTTGCTACTGCTCTCTGTCATCCATTCCAAAATGAAGTCTGATAAACTCTAATTCACTAGAACAATCTATCATCATACAATAATTCAGAAAAAATGCAGTAGTTATTTCTTACAGAATGAGTTATTATCATTATATTATGAATACTACAGGCAACAGTCAATAACTAACCAAGTAATAGTAATTTTAAAAAAACTGCTAACTGGAATTGCTCACACCACTCAGCAACTTTTCAGGACATGCATTCTTGTATGTAAACCTCCGTGGAACACCACAGTAACAAGAACTTTTAACACTACTTAAGAAACTATTACACATGTAATAAACAGAGAACTCTGTTAAAATTATTTTTAATATAACTGTACATTGAAAAGTGGAAAACAAGGCATAATTAAATTTAACAAGAATAAGAATTAAAGTACATGCAAACTAATTACAGCTTTACAACCTAATTACTAATACTCCACAGTAAATAAATGTAAATGAGTTCAGCTATGAATTCAGAATAAGAAGCCAGCTTATGTGTCCACTATTTTAGTAAAAAAAATAGTAATAATGAGACTGAACAATGGAAACAAATCACGAGGTGAATTCTTACAGTTCATGTTTGAACATAAAGCTAAACTAGCACAACAAGAACCTTACCCAACTTCTCTTCTCATAAAAGGAACTTATTTATAGGTGTTGAAAAGCCTTATCTTACAACCACAGATGTGTCAAAAAGCGGAAAACTCCAAAGTCTCAACTTCTGCAGAGCTACACAGAGTTTGATCTGTGATCATACCAACGCTGTGGAGGAAGGAAACTGTCCAGTGTACACCTCTGATTTGTGTCTAACACTGCATTTCTTGGACAGTGAGTCCAGTTTCCCTGCCAGAACCCTTGGATGCATCAGCTGTAAATTGCTTCCACAGAATCCATCACCTGAGCAGGCAGAAGAGATGCATCCATTTGGTCACTCACTGAGGACAGACATGGACACAGCACTACTGCACGTGGGCTTTGGGAACAGACAGCTCGGTGGCAGCTCATTTAGCTGAAGAACTGTTAAACATGACTGAAAGAACAAGTTTCCATGCATAAAACAGCAGCACAAAGGAAAGTGGGCAGTCCTAAAGAGAACCCCTCCACCCCCAAAAAGAGGAAAGCACTATATAAAGGATTGCAAGGTGTTTCTGTGCCGTACCTAAAGGACTCTTACATCTGCTCCTCCGTACTATCTCCATCTTTTTTTTTTTTTCTTTCTCCTAATGGAGCTGGTCCTGACTTAATTTCAAAGCCTTGTATGTACAGACATAATCTTTTCTGAACTTTAAATGCCTACCTGCCTCCTGACATTGTAAAAGGAAAGTGCACACTCTGAAAATCTCATTATGCCAGAGAGAAATCCTTAACTGTACTCCTCAGGTTCCAGTGCCATCTCTTTCACTGCAGCAGTGGAGATAAAACAGACACCAGACAGAAATATTTCCTCGCAGCAAAGGAAGGTGCCTGCAGTTTGTACAGGTAAGCTTAAAATTACCACTTCTTTGTTTTACCTGATGGAATTTGGTCAATGACAAAAATTTTCATTAGATTTCTAAAATGGGTAAATTCAACAATTACTTTGTGACTAACTCATTATAATAAAAGAATTCAATAAGTTTTGGTTCAACAATACATCTGGAACTTAGTGTACACTAAAATGCAAGAGCTATGAAAGTTAGTTTTATTTGCAAGTTTGTCAAAAACTGCCTACAGCACAGCTTTTATAATTGGTGTCTGGGTTTTTTATCATTGTGACATCAAATCCTCTTCAGCATCTGAGTTCATTTGCTTACAGCTGTTTAAAAAAATTATTAACAGTCTCTAAGTTTAAAATCTGTTATTTTTTTCCATATAATTTAATATGGAAAAAAAGCTAACTAGGATACACTCCACTAAAACATGTATGTATATGTATGCATACAACAATAAAAACTCTCCACTACAAGGCTGTAAACTGAAATGTCAGTTTTTACACACAATCATTACATAGAGCTTTCAATTCTTATTTTCAGTTTGGCAATTGAGAAAAGATTGAAAAAGGAACTTGGAAAAAATTAATATACTGCAGTTTTCAACCACTGTAGTATATGCTAAAAAACACAGACTGAACTGCTAAATGCACATCTAACATTAAAGCTGTGATAAAGTAACACCACATACAGACATGAGGACAGAATAAATATTTATAGCGAGATTCTTGCAGCATACAGACTAATTTTTAGTTAAACGAAGGTACAGATAATCTTCTGCATTTCTGCAATTAAAGTAATTCTTTGCACTTAATTTGCTTATTTAATTTTAACTGGTCTGTAAGTGGTTTCTAAATTAGGTTACAGACGTTCCAGAAGACTGAGAAATAAACCAACATGATAGAAGTTATTGCCAGACCCTAGCATGAACCTTCAGCTTCCTAATTCATTTTATTAGATTCAATGCACATAAAAGCTTCAGGATTTAACTTTTCTTCATGAAATTTCAGTGGAAGAGAATGCCCAAACAGTAGCCTCATGCAAACTTAAGGTAACAGCATCAAAGGAACACTGCAAAGTAGGGGAGACAAAGAAACAGCTGAGATAAGAGCAAAGAAGAGATGTTAGATGCACATTAGAGAAACATTAATTTTTCAATTGTGTTCCAGCTCTGACCACTCAAGAAATACTGCCATAAATGAACAATTCATCGTGTCTCCAGCCATCACCAGCTACCACCGTAGCTCTCCCCATCATCTACTCCTGCCTCCTCCCCGCTGGAATCTTTGGGAACATTCTGGCTGCCTGCGTATTTTCACAGAAAGCTCCCCCCCGAAGGACACAGTACATTTACCTGGCCAACCTTGTGACTGCAAATCTGCTGGTTTGCAGCACCATGCCCTTCCTGGCTGCCTACTTTGCAGAAGGGCACCGCTGGCCCTACGGCTCGGTGGCCTGCAGGATCGCCCATCACCTGGGGGCACTGGTGATGCAGGTCAGCATGTACGTGACCATCACCATCCTGTGCTCCATTGCCCTCAGCCAGTATGCCACCCTGACCAAGAACTGCACACAGCACTGCCCAGCTCTCCCAGGAAACTTCCATGGGCGCCTGCTGCAAGAATTCCGGCGGCCGAAATTCGCTAAATATTTGTGTCTTGTTATCTGGCTGATTGTGCTGTGCATAACATTCATAGCCATCACCTACAACGTCCATGAGAGGGTTTCAGGAGAGTTCCCCACGTGTTACAACATCAAGGTAGAAGCTGGTGAACGTCCTGCAATGATTGCAGGTTCCCTTGCCACTGCGTGCTTCTTTCTGTCTTTTATGACTGTTTTGTGGTCTTACTATTCTCTTACCAGACATCTGAGCAGAATACAAAAAAACACCTCTATTGGAGAAAAACATCTGATTTACAGAACAGTGAAAAGAAACATTCTTGTCATCCAGATGATATTAACTGTCTGCTTTCTTCCATACCATATTTTTAAGCCTATTTTCTATGCACTGCTTACAAATAATGACTGTCCAAGGTTAAACTATCTAGTGGAAATTAAAAATTTGCTTACTTGTCTTGCTGCTGCTAAAAGCAGTTTAGATCCCATTATAACCCTTCTCCTAGATAAAACATTTAAGAAAAGTCTTTATGGCCTGTTTAAAAAATCCACACCAGAACATCAAAAATGTAACAATGATATTTTCACTGAAATGGGAAGGAATATTGAAATATTTTCATAGGCTATAATTAATAATAAACTAATTTTAACTACCTTTAGGCAGGCTTTGATATAAAATGGTAAATATTTAAATAAAATATTGTATTTTCTTTTCAAATCATCTTGCGTGCTATACCAACATGAGCCATAATAAATCCCATGTGCATATCCAAATGAATCCAAGGAGTTTGTACGGCATACAGTGTAATACCCATTCATCCACATAATACAAAAGACATTTTACATCTGACCTATGGACAGTTCCTCTTACCTAAAAAGTCAAGGAAGAAGGCAAAAACTAGGCTGAAGTTGAGGACCCAGTTCTCTCGTTATTAGTAATGAATTTTGGACACAGGTTTCCTTTACAAGAAGGCTGAACAAAGCACAGACAATTTCCTTGGGATGGCTGAACCACAACTGTGCTGCACATTCAATGGCCAAGTAACTACATACAGCAAGGCAGAACTGAGCAGTCAAAGCTTTCCAGATGGCAAAGTGCTGCTGACAGGTTTTAGATCATCAGCTGCAAGTCTGGGTGAGCAGAGCTGGTCACCACCAAAGTGCTCTTTTAATTTGCACAGACAAACTCAAACCCCACCACTTCTGTCCTTCCTGAAGTGCATTTTACAGGGACTGCAGCTGCAGTTATCTCAGCACAATGCCTGCCTGGGGTTGTTTCTCTTTACACAGCTCCTGCAGGCAGTGTAGGCTGAAGCCATTCCTCCTATGCTTTTCTAGTCACAACCACTTGTTCCTCAGTGTTTATCAAAAAGGTAGGAAAATGAATAAAACTTTGAAAACTACTAATCAAATATAACCTTGTGACAGACTCTTAGCAAGATCCCACTCCAACATTTCTACATGGCACCAAAAATTACATATCCCTGACTTTTTTCCTTTGTTATCAGCCCAAGATGATGTCCTTTAAAGTTCTTAACTGCATCAAAGTTTTTCTTGTTTCAAATAGTGGAAAAGCTTTTGTGCAGTACAGGCAATTTGAGAAACTACAAATTGAGTCCTGCATTGGTCTAGTATTTGACAGAAGAGTTCATGGAGGAGAAATCCCACAAAACTTAAAGGCATGAGGGATGAGGGACAGTTAGAAAAACACTACAGCAAAACACCTCACATGGCAAACTTTTTGCATTGCTTAGATATGCTGGTGCCAAAATCAGAAGTTAGCAGGTTACATGTGAACTGTTTAATAAAAACAACGAAACAATTAATTTCTATTGCAGTGAACATAAAATCATAAGGCAAACAGGCACAGCACCCGGTTTGCAAAACAGCTGAGAAACCACAGTGCCTGACAAATTTTTGGTTAAGCTATTCAAATGTGCTGCATGGTAAACCAGCTCATCTATCAGAAGACATGAGTTTGACTGTGTGAGCAAATTACTGAATATAAACTTTGTGACCAGAAAGCTTATAAATGCTCAACTCCAGGTAGGTCAAGTAGAATAAATACACCTCTCAGCAAAACTTCTTCTGAACCTACTAACAGGTCAATAAGAAAAGGGTTGGACAAAACACACACGAGGACTTTGAGATAGGAGGCAGAGGCACAAGGGTGAAAATAAACAGGGGGAAAAGAGCATTGCCTGAAGAAACACTGAGAAAAAATACTGAAAGTTTTATTTATGGAGCCTCTTAACTTGCATATTGAATGAGGAAGTGTTCCTCAGAAAAAAATGTGGCCAGGTAGGACACTTCAATTGCACCTCTGATAGCGGTTTTGCAGCCTTAATCCCTTTTTAAGAGTTTAATATGTAAAAAAATCCTCACCAAGAAATTGCTACTGGATCTCAAGGACCTAGTAAATTCCAGAAAATACAGAAAAAACACCAATTATTACTGAATGTCCCCAGAAAGCATAAAAGAAGTTTTGAAGTGAAAAGAGTGGAAGGAAAGTAACATGCAACAGATTTCTTGGTTTGGGTATTTAAAGATGGAGGAGGGAAGACTGTCTAAAAGAACAGACCATATACTGGTTAGCTTTTAAACAGTTAATAATACAGTTACATAAACATACACAAACAGATATATACTACTTTCACTAATTTTTTAGATATGCCTAAAAGCAGAAGTACAAGAGTCTTGAACTCTACCAGCAAAATCTGAAATGCTGAGCTACAAGCAGGTCAGGCAATGAAAGACAGAAGTGGTAACTGAGTGCGCTCTCAGAATTCACATCATGGGTTAAGTTCTGCACAGTGCAAAAACCACCATGAAAATCTATCCATAGACCAAGTCTCAGGTCACCTGGACCAACTCAGATGTGCATACGACACACAGTGCAGAGCATAAAGCTTGGTCCTATTCCCTGGAAAAACTCCCTGGTTTTGACTCCCAGTCACAGAAATATTGAACTGAATCTTAATGACAGAGAAGGCACAATATGTGCATTTTTGCTTTAGAAGGTTTATCTATTTAGATGATCACGTGTAGGAAACAAGCATTCACACCTACCAAGATAAACTCATAATGAAAATTCTGTATGTCTGCATTTTGCTGAAAGGCTCACCCTGACCCCAGCTGCACACCAATTTGCTGATCAGTAACATATACAGACAGTCAAACTACATGGAAATCATACTAAGTTGGAGTGCTTGGAATGAGTTAAGGATAAAACCACTGCAACTAAAGCTCTTGATGTGATTAAGTTACTCTTACAACAGTTACATTAAAAGATGTTTTTATAATAAGATTTTTGCAATGATGAAAAATTCTACATAACAATAGAGGCTCACAAAAGACTGCAAAACCTCTCTACGTTTTACTGATAAAAACCATTCTGCTGAAGTTAATGCAAAAATAAGCCAGTGACAAATGGTACTCAAACTGCAAGACTTACACAAGAAAAGAAAATAATCTCTCATTTCAGACCCACTCCCCTCTCCTTTCCTTTTTGTTCTCTTACAGGAAGATTTCTCTGTACACAAACTGCTCTGTAATAACATTTGGTAATGGAAAGGCTGCCTTTCAATGCTGCTACTTTCAATAGACACCTTCTGTGTATTCCTGACACAGCAAGGTTATGACAGAATAAAAGGAATGGCTGAGTCCTCTATCAGTACATTGGCAGAACAGGAACAAATGTTGTAAAGGAAAAAGTCCTTGACAATCACATTTCTGATGCACAGCTGTCTTTTGAGTTTTCTACTTTCCTTCTGTTTTCCTTACCACATATCCAGCTTCCAAGCACTGCAGGATAAGTTAACTGAGGGTGAAACAAATGTCTGATTGTCACTGATCATAAAGCCTTTAAGCAATGCTGAAGGGGGTCAAATGATGTACCCAGGCTCAGGAAACATCTGGTCTCACAGAGCAGTGAGAGCAATTTGCACAACCATCTTGTCAAAGCTTTCATGTTTTAATCTGTCATCAGAGGTGAATGTGGGGCACAAGGAGCTTGTCCAGGCTGGAGTCACTTGGAAAACTCAGGTAAAGTTTCTGGCATCAAACGGCAAACTTTAATTTTTTTACTCTAAACTGATTTCTTAAACCATGAGCTAAGGGAGCTGAAAGACACCTAAACCTCACATGGGCTATAAGGCGCCAATTTTCCTGTGCAGGAGAAAACAAACAAGCATTTTACATTTCAAAATAACATTCACAGAAAGTCTAAAAGGGAGGAAAATGTAGCCTGACTATATCCATCCTACAGATTTTATTAAAGTACTTTCACTCATTCAGGTAATTTCTAAAGTGGTCATTTAGACTACTTTCCTTTCAAAACAATGTCTACAGTGACATCTAGAGCCTGGATACTGCAGTTAGTTTAATGTGTTCTACTCCCAAACCCTACAGCTCTGCACTGCTTTTGCCAAAACAAAACACTGTTGGTTTTCACTGCTTTAGACTGACACCTCAGACATTTTTTCCTAACTCCTGTAATTTAAACAGGTTGATTTCTAAGGATGGTATTTCAAAAAAACTCCAGTGATTCTGAGGTTCTAAGAGACAGGACAAGCACTAATATAAATTTCCACTTTACCCTCAGTGAAACAGGCCTCTCTTAAAGCTAAAACTTGGGTTTTTTTCCAAGAATATGGGGCAAGAAAAACAAGTGGAGCTTTCACAACAACACAATAACATAAAGACGACGTTAATTCTAAAATTCATGAGGTACCAAACCCAAACAATTAAAATCACCTAAAATCTTCAACACAGAACAAGATGAGACATTCTACCAGCAATTACCCATTTTTAGAATCTGTTTTAAGAAATGACAGTCAAAACACCAAACTTAAAAAGAAAGCCTGTTACAGAATAATCTTCTTGATTTTAAAAGGAAAGGAATAAGAGGTTGGGAATGGTCTGCAATGTCTGGCTACAGAAGACCAAATGATGCCTCACAAATATTACCAGTTCAATGTCTGTACTCTCTCCCCCCAGAGGTCACCTGCAGGAGTTTGAAGCACAGTTCACTCTTTCTCAATCTTCTGTATTCACCAAAATCCAAGAGTCACTTCTCAAACTGCACCATCAGAGCTTGCTAGAATTTTCCTTAATTCCTACAGCGCTTGACTCACTTTGCATGAAAACAAACTCTTGGAGAAGTGGGAATAACTGCTTTAGGCAATGACATTAACAAAGCATATGCATATTCAAACTGAAGAGAGTCAAGCCCACTTGGGTTAGAACTCCCAGCTACTTTCATTAAAGTACTTTGGGATAAACTACTTCCACAAATATCCACAGAAACAATACAAAATTTACCACACCAAAACCAGTATGTGCATACACTGGTCTTAAACACTGCATTTCTCCTCCCGAACTTATTTATATTAAAGAAGTTTCCATAATAATAAATGTTTATTGGACTGTCTCCAAGAAGTAGATAACATCACTAATATTGCAGCATTGAAGCCTGTGCATCTCTATGAAATCTTGGTGTGAATGAGGGCTGTCATTATGCTGTCAAATTTATGCCAATAAACTACCAATTCCAGTTTAATTTATGCAATTAATTTATATACACGTTTTCCTAACAAGAACAAAATGCAAGCAGATTCCCTATGAATATTCAAAAACTAGAAATTAAACTGACTTTCAAAGCAAGTTGTAATCAAATGCATGTGCAATTTGTGAATACAGACCTCCTAAATGTTCTGTATTGAGGGAATTAGGGTGGGCTTTAATCTTACATGACACACCAAGAGTAAAGACGCACTCAGCAAATAGAGATTCCTTTTCTACAGCTCCTCCCTTCTCTAAATTATAGAAATTGAAATTCAGTATTATTATTGTGGTGAAGAAAAAAAAGTAATTAAGCCCCCTTACCTTCACATCTCTGTGAATTATATTATTATCATGACAGTAACGTAGAGCTTCCAGTATCTGCCTCATGTAATGACTGAAAAAACAAACACATTATGCATGACAAATCTGCAGGAAAAATTACTACACACGTTTAACCATCTAAATATTAATTGTCTAACTGTATGGAACTAATCAACCAAATTAACCCCAAATATACAGAGTTCTGTAGAATGGAGTTTATGTTTATAATAGCGAATAATCTACGCGTTCACTACATAATAGTGAATTATCTAACAAACAAAGTTTGAGAATTATTCTGATTGAAGCTGAGGGAAAACAGTGAAGAAAAGTCTATGTTTTCCAGGTTTTTGTAAAGGTTTCAAATGTTCAGTAATTCCGCTTGACATGACAAGGAAGACAGGGACCCTCCTTTTAAAAACTTTTTTTAGTAATAAAACACAAAGGAAAGAAGAAAAAAGTGAGTATCAGTGCCTGATTTATCTGGAAAATGATTGCACCAAGGTCTTGGTTTGCTGGATGCAGACTGGAGAGCAACACCTTTCTCCACTGTGTCCAAAGGATGCCCCAAAGATCACTGACCACAGCAGGTATCTCCTCCAACCTGGTTTCTATAACACTAAAAAAATCTACGGTGTTGAGAAAAGCCAACAAAGAATCCTGTGGCTTTGGGCTCAACTATCAGGCCACTAGGACAGTGGGTTTCATTACCCTTTTGCAAACCTATAGACTCCTTCATCTTAGTTAATCTCTTAAATGAAAAGGTGAAGTGACCTATTCAGGTCACTGAAAGCAAAAAAACCAAACCAACTCCATCTAGCAAGACCAGTAAAACTCTCACCCTGTCAGGCAAGTCACTTCATGCCATTATATCAGAGATCCATAAAGGCAAACACAGCCAATTAGGTATTGGATGTGAAATACAGTTTTACTCAGTAATCTCATCCAAATTTGTAACTTGTACATGGCAAAATGCTCCAAAATTCTCCTTTGATTATGCTAATTGTTGTAATAAACATCTAGAGTGTGAAAACAGGATTATTTATAGCACTCCAACTTTCAACTTTTGGTTAACAGATTGTACAACAGTATATTTCATTCTTTTCTATTTATCCAGAGGGATTAATTAAAATTATAATAAATACCTGGCTACAGCCTCGCTGTAGACAAATCCAGCATCTGCTCTCTTCACAATTTCAAAACACAGGTCTGCTCCATCCATACTGCAGGTAAAAAGAGGCAAAAATGCTTAAAACTGATAATTACAATCAATTACATAAAAATGCTTTAAAAAACCTATTTATTTCCCTTACATAAATCTTATAAAAAGCACTCTAGATGCAAGTACAGTGCATTACTCACTAAAACAGCATTTAATGGGTAATCTAATAGAAAATGGCTTGCCACAGGTTAACCATTTTATGTCCCTCAAGTCATGTAACAGTTCTCTTAAAGCATTACCAATACCAAACATTTACTTTATTGCTTAAACTGCTCAGTGAACAAGGTGTGCAAGAAAAGTCAATGCCCTGCAAAGAGGACACTGCAATTTAACAATTAGTTCCTGATGTTAGGTTGTGTTCTTAAAAGCATTAAGTGCAACTCTATACTAACAACTGCAGTAATAAAAAAAAGTTACTCAATTTGAATTTTAAATGAAGACTTTAAAAAATAGTCTTGCCAGTTGGCATTCTCCTCTAGATAATTAGGCAGCCAGGAGGAGATTTTACAGCTCATAGATACCTGAGAACACTGACAGCCCACATACTGTATCACCAGCTCTGAAACTTGATGCCTTTTTCTTCTTCTCTCTCAACTTTCTGATCACCTAACTTCCCACAAGGAGCAGCACTACACTTTACATGCAGATATATTCATAGACCTTAATCTGAAATTAGGCTGCCATTTCTCTAAAATGAAAGGAGTCTGGTGCTGCCCTCTTTTTCCCTCTCCTGAAAGGGACCTAAGGCAGATTGATATCTAGAAATGTTCACAGGCTGATGGGGCAAGAAGGGAGTAGCAAGAGTTAACAGGAACAATATGTTTAATAAGGCACTTGCAAAAATATTGAATGTAACATGACATTTTCATCCTTCACACCTTTTCTTTTTACTCTCCACAAAGAATCAATGGGGAATAAAACCCAAAAGGCAGAATTTCCAGGGCATCTGGACAGTCGACATTCCCAGGGCTGTTTCAGTAAGCTATTCAGAGTATCAGCATCACTTCCGCTTTGTTACCTACCTCCAAAGCCAAACTTCTGCTTAGGGAGGCATAACCCATGTGCAGAAGCTTTAATTCCCAAATAAATCCCAAAGGTCTCCCTCATGCAAAATACACTATCATGTGGATAGAGCACTGACAACTGTAAGAGGGACTGGTGACAAAAATAAAAGCACATTGAAGAGTGAAAAGAACCCTATATTGCCAAACCACCTCTGTTATTCACTTCATCAATATATTCCTTTGTAGGTTTTTCCCCAGCACTTTTTCTATCCTGCACAACTCCCAACACCAGGGCTGCATATAGGGATAAACATCACTCAGAGAATATCACAGAGCCCATACAGCAGCTATGGGGCAGGTTCACTGAGAGCACCATAAACGTGGACCTCACTGGCTCATTGGAAAAAATCCCTCATGTCACAGCCTCTCAATCCTTTATTAAATGTAGAATATACAAAATGTATGATCAGCTACCAAAAATAAAGGAGATGTCATTCTCATGAAGCAGCAGAACCCTTTAGAAGATTAATTATCTGTACTTTATAGCAAGTCAGTGAAATTTCAGAGCCAGCACTTTAGCAGCATCAATAGTTCCTGAGACATGGAAGAGCAGTGTAATGTTTTTACACTAACTTTTCTATTACACAAGGTGTTTATAATCAGCATGGTGATTTCTACCTCCTACTGAGAGATACCAGTGTATTTTATTGAAATTCTGTACCAGTAAGTGCCAGTTTGAATTTCTTCTTGGCAAATATGTTTGAAAGTTTTACTCCATTAAGATGAACTCTGCTGGCCTCCCAAGCACAAATATGAGGCAGGTGCATTTTAATATCTGACTTCAATTGACTATTTTTTCAAGACAAAAATCTTTTATTTTAAGAGTAGATTTTGATTCATGTGTAAAGAGGGTTTGTATCACTCCATGTGATACAATATACTCAATACGGGATACTAAATTTTACCTGAAAAATGAGACTTTTGTCTAGCTGAGGCTGGAAAGAAGCCAGAGTCAACCTCAGTTATATGAAAATCCAGAAAATTCAGTGAACCAACAGACTAAGAACTCAGCAACAGCTCAACCACTTACAAGATGATTTTGAAGAAACTGAAAGCCTTGTATGACATAAGAGAAATAACATTTTGGAATACTGAGGGAATGAAACTTCAAGGAAGTCTCAAGGGTTTGCAACTACCAACATTAGCATGTGAAAAACACAAAATAAAAGATAAAAAGGTAAGTTAAAACCCATTGAAGTGAACTCATAAATATATTCATGCTGAAGAAGTAAGTGGATGATGCAAAGAAATTTGGGAAAAATCAGAACACATTCGTAACTTGAGAGTTCCCTGACACCAGCAGAGGGAGCTCATGGAAGGGACATGAACTGACCAGGACTGATGCATTTCAAATAAATAAATAAATAAATAAATAAATAAATTTAATAAATAAATAAATTCAATAAGTAAATATGCATATATATATATATATATATATATATATATCTATATATCTACACACACAGAAATCTGTTGTGCCACCAGCAGTGACTGAAGAACAGACAGCATACTGCATAATAATGATGTGCTTTCATACTGGGGTGTGATAGCTTTGAATTTCCAGAGCTAATAGGATGTGGCCTACAGTTTAATTTATTGATGGAAGCACTGCTTCATTTAGAAAACTGAATTGTTACTTAATAAAAATAAGATTAAAAATTCAGAGTTTACTGAGTTTTGTACCACATATCTTCAAAGCTTGTGCACGATGGCATTTTCCCCTTCACCTGGACAGTTTTTATATACTTGCCATCTTCACTTAACTCAAATAAGCCAATTGCAACCCTGTTGAGTACTGCTTTTATGAATCTGAGATTTTAAACCTCAAGCATTTTTACGTGTTAGCTATATTAAATGGCAAAGCTATATGTATACAATTATATATATATCTCCTAACTGCTGAATCTTAACAGACCAGTTCTTCTAATATCCCAAGACAGAAATCTGTCACCAAGAAAAACAAACCCACCTATGTATAGTGGTAGACAATATTCAAATAACCAGACAAATGACCAGACACCAAGGTATTTGGAATGCACTCACTGCTCCTGTATCTGAGTTCTTCAGCATGGAAGTACTCTCAGTGCATATATACTGAGGATAAATTACAAATAATGTACTCATAAGTCTAAACTGTAGTTTTCAGACCCCTCAAAATGAATATTTGCTTTCTTTAAGAAATACTGCAGGTAGCTCTAATCCTTCTCAAAATATTCTCACTGATAAAAATCAATGATCATTAGGAAAAAATGTAATAAGCAACAGAATATTAAGTGACACTTGTACACCACAGAGAAAACAGTATTCTAAATAAAGCCAGGAGGCTTATGGGGGAGCTCATCCGTCTCTGCAAATGCCTGAAAGAGGTTGTAGCCAGGTCAGGGTTGGTTTGTTCTCTCAGGTAACAAAAGCAATCAGAAAAGGCAAAATGGCCTCAATTTGTGCTAGGGGAGGTTTATATTGGATAGCAGTAAAAATGTCTTCACTGAGAGGGCTGTCAAGCATGAGAACAGGATGCCCAGGTTAATGGTGCAGTCACCATCCCCAGGGTTATTTAAAAGATGTGTAGATGTGGAGTTTAGGGACATGGTGGACTTGGCACTGTAGGGTTAATGGTTGGACTTGATGATCTTACAAGGTCTTTTCCAACCTAAATGACCCCATGATTCTATACAGCTGCCAGCAAATAACACCAAGAATGGGAAAGAAAATTGCAATTCTATTATAGAGAGTGGAACTGGTCTTTCTCAGATGTAAGGTGTCTCCAGACACCAAGGGATCACTTCCTTCAGATGAAAGAGTCCCTCTGGGGGGGGCAGCTGGGATGTGTGTGAAGGAAATCATTTTGCACAGGTAGATCCTCTCTCATTTGTAACACCTAAATACTTTTAAAATAGAATTTTCACCTTAGCAGTAAGACCTTCTGGGATAGGGTCTGCTTCTTACTCTACACATGCACTTCACCTATTATGACCACCTGCTTTATTACAATTTATTACAGCAGCACCACGCAGCCTCCTGGTAATCTGAGATACAGGGCATTCTAGAGAGTGCTTGAGTTTGTGTATGAATAAGGGGTTCAAAACAGAGCTCATTTTTTGGTGCTAAACGTCATTGCTGCTGTTCATCTTCACCAGCACTTCCATGAATCTGGGTTAGATTTTTAAAATGTTTCTTTTCACAAAAGCTTTCAAAATAGAACACAAATTGTACATGTTCCTGAGTGGTTCAATCAATTGTTACCATGCTACATTTGCTTTCACCTGCACTTTCCCTGTGTCAGTAGGTTTGACAAGCTATTCAGGGTCCTTCCAGCAGCTGCCCCATGCTGTGGGAGTCAGCCTGACCAATATTCCAGTCAAGCAACCATCACTGAAGAAGCATTATACCCCAACCCTAAATCTTGGGAGGCATTAGTTTAAGTTGTGGTGACCCCAGAAAAAAAGGTTCCTAAGAGTTATGGGATTGCCTATGTTAATACCTCATACATATTCCTAACCCTCATTTCCCAGTTAATTATCACCATTCCCAGTTCCTTGGATGTTCTCCCTTCCTCATATCCCCATTGGCTCTCAGCTGATGCAGTGTTCCACCCAACCTACCCCACTGGACCCTGCCTTCCCTTACCCCAACTCTGCACCACTTTCCCCTATACCCACTGGACCCTACCCTCAACTCCCCCCTCTCTCTCACCCCTTATTTATACCCTGGACCTCCCTGTATCTCTGTCTTGGACCACTGGCTCCTAAACAGATCTTGTCCCCTTGGTCACTGTATTTGGATTTTTGGGCCTTGTCCCACATTTACTTTCATTGTTATTAAAGTGTTCTACGTTGCTAAGTCATGGTCGTTGTACTGATCTTCTTTTATTTTTGCCACTTTTGCCCTGATATCTGCAACCCCTAAAAAGTACTGTCAGGGACCACCCCCAACCTGGACAGCTCACAGTCTTTGAAAGAGCAGTGAACCAATGGATCATTTGTGTCCTAGTGATGGCACAAAGTTTCAGGTTTGCTTATCCCATGCATTTCATGTGCTGGTCCTGCCTTAGTTTTCATGCAAAGCCCACAGATCACTCATCACAGCTGGGCTCATGTCTCCTCTGCAGATCTGTGCTGTCTTCTCCTTTTTGGTCATTTCAGAGTAACCAGACCCTAATGAAATGCATTTTATTACTGCAGACAGAAATTTGCTGCCAATCAGTTGAGCTGGTTACAATAACAGCATAATGCACAGAAAGCAGGAGGGGGGAATGAATGACCTGCATGTACAGAGATGCTTTTCTGCTAACTCCAAGTTTGTTTTCATGGTCACAGAGTGTGCCCCTAACTGCTCAGACCCAGACAATGCATCTCACTCCACACAAACACCATTCTGCTGCTGAATCACTTTACCAAAGCATCCCCTCTAGAACATCCTGCCACAGCTCTTCCATCCCCTCCCACATTTCCAGCACAGGTGCTCCTACTGCCTCATTTTCTGTCACTGCTACAAAAGACTGATGATTTTTGTGTACAAAGGAGACAAGGACATACATATGATAAACAATCATCATCCCTCAAATAATTTAGCTTTGTAATTCCTTCTTTCATGTGGCCTGAAGTCAGGTGCAGTATTTGTGTAGTAATTCTAATTGTTCAGGCTTGCTTTTTGTGTGTACAAACATAAATTATAATAGGGTTGTCATTAAAAAATAATTACTGCTTTTGTCTCCTATTTCTGAGCTATCAGCATGGCAAAAATAGAAGCAAAGCCTTTCTTTTTTTTCCTATTTCAAAATCTTGTTAATTATCTGAGTATGATTACCCAAGGTGTACATAATTATTTCATAATAGGGTAATTAAAGTCCCTTGGTCCATGCTTAGGGATTTTCAAAATAAAAAGCAAAGTCAGTATTGAATCAAAATGTACAGAGAGGAAAGCACAGAACAATTATTTCACAAACCTAAGTTTGTAAACTGATCTAAAAAACATATAAGACTTGGAAACAACCTAATGCTTTTGTTGTGGCTTTTCTACTACCTCAGTGGAAAAAACATGTGAGAATTTTTTTTATGTGGGCATCTCAAATCAAATTCTTGGTTCTATGGGGCAAGGCAGTTTTACCTAACAAACCAGTATGATGTGGTTACTCCAACATCAGCAGTTCAAATCCATCAGAAAACATAATGGAGGATGGTCAGATAAATTGAAGAGGTACAAATACATATGCCCAGACTGACTAGGAATGAATATATAGGGAGCATAAAAAGAAGAGCTGGCAGGCACAAAAAAAAGATCAAATACAGAATATATACAAAAGACCATTTCACATGTCTGGCTGTATTCTTCTCATTTAGATAAAACCTAACTCAGGAAGAACTAATAATTTTCTCTCAAAGGAAGAATGTGGTAATTTTGGGCCTGCTCCCCTTCTTTGTTTCTTATGTTGAATAAAAATACCTGTCCATTGCTGAAAAGTCACGTTTTGTTCCCTCTTACAACTAAACTCTTACATTCAAAGTTCCAAAACAAATCTTTTAACAAAAGCCTCTTTTCATATAATGTGAACAGGTATATTGAGTTACAAGAATACTTAAATACACCAATAACTTTACTTTCTTATCTAGTAATAGAAAAGCAATGCTAAAGAAGCAACTGTGTGGAAAAAAAGAAAATTTCACAACTGGAAAAAAATACCCTCAGTTACCCAAAGATCATGCCTGTCTTTAGAAAGCCCTGGTGTTCACCATTTAGACAGTGGGACAATCTAATTTTTTTTTAAATTTGGGACAACTTGCACTTGCCAGAAATAAATCTTTTCAAAGCGCTTAAGACCTATGAGCTACAAACCCTACAGGCATGAGCAGATATATTTTTAGGATTTTATTTAGCAAATGACAACACAGAAAGATAGAAACAAGGAGAGCAACTTACAACTCAAAGACCATATAAAGCATTCCATCTGAGCTGTATGTCTCCAACAGTTCAACAATGTGAGGATGCTTCAGCATGTGACAAATACTGGCTTCTCTCTTCAGATCTGTGGAAGATAAAAAGGTAGTTGCAGATTAGCTGTATGTTCAAGCTGTTAAGAACACAACGTTTGGAAAGATGTACACATCTGAAATTTCTAATAAATTCATTAATCTTTATAAAGAACACTGGCAAGACAACATTTAATTATGGTTAATTAAATACTCACATATCTCTCAAAACTTAACAGATTCTTGAATTTACATATTAATAGAAGATCTCCTTGGTCATAGCCTAAAGAACTCCACAGAAGTAATTTAATGTACAGTTGCAGATTACACTGAGATTTATTTAGAAATATTTAACAACACTGCAGAATTACTTTCAAATGCAGAAGACACACATTCCCCACACTACAGAACTATCAATAACTGGAGGTCTCTACTCTAAATCCTCTGCTCAAAGCAAGGTGAACTGGAGCAGTTTGTGCAGGCTCACACCCAGCTGAGCTCTGAACATGGTGTGGAAACTCTACAACCTGCCCAGAAAACCTACACCAGCATCTGATCATCCTCATAGGTAAAGAAGTGTTCTTATGTTTAAATTTCTTGTAGTTTACTTCTTTAATGATATTTTATTTAAAATCACGTTATATGAAATGACACTGGCATATATTTTAATCAGCATACATTAATTTGCCTCTCTGCTCCAGAGAAGAGTGAATAGAGCAGGACAAGTTAAAACTAAAAGAGCAGACACCACTCTGAAATATCTCAAAGCTTGAGGGATTTTGTTTTAAACAATGCTTTCTTTTTCTGACCACAAATCAATCCCTCTGCAGATAAAGAAATGCTAAAAACCAAACCACACTGAATTAATTTTCTTTCTTCTTTGTTGAAACTTTTTGGTATTTTTGTTATTTAATCATCCTGAAACTTTTTATTTCATCTTATCTACTTGTATTCTAGAAAGAATAGCAAAATTTTGAATTAACAGCTTTGATGATAATTTGGTAAGTGAGGAAAATATCAGTCTGAATTTACTTTTTATTCTCCTTCCATACAATCGGTCATTGTTTAAGAATGACCTACATATGTATTTATGGAGAAATAAAAATATGATTTCTTGGTTTGAGAACATTCACTATACAATTGGACAACACTAGAAATTAATTTATTAAAATGCACTATTTTCATACGTGCCCTCTTACATTCTTAACATGAATAAATCATACTGACAAGTGCAAGCAGCAAGATGAACATTCTTTCATGTGAAGCATTTAATAGTAACTGAGATTTATGCTATACTCTGGATCTTTCAGCCATCTATAAATTCAAATTAAAAGCTGAGAGTTTGAAAATTTCAATCCAAGAAAAATGTTCAGATTCACAAAAATGCAAATTTTGTTACCAGAACTTTCATATTACACCTGCATAATGTCTGACTTCCCTCACAACCTTGCAAATACAATCTAAAAGCAAAATGACAGAGCAATCCTCTAGAAACCATCATGTAATGGCACCTTAGGAAGTGCAGAACAGGAAGAAGCAGGACAACAAGCAGAAGTATTATTCAGTGATAAAGAAAAATTTTGATAAAGAAATTAATGAAAAATTCGGCCTTTTTTTGTCCATATGTTTATGTAGATGAAATTCTACGAGCTAAGAAAACAGCAGTACATCTTTCCCTATGGAAAACACTCACATTATCAGTTTTCACACCACTTTAATGCAGAACAATTACTACAGCCACACTGCGACTTTCCCTTCCATCACAACAGGCAATGATTTGACACTAAATGAAGTCACTCAAGTACACATCCAGCCCTTCCTGAACAGGATCAGAGAGGAGACACCAAGGAGCAGTGTAAGAGAATTAAAAACTGTGATTCTGTCTATGACTATGATCTTTAGAAAATATTTTTATTTTGTCTCTTACTTTTTAACAACCTTAGTGCCACCACACTTCACTGTGGTATCTGATACCCATTTCAGACAGAAAGCCAAATGAAAATATCCAACAGGAAATTACAGGAAAGTTCTGCTTTATTTACAAGTAAAAATTGTGTTCAAAATAGTTTATTTTGGCTGTTCCCCTTATTAATATTTTGTTGGCTTTATTTTAAAGGAATTAGAACCGAAAGGAAGAAAGTATACACTGCCATTTCCCTCATTCCTCTGTGTAATATTGGATGAGCGCAACAACTGCTCACAGACTGAGCACCAGCACAAGAGGAAGGAGAAACAAAGTGGAAAATAAAATCCCCAAACAGCAAAACAAATGAACAGAAGTTACAGAACAAGGCTTTTTATGACTAAGGGGTCTTGGGGCTAAGAGCAGAACAAAGTCCTATTTTAAACACAGCAGGGACTTGTTCAACAGTAGGCCTATTAAGAAAAAGAAAGTGAGGTATAAAGAGACAGAAAAGTACACACCACACTGATTCAACAAAGCCACAGGGCAGGAAAGAGAGGATGGATTCTGAAGCACATTTGGACTGTGACCCAAAGGTCAAAATAAGTCATGTTTAAGACCAGTAAAAAGGAAAGGGGAGGAGGAGAAAAGGCAGAGATGACACATATGTTTCACAGTTTTCACTTTAAAAAAATGACATCAGCATCTACTCAATCCTTTATCAAATGCTTTTTCCAGACTGAATTAAATTTTTTACCTCTGCAGGTTCAAGAGGTAAATAGAATCCCAAGTACCCACAGACACGGTTCCAGTTCTGAATGCAACACAAACCCAAGCAGAAATTTGGTTGCACCAGGTGACTGAGGATTTCCTAGGAAAATATCTGCAGCATCATTCTGAATACACCACTGTATTATCTATTTGCTACCTCCTGTTAAGTTTTCTAAACCCCCTGAGTATTTGAGCCATGATGTGTAGTAATAAAGGTCCCTGACACATCCCATATTCAAATTAGCCTTTCACATTCCAAGCACCTACAAAAGGTTCAAGACAACTCTAGAATCTGCCAATGGAGTAAGTAGGTTCTAAACAGCAAGATGTGATGTGTAATTTCCTAATGGTCATGTGTCCCTTATTTGCAGCAGTCTCCTTCACTAGTAAACAAAATTTGCTGAAAGAACAAACCCTCAGGCAAGACAAGGTCTTGGAATCTAAACCAAACTGTCATCTTTTACTGGCTGGACTATTTAACTTCATTTGAATCCCTTCTGAGCCCTTCATCTATTCATTTTTCTCCTCTTGATATGGCTGAGGAAATTACTTTCCGGCTCATTCTTTAAGCTTTCCCTGTCAGCACTTTTTTAAAAATTAAACATAATTGACAACAGCAATAATAAACAGAACTGCAAGTTTTAAAAGCTCAAGCTTTAGAAGTTTCTCTTCCAGCTGCATGAAAGGTATTGTCACAAAACACGGAATAGGGAAAAATACCTTGTGTTCCACTGAACTTTTTTAGCACAGAGGCTCATACTTTACATTATAATCTGAAAAGCATTTACAAGCTTTCCTTTTACACAACTGTTACCAATAAATGTTCCAGAATTTCAGTCTGTTTTCAAAACTTTAAGGTTGTTTTTTAGCAACAGGGGGACATGTTAAAGTTTCCATTTTAAGCCTGGCTCATTATTTAAAGAGGCACTAAAGTTGTTAAAATGGCAGGAAAGCTTAGACTTCAGTAGCAAAGAAGAAAAGTTAAAAGATGGAAAAAGGGATTCCCAGCCATAATCACCAGAGAAAACGCAGCCTCGTGTGGATAGTGACACTGAAAGTGAATTGCTGGAAGCACTAGAAAAGATAACTGCTCTAAATAATTGCACAGAAAGATACATCAGTCTTGGATAGAAAACATAAAACATGGGTATCACTTAAAATTCCCATGGGACTAAAGAACCTAATATCCTACACATCTCTGACAATTCTGGCAAACACCTAATTTCCTTTCAAAATCTGATATCCAAGGTTTTAAAACATCTCAAATATGCTGAACATATTTTCAAAGTATGTTCATGGAAGAATTAGATGATCTCTAGCAGCCTACATAATAGCACCATTTCATTATTTTAAAAATGACGTTCACAGACTGTAGCAGCTCCATCTTTTCTTGGGACAGACAGCTCCAAGTTTCTTAGCAAGACTGAAGACACATGTCATTTTTATGTATACACAATTCATTTTTATACATACACCATTCTGATTTTCCAGGTTCAGTCTTTTAAAGGATTAGTTTTTCAGTCACAGTTTGGGTATGACAGTATTTTGAAAGGAAGTATCTGCATTGGTAAGCTTCTTGCATAAATTGTTTCTATACATCTTGTACAGCAAAATACAATCATATATACTTTAAACAGAAGTGGCTGTACTAAGTTTTAAAGGGAAATCAATATGCTTTGTTCACTTGGTTATGTCATTCTCACCATCCTTTGGTGAGCATCACGGAGAAGCTCCTGACCACCCAAATGGAATTCTTCCAGAAACAGCTGAACTGAATTGTGTGCCTTGGAAAAGTGCCTGAAGCATGGACAAGGGAGACACTGAGATCTCAGCCCCAGCTGTTTCACGCTGCACTCACACACTGGGTTTTGTCCTGTGGATTACTGGCCTTTGCTAGATGTTAAACTCCCACTCAGGCTCCTGCTCAGCCAGGCAGGGGTAGAAAATACAATTAACAAGAACAAAAACACTCACGAGTTGAGATAAGACAGGGAGACTGTTCATCAGCTGTTTGCAGCCCAACAGCCTTGACAGAATTAACTTTTTTTTTTTTTGCCAATTAAAACAAGAACTTATTGATTTGGGTAGAGGGAATCAAGAAGATAAACATGAAAATAAGGAATTTCCTCCCTCATTTCATGGGCTTAGCTCCATTCCTTCAGTTCAGCTCCAGCTGTGCAGGGATGATGCTCAGCTCACTGCAGGGGCTCCTCCATCTGCTCTGCCCTGCTCAATCTCCTCCTTCTCTCGCCTTGCTGTGCCCTTCTTTTGTTCCACACTCCCTACACCTTGCTCCAGTGTTTCCTACCCCTCCTTAGATGCATCTTCCCGAGGCACCACACACAAGACTGATGGGCTCAGCTTTGTCTGGGAACCTACAGCTCTGAGCCTCTTCCTACAAAAGCTGTTCCTGCATGCTCCCATTATCAATAACTTGCCACTTACATTTAATCCAGATCCAATTCCCTTTCTGCTGCAGACACTACACACCTCTGCCTCCAGTGAGCCTGTAACAGCCCACTGCACATCCTGCACAACTCCAAATTCCAGTTTAACCAATCATACTGTGCCTGAGGTCACACTTCCAAAACCAGGTGAACTTCCAGGGAAATATAGACTTAAAAAAAATTTCCCTATCTCCTATCTTTGCCCATTCTTGCTGCTCTGTGTAAATTACTTCTAGGCTTTATTATTCTAATAATACATCAGGGAAGTCATAAAAGCTCTCAGCACAGCCAACACACTGCAACAGGAACGAGCAGCTGGAGGTGGGAACATCCTGTATTGACATTGGCAGTGAAACTCCTGTACTACAGAACCACAGCAATGCTTCTGCCCCAAAGATTTATTCTTTATAAATATATTTTTTTTTCTTCCACGAGAGAGTATTCCCCTTTTCCTTAATTAAAACAGCACTTCCTGTCTCCCTGGGATATGTGAGGACTGCTCATCAGACAGATCCATCTGACCAGTTAATGACTCCTTGCCTCAACAAGCACTAAAAGCTTTTCCTGCCTCTCCTCCCACGCACTTTGGGGTTCCTGAGGCTCCGGGGTAGCCAAGCTGATTTAACTGCTGGCAGTTTCCCCCTTCATCCCACACACATTCCTGTCCTCTGTTCCAGCAGCCTGCAGCTTGTCACACCACACACCAAAACCATTTCACTGCTAACTCAGTGAAGAAAAATAGAAATTTATTTTTGTCTCCACTGGCTCGCCGTTTTGCAGTTTTAGCACGGGAAATGGCTCATGAGCAACCTCAATTACAGAACTCAACCTAAAAGAAAGAAGGAATATGGAAAGAGAAAGAAAGTAAGGCTGGGAAAAGCAGCCTTAAAGCTGCTTAGGATGTTGCAAAATGCAAGTACACCTTGCATTTGTCACCAAATCTTTATTGCATAATACCATGGGATTCAACAAGTGGCAATGTGAGAGAATCCATCTCCCATCAGTATCTTTAGTTTTAGTGTTACTGTAGCATTTGGCGACAAAATACTGGTATGAAGCAAGAACAGCAAAATGCAGCTACAGTTAGTATTTCCCTTTCTGAGACCTCCACGAAGAAACCTATGGAAATCTTTATTTTGTGGAAACAGACTTTGTAGAAGTTTGCTAAATTCTGAGCAACTTTCACTTGCTGCTCTATTCTTTCTCAGTGTTTGGACATAAATATAAACCTATTAATGGCTTTTTAGCTGGAGTTGGGGGTCTTGGGAGACTTAAAAGGCAATTTCCCGTCCTCAATTTATACTTTGTCAGCTATGATGAACATGAAACTGGGTGTGATAAAATCCACTTTTCTTTTTCTCAAGTTCTGATACATCCACCAGACTTGTCCAGAATCAAGTATCTGACACAGTGTAAGCTGGTTTGCATGATTGTGTCCATGAAAACAACTCTCTCTCCTTTTATTCACTTCCTCATTTTTACTCACATCCAAATAAGCAATGCTTCATAAATAAGATAGTGTATTTTAGGAAATGAATCAACTTGAACTAATAAAAATGTTGAAGAATGCCCAAAAGAGTATTTAACAGCTGCCTACTGCAGATAGCTTAAACCCATTTCATTTAATTAAATGGTAATTCTTAGCAACTTTTTACAAAGCACCCGCCACATTGAAAAAAAAATCTAACATTTTTGAAGGAAGAATAAAGATTAGTCTCTCATCTAAGACCTTCCACATTCTCTGTCCTCTTGGTTAATACTCAACAGCAGGTTCAGAGGTAGGGGAAAAGGGAAAGAAGAAACATAAGAATATGAAAGCAATACTTTCTGGATTATTCTTGTTTTAAAATTAATTATATGCACAATCTGTCTTTACAGCAAAGTAGAAGTTTCTGAAGTGCTTCACAAACTCAGGAAAGAATATAATCATCAGAAGTGGGGTTACAAAGTCCATAAATTAATTCAAAAAGGAGTAAGGAGAGTTCTTTCATGAGGTTGGCGTTCCAAACAGAAATGGAATTGTTGCTGAAGACACTTTGCAATCTGTGCTGTAAAATCTGAAACACTTCTAATGTGGCACTGTTTTCAATAATTAATGAAAGGAAATTGAAAACAGCCACTGACTCTCCAAGTTGTAATCAATCAAATTATGAAAGTGGGTTCACTACTGATAACCACATCTATTAAATCCCACGTTCCCACCTGTTTCCCAGCACTGTGTAACAGCCTGAAACCCAACACCTTCCCAAGTACCATAGACCACAGCTTTTTACACTGCAAACCACAATTTTAAACACTTTGTGATACAATCAGTTCCCTAAGAGATGGAAGTGCAGCAGCAGATCTGTCAGGAGTATGCAGTGAAATTTCTTTTAAAAACAAACAAAAATAAAACAGAGAAACAACTGGCCATAAGGTGTGTATTTAATAAAAGAATTATACATGCTGGCTGAAGCACTGAACTGGCAAAATCCTCAGCTGTATGGTCAGGATGGACTTTACTGAAATAACTGGAAGGTCATAATTTCATAAAGTTACAGTGATTGTGTTTCTTGCAGTGAAAACTAACACTTTAAAGTAGCATCCCCATTAAATGCAGCAATTGTTCCCTCTTCTGCCAGCTCCTTCTCCCCTCCTGCACCACCTTCACGCTGGTGCAATGCTTGTGCAGCTGCACCATTAACACAGCCAAGGGATGGATCCACCTCAGCTGCAAACCATTCTCTGCCCTCTGCCCTGGGTGCAGATGTTTTTCCACCACACTGGTTCTGGCTACTCCTGGGAACCTGCAAACACCTCCCAGCACAACACTGATAGCCTGGCAATAGAAATAAACGGCCAGATTATAGCAGCAAAAAACATTTGACAATATATCAAATCTCAACAGTCTGTACACTGCTGTCCTTCTCCTAAAAAGTAAAGAAGCCACAAAACCAGATTTCACAATATTATCAGGAAATGCTAACTTGCCTTAGTTTTATGCTTCCATATGTTAAACTGCACCTCAAATTACAACTGAGACATGAACCTGTAATTCAGGTGATTTTTTTTCTCCCTCTGCAATGTCCTGTTCATGCAGCTCCCTGCAGATTTCTCACTAGGTGGCAACGCAGCTCCAGCTTTGGAGACAGCAAACACAAACGGAGCCTGCATGGATCCAGCCACAGAGATTTGGGTTTGGTCAGTTCTACAGCCCTTGAAGTGACTAATAATGAGTACAGCTCAGGCCTAAGAACAAAGAAAAGATGCCACTCCAAAATAATTAAGAAACATCTGGTTCTAAGTGCCTTTTTACCCAGATTCTGTGCAAGAGCAGTCTCTGCCCTTCAGAGCCACACACCAGCATTCCACCACACTGCACACACTGAGAGCTGTACAACACAATTACAACACATTTAGCTTGCTCTCATAAACCAGAAGCTCTGCATTTAATCCACAAACTGTAACACAGTCTGTGTTTATTGCTATAAAGCCTAGCAAAAAGCTTTAGAGAGCTGAAACCTGCAAGTAGTTCAGTTTAAATCACTGGAATTTCTCATATTTTAAAGGTCAATCAACCAGAACGGAGTTTTTTGTTTCATTTTTTGTACATTTGTTCATTTTTGGAGAGTTCTTTTTGCTGCAGGTGTATGTCTATGTATGGGTGTGTTCAGGGTTCCTCTCCAGCCTTTGGCCATGGCAACACAGGCAGTGAATTATCTCAGAATGTGCTAAAAGCATTATTACCAACGTTATGCTTAGATTGGCACAACATTTTTCCACCAAACGTTGACATCTTTTGGCCAGAATTCACTTAGGCTGATCAGGTTAACTAAAGGGTATAGATATGGCAGTCCTTTAAGTGAGTTTTTAGTACTCGTGTACTAAAATGTAATGACATCAAATCAAGTAAGTGCCCTCAGAGGCAATGGAACATTTTCAAGAAGAGGATGTTAGCTGATCCTGAAAAATTAAGTAATTTCTCTGGCTGATCATTCTAACATTTGAAGGCTTTTGGGTTTTCTCTGTTTGAAATGTCTTTTCTTCTGTGACTTAGCCTTTACCTAAATGTAATTACAGGCAAAGTCACTTTTTGATATTAAGAAAGAATCTCAGTTTTACAGGAAAAACTCTGGTATATTTTAAAGATATAAAGGAAATCACTTCATAACCTATTCAGCTAGTCTAGACAAGCTGTCTGTAACTCCTACTCGAGGAAGGGTTAAATAATCCATCACACTGCTGCTGTTGAGCACTACCAGTCAGGAACAGCCCAAAGGCACTCACACAGGGAACTGCCTAAGATGCTTCTCATACTCACAAAATGTCCTTGCTTGCTTTGATCAAAGCTCCTTTGGTCTTGAACTGCTACAACTGCACAGCCAATACAAAACCAGTTGCACACTGATGCTACCAAGGAAATCATCTACTTTGCCCAAATCTACACAAGCCAAGCAACGACAGCACCTAAAAATGCCTCCAACTGCACAGTGCCACAGAGCTCAGAGACTGGCAGGGTTTTAGCTGGCAAACAGCTCAGGTTTATTTATAATTTTTCTCAGGTAAAACAGTACAAGGTGCAGTAAATGCTGCTGTAAGGGACAGTGAATTCTCAGAGTCCCTGCACAGCCCATGGAACTCAGCAGAGACAGCACCTAGACTGCACCCTGAGTAACAGACAACTACCCAGCAAATGTCAGAATGATGCCAATTCTGTTCTACTTGGAAATCGTGTAGTGGAATGCTGTCTGAATGCTGGAGAACAACTACCTTAGCAAAACTTGTTTTCTGGTTCAGTGACAGAACAATGTAAGGAACCAGAAAATTCTTCTCAGGCAGTAATAATCCAGGATTTAAGAAAATTTAATTTTGGTTTGTTCCACTTCTGCACATGCTTCTCTTTGCAATTATTACCAGAAGTCATACAATATTTTTTGGTTTTCCTTATTAACTGTCACGTATAAAGCACATTTTGTAAAACTGGTGTACATATCTTAGTTCAGTCATCAAAAAAATTCACTATAGAATGAATTTTTAGCAGCACTTTTCAAGATTTCATACCAACAAACCAACAAAGTTTTAACTACACTTTCTGCTACTTACCAAATATCCATAAAGCACTTCTGCATACCAATTTTGTAATGCTTTTAGGAAGCACATTGTCCCCTTTCTGATTACGCAGTTGCAATGCTCCTCCAAGCCTCTGAAACCAATGCTCTTAAAACACATCCCCCTCCTTTGATTCCACAGAAATCAGATGTTAATGACGTAAGCAGTGCAACTGAGCTCAAATTTGTTTCTAGAAACACTGAGGCCACAGCTCAAGGAATGAGGTTTTAACTTGTCTTGGATTTTACAACAGCCTGAAAATACCACAAATCTTTACAAACTGTCATTTATGCCTTCCTTTGTAAAAGAGATTAAGCTGACAGAGGTAACATACCTGCATAAAGAACCAATCCAGTGACAACTCTGCCTATTGAGTCCCAGCACAATTCCAGGTCATCAGAGAAATTTTTTCTTTCATAATATTCACAGACTTCTCATGTTATTTAGAGGACAATTTCTCTTCACCAATACAGACAGCAGGAGTTTTCTTCTTTAATCTCACCCAAGCATGAAGCAAATAATATTTAATTTCCCTTCTTTATTATGTGGTGATAAGCGAAAAAAAAAAACCTCTAAAATTCAGACCTAGTGAAAGTTGAGTTAGAAACAGTTTGATCAGCTAAAAAATCTGTGAACTTGGAAATTGTTTCAAAGTATGAGACTGGACTTGCAAACAGAACACCTGCATGGCTTTTTACCTAACTTTTGAGTTTCCCACTGCCTCTGAACTTTGATGTGATGCCAACAGCAAGAATCACATTGTAATACACAATTTCCTCCACTGTCACCGGGGATTTTGAGGGACTGACATGGAAATACAAAGCCCTATCCAGCTGGGAATAATGGATTGCTCCTCCTGCTAGACAGAGCAAAGATTGTTTTAAGTACTTGCATATAAAACCCTTTCAAATTCAAAGAGCTTTTCTCAGGGGCTAGAAGGTTGGACTCAAATTTGTCGAAATTTCTTTGACGGGTTCCAAATCTAAAATGATGATCCATTAGACTAAGAACAAACCTTTAAAAATTCTGCCTGTTTTTCTTGCTCTAAAGTGCAAGATCAACAATAAACTTGCATATATATGAAATTACCGAAACATATCCAGAACTATATTTTAAAAGTCCACAGGAGTGAAATAACTGATAATAATCTGCATCCTCTCTGCAAAATAGCTTTACAAGAGCACTGTAAGAAACAGTTAGCAGGGTTCTTTTGTTAAAAGAAACCCACATTTCTTTTCCTCACAAGTTAAATGCCTGTCAAGGATAAAGAATATCACTGACATGATAGGGTACATGGAAACGCAGAACGTGACACATCAGTCATCTGAGTTAAAGAAGGCCCTGACCCATTCCACAGACTTTTCAGAGCACCTTTCCCATCTGCACAACAAAAATTAAAACTATCTCTTAACACGACAACACCAGACTCAGGTTAAATGAAGCCTTGTCCAGAATGTGAAAACAATCTGAAGCACAGGGAGTTGCACAAGGTGTTCTTCTCACCCTTTCTTGAAGGAAGAAGCAAACACTATCTCTGAGCCCAACCTCCCTCCCCTCAAAAACCTCTTTTGGTGAAGCAACCTGTCCAGTGTGTCCCCAGGCTGCACAACCTCTTCTCACTTTTCCAGAATCTGCAGCAGGAAGACGAGAAACCAAGGCAGGGAAGGGTGCAACACTCCACTCTAGAAAGCAGATGAATCATGCACCGGTGACTTTGACATAAAAACTCACATTTGCAAACCCATGAGCTGTTTATGCAGGTTGTATATGCGTCTGCATCAGAATTAAAAGTCAGCTCAGGTCCTAGCAGAAATTATGAGCTTAAATGCAGTACATGCATAGCAGTTCTGCTGCTCCAGGGCACGATGATACAGAAGAGTCTCTGCTAGTCAATACCTGGATTAATAAACCATGATGGACTTGAGTTAGCACCATGTAAGGTCACCTCAAAGTCACAGGGACCCTGCTTCTTGAGGATTTATTAGCCCAGCTAAACACAAGCTGTGGAAATGCCAATGAACACCCCCTGAAATGGAGTGCCAGGAAAATGGGGCTGACGCTCTCCAAAGGCTCAGTTCTGGACTGGAGCTAACAAACCTTGACAAATAATTAAAACACACTGTACATTTTTTGCACATCCAAATGCTTTCTAACTATAGCTGTATAATTGCACGTATTTTTTCTTATTAGCTACACCTCAGTCTCCATTTACCATAGAGAATTAAGACTTGGCTGCTTAAATCATCCTGCTCCATAAATCTTCAGTCATGAACAACTAATTAAGGAAATAAAATGGCCTCAGAGCACAGAGGAATTAATACCATTTTAACATATATACTTACATACACTACATATTACAGTCAGTTTGGATAGCCTATTCATAATTCCTACCTAAGCAGGATTTAAAAACAGACTAAATTTCATCATAACATTCTTAAGCTGAAAAAGAATTATTAAAGCTCAGCACATTTTTTGCAGCTTTGAACCTTCAGCATTGAACCTGACCCTAAGTCTTTGAACTTTTCTGCATTCTTGAAAATTTACTAAATTAAACTGGTTTTCCTCTTTTATTTCCCCACTGCCACAGAAAATCATGAAACTGGAATCCATTTAAGCCTTCTGTTACCACAAACAGTATTATTCAAGTGATGATTGTGCCAACTTTAAAGCAATCATAGACGCAAAAGTGCTGTGTGCTGTCAGCAATGAATACTGGAATCCAAGCAAACGACACATCTGTCATAATCAATTTTTAAGAGTTTTTGCAAAAACACATGTACCAAATAAAAGTCTGAGGACAACTACAATGGATGCTAATGAAAACTGTATGGGAGTTTAAATGTAAATACTGCACAAATGTGGAAACCATTTCTTCTACAGAGTATTTTCTTTGATTTGTTGATATATAACTGCATTTTTTTTTAAAATACTGATAAGGTTCACATGATAAAAATTACACAAAACCAGTAGCCATGCTGGTAGTCATGAAATCTGATTCATCATCTCCAGTCTGGAAAAGGATTTTGAGATACAAATCTATTATTTACACATACTATAATCAGGAAGCACTAAAAACTCCCAACCCTGTAAGAAAATTTACAAAAACTTCAATGTTTAAAATTTAAAAGGTAAATAATTTTCTGCATTTTCCAGTACACAGATATTCCTCACTAGTATAACACATGTTCACTGTACTCATCTGATACCAGAAGTTACAAAACCTTCAGCAATAACTGATCTTTGAGATGAAGTTTGATTACTCTTTGAATGGGTAAAATCTGCTGGAGAATGGACTTGGACATTGAAATAATGCACCAGGTTAGCATCAGATGAAAGGGTAAAAACCAATGACTTTCTATCATCTCTCCAGATCTAAGGAGCCAAGGAGTTGCAACAGGATCCATCAAAGCCCTGCCCAGACAGGAGGCTTGGGCAAAACCTAGAGCAGAGGTGGCTTGTTTAAACAAGCTCTCCTGAGTTCTGCTCCCTGAAACACACAGTGCTTTTTGGAAACACAGCAGGTGGGGAAAACGCCACCAAAGCCAGCTGCCAGATCTCAGAACACTTCTGGGCCTGACTTTGTGCAAAAGCCTCCAGACCAGATGAAAATGACAATTGACACCTCAGCAATTGAGGAATACAAACAAAACCAAAACTGCTCCTCTGTCCCTCCCAGAGAGCTTCAGAGAGCCACCAGCTACCAAGATCTCCATTTAGACAAACAAGTAACAACACATACCACCCTGCAAAGAAAAACAGTGTTACATCACTGTAGTCCTTAAAATCTCTAAATCCTGTTAGGAATTGGGCCCTCCTTCAGCCAGCTCAGGTTTTCCTATACGTATGTCAAAGTGCCATCACTTAACTCACTACTAACACAGCAAGCCTCTCAGGCTCCATCCAACTACGAAAGAACAAGATTCCTCAAGCTCTCACAGTGTCAGACAACTAAGAAGTTCAACCTGTAGGGATACAAAGCCAGAATCTGGTTCACTTGGCCAGGTAAGAATACTTCTCATTAATTACAAGAAGGGCAAAACCAAAACTCTGCACAAGCACCCACAACCTATAAAACGTAAATAGAGCAAGGGTGGGGTGATGGAAAACTTAGAAATTTTGTACCAAAGGTGATAGAGGAGGGGAGAATCTCTGAAGACATATAAAGCAAACCCTGAAATTGGCCTTATATCAGCAAAGCCAGTGCCCCCACATTTATCAGTTCCTACAAGAAACCTCAAAACCAGAGCAATTGTAATTGATTTCTGTTTTGGGCCAGCAGACAAAGCAGGGCAATCACAAATACAGATTCAAACTGAGGCAACAAAGCAGGCACAAGTCCTGAATGTCCAAGCCTTGTTATTCAGAAGAGTAATCACTAATTCAGCAAAACAAAGGATTACAGAATCCTCTTCACCTGACACAAGATTCCTCAGAGGAGCTACTTCTCTTGTGCAAGTCCAGCAATCAGTTTGCAAGAGGCAGAGATGATAGTGAAGTGTATTGCTGAGAGCAAGGGGAATGAAGTTACTGCAATGCCATATGAGCAAACAGATTTAATTCAGGATATGAACCTGCCTTCCTGTCAGCAAACAGTCACCACAGCACAACCAACTCTGTTCTACAACATAACATTTCTAAACACTAACCCAGAAGAAACACAATTTTATAAAGAGACCTTCTCTCCCTGTCTGGGTTTATAACATTGAAGAAACCGATTTTTCTTGCAGTAGTTATTACTACATGAAAGACAGAAAAACACTTCAAAATGTAAATTATTTTTATATAAAGAAAATAAAAAAACCACCTCCAGAATAGACATTAAAATAATATCTATATATTTTTAAATTTATATAATTCCTCCAAAGATATTGGCACATGTAAGTGCCCTCAGTCCTCAGACCAGCACGTGCAACACAGATTAACATGCCCTGAAGCTGTGAATAGCTTTGATTGCTATTGTACAGCCTGTAATTCCTCAGTAGTTACTAAACACAACAGAACCAAGGCAGAAGATTGGTTTGTGTTGTAAAACACAGAGGGATAAGCAATGAACAAAACAGTGCCCTGCATCAGCAAATGACCAAATCTTTACACAGGAGTGAAAATGCCAAAGTGTGCCCACTGGGTGGAGACCAGGGAGGATGGTTTGCCTAAGATTGAATGCTTTTGTTTCAATACTAGAATCAGTAATTAAAAGTCTGTTAACTGACAATTAATTAAATTGATTGGAATTCCCCCCAAATCAGTAAACTCTTCATTTGGGTATGTGATGGGGGAAAGAGAGGATGATGACACAAAAGAGCTGAGTAAGTACCTTCATTAATCCAGAGTATGAGGAATTAATCATACAGACAGACCACACCAACTAAACAAGACATGACCAAAACAAGGAAATTGGTGGCCAAAAGCCTGGTAGCCCAGACCATTTCTAGAATGAAGTGCATATTTTCAAATCTTTAACTGGTATTTATTTGCTGACCTACCTATTTATTTGTCCTACCAAGTAGACAGGAACACAGATAAGCTGCTATTGCAGCTTTGAGAAGATTTGAGGCTTTCTCCTCTCACTCCATTCTGTTACCTTGTGCGTGCAATTTCTCCAATGCCTACGAGCTATTTAGGAAAGAACTGAGGTTATCAACCATGGCTATTTACAATACATGCTCCTGTAGTTCCTACTCCAACTCCAGACTGCATTTCTGTCTTACACAGAGTCACTGGTAGCCCTTAGAAGAAGTGCAAATCCTTCTGTTTTCTGGCCATTTCACAGCAGTTTTTCTCAAGATTCCAGAATAGCATACAGCACACAGAATTATCTTTCCCTAAAAGGAATATAAAAGTTCTCAACTGAACAAATTTAAACTATGTTTTTAGTGCTTTCCCCTTAACAGGATAATTCCTTATCAACCGTAACAGATTTCTAAATAAGGTGCATTTTAAAAAAGAAGCAAGCCAATCAGTAAGACAGTAAAGACTAGGAAACTTAGGGTGCAATCCTCCATTTACTTTTTCCCCCCCACCTTAAATTAAAATAAATAGCCCAAGGGTAAAAAAGTACCAAAGCAAACACAAATGAAGCCACAGGAGTGCAGAATAGGGAAGTTGGAATGAAGAAATAGATCTTTCCCTTCCCCTTCAGCAGCCAGGAGCTGTTCAGTCCTCCTTAGGGGGAGGGGAGGAGATGCAAAGCAGGGATACTCACCCACACACTGCACAGATGGTAAGTGGCATCTCATAGTCACAGATGTTACCATCCTACATTTCCAGGGAATCCTAGCTCCATTACTGGGTTCCCCTCAATCAGATAAGCTATTAAGAGGTGGAGATGGTGGGTGCCCTATCAGCCTGCAGCACAAGATTGGTCCTTGTAGAACTACAACATCAGAGATGAAAAGGTTGTGTGCAAACCTGTCAGCCCCACTTGTCCAGCCCTGTGCTGGAAACACAGGCTCCAGTTTGGTACAGCATTTAAAAGAGTACAGCAATGATAACCTGCACAGACCTGAAAACAGATGTGTAACATGTACATATTGTAATAAACATTTTTGTGGTGGCAACTTGGATTCAAATCCTAATTTGATTCAGCAAAGGAAAAAAACCTACTTTGCTCAGGCAAAGTAGTATTTCATAAGTCATTTTCACTATTCATAATGCTATAAACTAAGGCAATATTTTCAGGAAGATCTGCAACTGCAAATTGTCACTATATCACAGGCAATGTTAAAAGTGACAGACATTAAGAAATCTACAGTAACTGGTTCTGTCACAGTAGTTAAAACTGTATTTTTAAAATTTAAGTTTATTTAGTTAGTCTTCCAAAGGAAATCCAGAAGCTTGGGGTTTATACTGCTGACTCTGCTAGGAGCTTTCAATGGAACTTAGAATGTATCTGTAAAATAAATTTTTAGTTATTTAAAGTATTAAAATTAAGTTCCCATTTAACTACCTTAACAAATGTTAAGACACTCTGAAACAACAAAACATTACTTTTTAGCACCAGTCTGTTTTGCAATTGGGCTTCTCCTTCTACAGCAACTTAAAAAAACAGAAAGAAAACCTAACCACTGAATATTTTAGGCAAAAGAAATACACAGGACAAAACCCCTCACCCAACCAAGAAACACACCACAAATCTTACTCATACGAAGAGATCTTAAAAAACAACCTCCCATGAAAATCTCTCTCATAGATTTTTAAGTAAACCAACCATAAATCACAGAGAATTTACTTACACTGCCAATTTACTCACTGTCACTCTGTGTATTTGTTGGTTGGATTCATATTAGGAACTCAAATACATACAATATATTCAGTGTGAGTAGACTGTCCCTGATAAATGTCATCATTAAAATAAATGGCTTGTAGCTGGAAAATGCCATGCCAGGAAGTGCTCAGTAACACACAGAGCTGTTACACACAGAGCTAGTTAACACAGGTCTCTGTCCTAAAGTCACTGCTTATACATGTAGTAGTTTTAAAACAGAGAACTAGAAAAAAATTCAATGTAGTATGAAAAATACAATTTAATTAATATAAAGCATGTTCATTCAATGTTTTATTAAATAGATTTTTATGTAAAACATAACTGTGTAGACAATAATTTATTGCTTGTACCTAGCTTCTTTCACTCTATTAAAATAAGTAATATACTGGAAGAAAACTGATAGTAGAGATGGTAGAACTCAAACAGCAGACTTCTGGGTCTTAAGACTTATTTAAATTTTCATGCTTCTCTTGACTGAACAGTTCAAAAGCTTCAGTATTTTACTGTGTATGTTAGCCAAGATATATTTTTGCAGGATAGCTTCCAAACACAAGTATTTCCATCTGCCTTCCCATCAAGTAGACCCAATTGTTTCTCTTAAATATTTGTCTTTTCTCAAAGATCCTCTTTACTCAAAAAGATTACAAATCTGTTTTTTTATCCCCTTCTGAAGCAACTCTTACCCTGGGAAACAGCCATTACTTGGCACTGTTTACAACTGGACTAAACACTCTCCCATATAATGACAAACTATGGAGATCTCTCAGTTTCTACATATTTCATGTATTGTAAGTATTTGCTGATGCAGATATTAGAATGAAAATTTCCACAGAGATTAGTGTGCAGTTTCTACAGCTGGTGGCAGTTTGTCACTGGTCTTCAGCTTCACCATTTTTTCCACGTGCAATTCTTCAGCTGGGAGACCACTTAGATCATAGGAGGATTATGCTATGTGTATTTATTTTATATTATTCTATTCATTTTTATTTATTTAATTCATTTTATTATGGATATACAGACATCTACACAGTACAGATCATAAATATGCCCCCCATTCAAAACTTCACAGTTCTCACTCCCAACTGATTATTTAGGGCATTCATTAAGGTTTGCTAACAAATCTTTACTTCTGCAAATTTCCATTGCCTATAGCTCAAAACCATGTTCACCTCCAATCCCATTAAAACACCACTAGGTGCAGAAATGCTCCAAAAGGAGTGTTTTTAGCTGACTGAAGGGAAAATGGCCCAGTACTGTGATGTACCTACCAAACTTAGCAGAAAACTCTGGACACTACAAAAGAAAAGGCATCTCTGGATCAGAAACCATGAATCTTGCTTTTATAAAATAAACAAATAAATAAAATAAATACTTTAGGCAAGATTTGCAAAGGATTCAAACTGTCCCAACCAAAACCCACACAACCAAAAGACAGGGGTTTTTACCCATGTGCTACTGCTACAGCAGGATACAGGTTTGTCATTCTAACAGTGCTATTGCACAAGGATCATTATTTATCATACCACAGTGACATATATTTTTAGATTCACAAAACAACAAACCCCAGCATTTAAGAGTCAAAAAAGGTTCTCTTTGGATCAATGAATTAACAGAAACCACAGCTCAGCTGCAATTAATTTTGAATTTTGTTGATTGCACAAACCAGAACAGAATACATGCTAGCATCCAAACAGAAAATATTTGAAAATACAGCTGATGCTTATTATCTTCCTTGTGTTTGTAACCAGCCTGGATTCCAGCAAGCACAGCTAGAGCCTATTTCTGGCCTACTGGCAAGAATCAGGATTCATTAGACAAGTACAGAGTGTGCATAGAGACAGAAGTGTTTTGGAAAGCATAGACAGAAGTGTTTTGGAAAGCATTTTAATTTTTCAGAACAGGAGTTGGACATACTTCACGAATTCTGCAGAAATTCAAGATAGCAATGTTTAAGAATGAAGACTTCTGAGTGTTTATAAAATAAGTATTTTTAAAAGTGTACTTCCAGATTTTTAAAAATAAATTTAATTATGACTCTGCTTTGCAAGAAGGGTGAATAAACACACCTTTGTCATTTGGTTTATTGTACTGGTAAAAGCTCCAAGCATTGTTTACCGCTCTAGGATAGCTGGAGCAAAAATATCCTTCCTTATCCCTCCAACCTAAATTTCTTTTACAAACAAATTTGCTTTACTGAATTTCTGTCTCAAATACTTTGCTCTGCTAAGCAAGAAGGATGCTATAATTAAACCAGGGTTTTAGAAAAGAAAAGTATTAGGTTATGTGATAAAACCTCATCTGCACACCCACAAAGGAGCACAGAGAACCAATGGCATGTAGGGCAGGGGAGAGCCCAAACACTGCTCAGCTGCTGCCAGGTCCTCACAGAGGAGCCACCAACCCATCAGAAAGTCATGGAGCTGCCCATGTGGAACCACAGAAAGCTGAAGGGACCTGTGCAGGTGATCTGCTCCAACCCCTCTGCTCAAGCAGGGCCACCAAGACTTTGTCCAGGCAGCTTTGGAGTACCTCCAACAATCCACAACGCCTCTGCACAACCTGTGCCAGTGCTTGGTCACTCTCCCAGTTATAAAAGTGTTTGCTGGTGCTGAGGCAGAACCTCCGTTTGTGCCACTGCCTCTGGTCCTGTCACTGGGCACCACTAAGAAGAACCTGGCCCTGTCCTCTTTGTACCCTCCCTTCATGAATTTGCACACATCAGCAAATCCCTCCTGAACCTTTCCTTTTCCAGGCTTAAACAGCCCTGCCAGCTTTTCCTCTCAGAAGAGCTGTTCAGTCCCTTCCTGTCAGTGCCAGCCTTTGCTGGGCTCTCTCTGGCACTCCTTGCTCCTCCTGTACTGGGGATGCCAGAGCTGGAGCCAGCAGTGCAGCTGTGGGCAGGACCAGCTCCCTCCACCTGCTGCCAAAACTTTGTCTAAGGCAGCCCAAGATGCCACTGGCTCCTCTTTACCACTCATGGCTGGCTCATGTTCACCTTGGTGCCCACCAGGACCAGCACAGGATCATTTGCTCTCCCTCCAGTCCTTGGGCATCTCTCCCAGCCACCTTGCTCATTCAGAGATTATCCTCAATGTCCTCTCAGTGATACCTCTAAGCTCTGTCAGCTTACAGATATCTGGGTGCACATCTGTGTAAATGCACTTTAACAACTCATTATCCTCAGGTGCTTCAGGCCTGTTTCACACTGACATAACAGAGTTCTCAGACATCTCCTTACTGTATACTTCACATATTTAAACACCAAATGCAAATACATAAATCATCGTACTCTTAAACTGTCTTATCATCCAATTCAGTAAAGGGACATACAAGGCTGGGATAATATGAGATTTTTAAAGTATTTTTAAAATAATACTGAAGTGTGCCTGTGACATTTTATTTCTGGGTAGAGCAAGGATTAGGCTCTTTAGAATCCTGCTCAACTACAATCTTTCACACTGTGGTTTGGGAGATATGATTTCCAAAGCAGAATCCTATTCAGATTGACTGACTGAGGATGCACCTGTAGCTGACTGGGATGAGCATTTCAATGACAGGCTTACCACTGGCAAAACCCCCACAAAACAAACCTAGAACAGCTATCTCCAGGACTTTTGTAAGCTATTCAGTACACCTACAGGTATCATTCTGTTTGGAATAAACAGAATAGTTTATTTTGCAGTATTAACTGCAGCATACCTTTTCACTTCTGTGACTCATGCTG
>PYHW01010003.1:2819219-2856336 GCA_013186435.1 Turdus rufiventris | reverse complement strand
ACTGTAACCCAAGACAGTTGCCGACACCCGGACATGCGGCTTATAATTGGGTGCAGCTTATAATCATGAAATTACTGTATTTTAAAGTTTAATTTTCAGTGAAACCTGCATTCTAAATTGTTGTGAGCTCCTGGGAACAGATGGGATTCAAACAACAGATTTCAATGACCACCCAGCTTTTGTCCAGATGAGGTGATGTATAAACGCAAGTCTTGTAAAACCTGAAATGACCAAGCTGTGCATAAATTATGTTTATTTCCTTGAAAATGGTTCAATATTATACACTACTCAAACAGATTCACTAGTTATTTCAGTAAAGATTTTAATCAAATGGTCCCTAAGCCCTATATTATATGTACAAAGAGGAATTAACTTTTAAGTGACAAACTTTTTTTCACTGAATTAACTGACATGAAGTTTAAAGGAGTTTTCATAATAACATTTGTTTGCATTGGTCTTATTTTCTTGTTCACAAATATGAATATATTTTCTTATTTCACAGATATGGAAGTGTGATATAGAATCATAGGATAGTTTGGGTTGGAAGGGACCTTAAAGATCATGTAGGTTCCAAACCCCCTGCCATAGGCAGGGACATCTCCCACTAGACCAGCCTGCTCAAAGCCCCATCCAACCTGGCCTTAAACATTTCTAGGGATGAGACATCCAAAATTTCCCTGGGCAATCTGTTCTAGTGCCTCTCTTATAACGTGAGGAAAAGGATTACAGAGCTGTTACTATAGAAGCACTTTTCAATCAGTTATGATTACTTTAAAAACTCCAAACTAGGCCACCTGAATACTCAGTTATGTAATAAAAATAACAGCTAAATTATCTATTATCTGCTGCATAAATTCTGTTTAGTACTAATTTCATAATCATTTCCATTATTATATGTGTTCTAAGAATTCCAAGATACAGCAATTTTTTAATTAGCACTCTGTTATTCCTAGAATGAATATTTATTAAAATGGCAGTTAAATATACCTGATGTAATTGCATTTTGAAAGCTGTAAAGTGTACCATTTATTTTTCTAAAGCTGGGAAGTGCTGCCTGCACTTGCTGCTCAGCTGCACGACACCTTTCTCAAAAGCAGTTTCATGACAATGTTACGCAAAGATCTGGCAACAAGTCCAAAGTGGTTTCAGCCACTGGACACAACAGTAATTTTTCACAATGCTGGCACCACAGTGAAACCAAGAGCAGAAGAACAAAGCTGTCAGAGCCAGCACGTAGCCAAGTAGTAAAGATTAAAAGAGAGGGAGGAAGAGGTGTACTCCTGCAGAGCCATTGTGTGTTCAGTGCTGTACTAAACCCAGCAAAATCAGATAAATGTTAAAGGCAAGGGACTGAAGTCACACAGCAAACAAAGCTGTCCTTGTTTTGGAGACTGATTAGAAGGAATAAAGAACCAATTGCTTGCAACACATAAAAACTTAATGATTTTTCTTCTACTTAAGCAACAGTGGATAAAAAATTAGCTAAATTTGCTTTTATACTTAAAGTGGGTGTAATAAATTCCCAAACAATGCTTTCCCTGCTGAAGATGGAAAAGAAAAATGTTTCATGAACACTGCTGTTAATAAGTTTGCATCAATATTTCCAGAAATTATATCTTCTTGAAGTAAAGTAATACCATATAGCTGACCTCTGTAACTGTTTGCTTATGATCTCTATAATAGGCCGTATTTCCCTACAGAGCATCATATTTGCTTCCTGGGATGAATCAAATTTGTATGTGCGACCCCAAACCAGGTCAAAACAATGACAATTTGGTCACTGACAGCATTCCATTCCTGGAAGCCTGTATCTGGGCACACGCCAGGAAATCCTCAAAAAAAATCCCCAAACCAAAACCCCTAATATAAAATGCTTTATTTTACACTTAGAAAGAAAAAAAAAGTGAAATGTGGTCCCAAGACTGCATTCTGTATTTCCAAACAGAAAAACAAGTACACCATTTCTGCAGTCAACTGACTTCCAATGAGTCCTTAGAAAGAAAGCCTTTTTCTGTGTTTGTGCATTCTTGTGTTCCACTGGTTCTGTTATATGATTAACATGCTGCCACACTTACAGAAGTGTCTGCTGGGGGAAAAGCCTGCATTTCTGCACAGAAGTATTTAATTCTAATGACACTTTGTTTATGAAAGTTAGTACATACTAATAAGTGCACTGATTTTATAACTGAACCAGCCGATGGCTTCTCCAGAAAAAACAAAGAAGAAACTTCAAACCCTTCATTAAATTAAAACAAGCAAACCCCTCAGAAAGGCCCAGGTAACACTCCCTGTGCCAAAACAGGACCAGTTCTACCCCTTTGTGAAAGGAGAACTGCGATAAGAACAATGCATTCCCCAGAAAGGCAGACTCTTGAATTCACAAACATCAAAAGTGACTTCAAGTATCAATCTTCAAGTCATCTTGAGAGGCACCAACTGCTACAGGTTCCTTCCATCATGACCAGGACAGTCTTAAAAAAAATTCATAAAAAGTATTATTTTTATATTTGATTTTATATTACCACATGTACATGGTTAATTCAAATTCTTCCTACTTCTTTAAGGCAACTTGCTTTATTGTTTTACAGCACAAACAGAAACTACAGTGGTATTTAAAGTACCAGCAAGATAAACTCCATGACAGTCAGCTACCAAAATTTTAGAGGTTTTTTTCGAAATTCTACATTCCTGCATTTTCTTATGAATAGAGGTGTCACTAATACCATGTGATTTTCGTAGTCTATAAACTACTGTGACACACACACACACAAGATGAATCTTCAAAAAAAACTCCTGTGTCATACCTGCAGCACTACAGTCACTAAATACTTGGATTATGGGTTCTCATAGGGTTAAAATGGTAATTCAAAAGAAAAGTCAAGCTGGTACAGAGCTTTTTCCCCTCTGAAATATCCTCATACTTTCTACCTTTAATGAAATAAATGAAACCCATAATGGTGTCTTCCTCTTGTTTTCCTTAGATCATAAGAAAGCTGATGGGAAATGACCTCTAATAGACATTGGGTCTAATCCACACTCCATGTGAGATTACTGCACACATTGGGTCAGGACTGCTGTGATTTCATCGAGCAAACTCTTGAAAACCATGTCCAGCCTGAACCTGAGCCTTCCAAGCAACAATTCCTGGCCATTTCCCTGTGTTCCAGTAGCTCCCACTCCAGGACAGCTTGGCTGTGACATTTTTGTAGTTGCCCAAGTAGCTGAAGACCCCTTTATAACACCCTCACAGTCTCTTCTTTACCCACTAAACAAACCCAGCTTCTTCAAGCTCTCTTGCCCATCGTGTCCTGCAGGTCACCTTGTCCTCTGCAGGGACCTTTCCAGTTCTGTGCCATCCCTCAGACTGGGCACAATTCAGGTGTGGGCCCAATAATGTCACACAGAAGGAAATCACTGCCCTTGATCTGTGAAATCTGGTACAACACAGAACTGAAAACTACCAGAAATTCCAGATCAGTTGGTATTTCCAAATCAAAGGCAATGAGTCACTCGTTCTTTCTTCAAATCCAGTCTATATATGGTACAGTATCATGAAATATGATGACACACAGAACTGTAGTAATTTTTACTCAAAAGAGATGAGCTCAATGCTGACAGTACTTTTTTTTTCTAAAACCCTTGAAAACACACAGGGAGGGAAGTGCAGAATCGTACAGATACATTTGTGAAAATGTATTCCAGTACCAGAAAGTAAAGATACTGTCATGCAACTTCACTCTGAACTAAATAAAGCCTTTTGAAAAAACTGCCCCAGCAAAATTATTCTAAAAAATAAATTAAATTAATATATTAATAAATTAAATAATTAAAAATAAGAAAACCATCAAGGGCAAGCTGTTTAATGAAACAACCAGAACAAGAGTAAGGTCTCAACTTTAAGGAAATCACTCACAATCTGCAAGTTAGTCAGGGATAAGATCTGTGGGCCCCTTTGCGGGGATAAGAACACATAAGACAATAACTAAAACACAACAAAACCCTTCCAGTTTTCAATCCAATTCCCCATTAAATAATTTTGGAATTCTTCTCCTAAAGTGGGTGATCCATATCAAGGCCAGTTTCAATTCAATTATCCTGCCCCTCTCTGTGCTAGAAGCAGTCCAAGAACTTTGTTTAAAACACTGCTTTACTGGCTACAGTTCTGCTCTTTTCACAGACAAAAGCATTTTGCAGACTGTCTTCACAGCCTGCTTCCAGAAGAACCAGTTTGGGTTCTAAAGGAAACCCAATCTTTCCTTATCAGCTTATTTATTCAGCTTCACAGTGGCCTGAGTGCATACAAACCTGTGCATCAAGCACACACATCAAACTAATGAATAAGGTGCAGAGTATTAGAAGGCTGGAGAAGAACTGGTAACCACTTTCTTTGTGTGGACATTTCTATAGAAATGAATTACAGGTAAGACAATCCAATATATGTTGAATTAAACCCTGAAAAACAACTTCAATGCACTTTAAGCACAAAACACTGCCCTTTAAATTGCTTTAAAAAACACTCGGCATGTTACAAGAAAGCAATCTGGATTTAAGAAAAGGCAGATAAATAATGTGTATTGGCTTTTACTAAGTACCAAGGACTGATCACCATTCTCTTCCTGAGAAATGGTGCCTGCACCTAAGAGATATTTGGTGTTAGAGCAGGTAACTAAAAACGAGACAAGCAAGCTGTGTGGAGAAAAACAAAAGACAAGAGAAAATTCATGGGATGTGAAGAGAGTAGCAGAGGAAGTGGAAAGTCAAACTAAGATGTGAGCTGTAACAAATTCAGAAGGAACATGCTGCTCACAGTTTTCTATACCAAAAGTTCTGAATATAGCAGCTAAGAGCTGTACTTGAAAATAAGTTTATTTACACTGATTGCTTTTTCACCTCAATAAGTCTACTACTACTGGCTTCTGAGAGCATTAAGTACTCTTCCACATGGATTCTCTCAACTGAACAGTACAGAAGAGCCTCTTATGTCTAAAAATATTCAACCTTCACATTTTCTTATTTTTGATATTTTTGTATCTCTGGGATAAGAGTGAGTTGTTGTAGAATCTGTCAACATGTGAAATATCCAACATTAATGCAGCAGCTCACGTGGCCACTTGAACAGTGACAAGGTGTCAATACACTTCATTAATATGGCTGAATTACAACACTACAGAGATTGATGATACACAATATGCAAGACCATGAATACTAATACATAAACCCAACAGTATTTAGCCTAGATTAGATTTTCTAGCTGTCAGGCAGTGCTACATAGCATGAATTTCCACTGCTATTATCAAACCATTGCAGAGATGCAGCAAGACACAAAAGCCACTTGAGATGTCTGGGTCTATACATGCTATGAGTATTGAGCAGCCTTATGGAAAGAACCCCATATCTGAGAAAAGTTTGTCTTGTGAGCTAATGCCTTCTCCATCATATGCCGCAAATGCCCACAGTAACACCAAATGGTAACACATCAGCCTAGAGAAGCTTTTCAGCTTGTTTTTGTTACTCTGGTAAGGAGATACCATTATTGTAAAACACTAGTATGCATTTTTCTAAATTAATTGTTTGGAAAATGGTCCCTTTAAAACATATTCGGTGCCCAGGTGCCTCACAGGTTAAAGAAATCAAAACAAGTTTTAAAAATTGTGTCAAAACTAGCTTCAGATTATCTCTTTCTCAGCACACTCCTGCTATGCCTAAATTTTCTCTCTGTATGGTACTGCAACTGTGTTGGCCCACAGACTGCATGCAGACTGTTCCTACAAACACCACAGAATCGTTTAGGTTGGAAAGACCCTCTGGAGGTGACCTAGTCCTAACTCTTGCTCCAAGCAGGTCAGAACAGACCTGGCAGCCTGGGGCCTTGTGCAACCCACTTCTGAGCATCTCTGAGGATGTTCTCCACAAAGTCTCTGTGCAGTCCCGCACAGATTTTTCTTTTCTTTGTCTCTAACTGGCATTTTTTCATGTTGGAATTTGTCCACATGGCTTTTTTTCTTTTCACTGTGTGCCCAAATGAGGAGTTTGGCTCCATCTGCTCTACATGCTTTGATGAAGTAACCGAAGACAGCACAAATCTCATCTCAGCTTCTCTTACTGAGGCTTGACCAGCTCAGTCCATCTTTGCTGGGCTCCTGCCACTGCATCCCTGCTTTCCTTATCCTGGACAAGCCAAGCCTGCACACAGAGCTCCAGCTGTGGCCTCACAAGGGATGAGCAGAGGGAACAATCACTTGCTTTGCCTTGCTGGCTGCACCTCTGCAATGCTCTGCTCTGCAGTTGGCTGCCTCTGCCACAAGAGTACACTGCTGACAAACAAAAATGAAGCTCTCACCCATAAACACATCATCCTACAGGGGTATTTATATAAAAACCACTCAAGAACAAAGACTTTTTAGATTTAATCTGCAAGTGTGGAGGTATATTGGGACCTTTAGCTCTAAGCACTCTAGATATATGTGAATTAATGGAAGGAATTGTCATTAGCTCCCTCAAATGCAGAATGTCCTGTTCTCCCACTCCTGTGCCTCAGAGAAAGGCTAGAGGTGGAGAATTGGGCAAAAATAACCTGAACTTGCAGAGGCCAAAACTTCCAAGTAAAGAATATCTCCAAGGGTTAATCTTATCACTTCAATACAGCTCACACTTTAACCCAGTTTACAAACACAGCTTCCTCACAGGTGTATTTACATCACACCAGTACCACCATCGTGGCTGCCCACCAATGTGCTCAAGGAATGCCACATCAGAAATAAACAAATAAACTAGAAAAAAAATCTTTTAAACCCTCCCAGAATCTAGGCAGAGATGCAAACAAAACAAAACAAAAAGAAAAAAGAAAACTCAACTAAAAAAACAAGCCAAATGAAAACAGAGGAAAAACAAAGAGCACAGAAGACGGAAAGAGTTTGTGAAAAATTCACATTCTCATGTAGAGGTAAGAACTTGCTCCATGCTTACGCATTCATGTGTCTTGTGTCTTAATATTACAAATCTAAGGCATAACAACTCAAAACCATTAAAAAAAACAACCAATCCCAACACAGAGGAACAAAAAACCCAAACAACAATCCAAAACCACAAAACAAAACAAAGCATCAGTAAACTCAGAAAATGTTTATGACTGTACCACAATGACCTGCTAGCTTGAACTAAAATTACAATTAAAACTGAATTAAAATTACAAAAAAAGTGGAATTGGAAAAATCCCAAGATTTCTTAATACACTCCCAAGCCTATTCTTTAGACCCAGACAGAAATTGCAAACCATCCACATTTATCCTTTTTTCAGTAAATCTATTATTACTGTTGGCTTTTCTTTTCCTCCCGAGGAGTCTCTTCTCTTTTGCCTATGACTTTTCCCTTTCAGAAATTCTTCATGGCCCCAAAAGCTTGAATTTACTGTCATGGAGCCAGGAAGGCAATATTCCACCAAAGGCAGAAATGTGTCCCATAATCAGCAGTTCAAATGAGGCTTAGAAAAGAAAGAATATGGAAACAGCTTATTTAAAAGATATAAAAAAAATTTAATAAACATTCACTAGCTCAAAATACAACGGTTTTGGTATAACTTGCCAAAACCATGATGGAGCTCATCAGAGGCCAAATATCGTGGAAAATGTGGCTTATATTTTGTTAGAGAGCTAGAAAAAAGAAACAGCAAAGGCATTATTAAATGAAAATATCTGGTAAAATCTGAAGCAAGATCAGTGATTTACCTTGTAAATCAAGGTACTCATTAAGGCTCGAGGTACTGTTTGCTATAAATACCAACAAAAGTCATTGACCCTTTTTTGTTGAAGTTGGGTTCACAGGATGGCATCAGTGGAACCCCCAAAAACATTACTGTACAGAAGAATATGATCTCCAGAAAAAATATACAGGACATGGAGAACACAGCAAGTGTCACTCAGCTGGCAATGCTCTTCTCCATGTAGGATGAAAGAACCTTATGTACACACAAGTTGTGTATTCAACTTGTAATACATAGACTGTTTCACTCTAAAATAGGAAGCTTAAGAGAGTTACAGCCTTTTGCTTACACTGTAGCAGTTCTGCAGCACTGCCTGTAATCCTGACTATATGCAAAATATATTTTTATATAATTTTGCACTTGAATAGCAAGTCTTCACCCATTTATAGCAAATTACTTGCTAAATCTAGACCAGTAAAAACAAAATTCCTATGTTCTTGCTTTACTTCCTGTATGCTTTTTTGACTCAGAACTTTTTTCCTTACAAAATTCACATTCTTAAGAAAAATATCCAGCAGAAAGAGACATTGCTTAGACCTAACTATATGATCACCACTGAACAGATGTAGAACCTACCAAAGATTAGAAATGCAAGCACTAAACTAATTTTGAGATCTACGACCTTGCTTTGAAACTTCTAGAAAATACAAACCAAGAAGTATCACAAAGAGAGCAAACACAGGAAAGGCTGACAAATCAAAAAAAAAAAATCCTGTCTGCTGGGAGTTTGCTTAATTATTAATTCTTACCTTCTGTGCTTAATCCAGGACTTGAAGTGAATTTTGCTACATCGACGATCTTCACAGCGAACTGCTGCCCTGTCTCCCTGTTGATGCATCGCCGCACGACGCTGAAGGGACCCCTGAAACACAGAGAAAAACAGCAATGAACAACCACTCTCCTCCTCACTCTGCTGCAACTCCCCTGCTTCCCAACAAGGTTCCAACTCCTGCATTCAAGTGTAGTGTTTGCACAGAATATACCTCTCGTCCTTGCTGCTCATTAAATGAAAAATTAATAACACCACTGTAGACTGGTGTAAAGAACATCATGTGAGTTCTGTATTTTCCTATATTAAAGACATGTTCTCTTATCCTGCTCCCTTTAGAAAGGCTGCACACTTAGAAACCTTATGTAATATGTAGCTGACATCTTCATTATTAAATTTTAAGTGGACCTTATTTAGACGCAAAATCCAAATGGGGGAAAATAACAGAGGTGAGAAACCCATTCTTTCTTTCAGTCCTAATCTGAAAGGATAATGGACAACAATAGTAACAGAATTGTGAGCTGTTTCAGTTTGCCTGTTACGCACAAGCTAGGTTTATTTCAAGTTTGGCATCACTAGATACAACCAACCTACTGTATAGATTACAATACTTTGAAATTCTATAATTCCACCACCAGCACAAATATGTATTTTTGGAAGCACCTTTTAGTAGATGATTTGAGTTCTTGGTGCTTTAACTTAGAGTATGGAATCTGTTGTCCAATGTTAATAACAACCAATACCATCACATACGCAGGGTAGGTTAAGCTTTGAAACATGAAATATCAGCATGAAAACAGAATAGGATTGTTTCAAGAGTGCACTAGCTGTGGCAAATCAATCCTTTTTTACTGCTACTCATTTAATGACAGACGTGTGAGTTCTAAAGAAATCTATTCTAAAATCTTCTCAAAAAGATGTGAGGGAAAATTGAAGATAAAAAGAGCCTTTGCTCAGAAGTTTGTCTATTGAGTGAACATTCACCTGCTGAGTAAAATAAATGCTTTGATACAGCTTGAAAGACAAATTCTTCCATTCAAACAATGAACTGGAAGTTAGTTGACATGTTTCTGAGCAATGAGATTGCAAAGCAACACCATTCTCAAAATAAAAGGTACCCTGAGGAGGCAGAAATGTCCCTCTGAGGGCACTTACAAACCTTAATAACTGGCTTTTGGTATTCCTTTACACACCAGATGATCTGAAGTGTGCAATTCATCACACTACCAAACCTGTACTCACACAGCTAAAATCCAGGTTTTGTACTCTTTTAAAATACTTGCAAAGATTTCCTGAAATAGGATTATTTCTGACAGAGAACATGAATACCAAAAATAGAAAATGAATCCCAATCTAAATATTCACAAGTAAGGAAGATGTTTATTAGCACAACCATGGACATGTGATGTACTCAGAACAAACAACTCAAGAAGATGCATGTTTGTTTTCTTTCTTCTTTCCTTGCTCCAGTCACACAGTGAAATCCCCCATATTGACGGCTTCTGAATCCACATCCCACTAGTATTCAATATTTGGTCATCAGTGTCCGTTTTTTATTCCAAGTTCCTGCTTCCTCTTTTAGCATTCAAAGTAAAATTGCTTTAAAATATTATAAATACATTTAGTTTATGCTAATCTAAAAATTTTCAAAACCTAAACCACAGCTTTGGAATAACGATGGCAACACCTCCTTTCACTGCTAATTGTCATAAATCACTAGAAATTAAATGCATTTAATTAAAATGATCCTTTTCATTGTCATTGTTGTCTGTCCCTCCCCCGCCCAAAGCCTTTCTGGGAATATTAAATAATAAAGTATTAAATAATACTTTTAACATATTCTGATATAGAAGGGTAGATCACTGGAGTGCAGAGATACCTTACAACACCATATCCTTATTTATAGGCAGTTAATTCACCCAAACTCCATGAATATCAGTATTTCTCGCTGTTGGCTGAGCTACTTTTAGATCTCCTGGTTTTGCCAAGCCTGGGCAGGAGAGCTTGCCCAGCCACCACAGTGTGTGTACATGCTTTGAGCAGACAAAGAGAGTTGGAGGAATCATAAATCAAAAAGGAGCCTACAAACTGCAGTTCTCAGAGGATCAGATCTGTGTGTAACCCACCTTTATCTTGTACAACCATGCCCTTATTTCTCCTTCCATTATATATTAACATTTTAAAATCCTGATTTCAGTGATTTCCTTCCTGTATATTAAATCTGGGACAAAACATTTAAAGCACTTTATTCAGTTCTATAACAGAAAAGGTACAGACACCCTTACAGTCTCAAAATTTATGGCCACATTGAAATGTCACTATGATTATAACAGAGATTTCTCTACTTGGATTGAGGAATGTCAAAGACTCTTAAGTAAATCAAATGTGCTGTAAAGCACAGAATACAAGAATTGGGGTTGGAACCAAATGATCTTTAAAGTGCCTTCCACACCAATCCATTTTGTGATTCTATGAATTCAGGGACGCCCACAATTAGGTCATTCTATTGAAACAACACAGCAATTTCATACAGAAATAGAACAACTTTTAAACACAACCTGCAGATAGACTCAGCTATTTACAGACCTCAGACTTCCAGCTTTTTCAAAGCACTCTCTCTGATACTCAAGCCACACACAGCCTCAAAAAAGTGTTAAGACACTACATTAGATGAATGCATCCCATGACAACAGCATTACAACAAAAGCTTAGTCCAATTTTATAGGAATATATTTATTGGAATAGTCCAATTTTAGGCAATTTGAAATCACTCGTGAGACATGCCCTGATCAATTAAACAGACGTCATCACTTTCATGTGCCAAGTAACATAAAGGAACTTTTAAATTACTTATGGTTGCAGTTCATCCTCTCCAGCTGCAATGGCACACAAGTTTACAAATTAAGGTATAACAGCCCAAGGTGATGCTGTATAACCTGAGTCAGAAAACAAGAATCCATGTTTCCCAACACAAGAGCTTCAGGTTTTATTTAGAAGCTAAGTAACAAAAGTCTTTCAGGCCACCCTGAGCCTCAACAGTGAAACCACCCAGTGAGGAAAGGAACCACAACAATCCATGTCCCAGCTGACATGAGGAGCTGCTCAACAGTTGTGCCTGCAGATGGGGAAATGTGTATCACATCCTTGCTAAATGACAATTTCTAAAGCTCATTTTGCCAACTCTGCAGCTTGAATTTTACAGATCTAAAGCACAGAGGTGATACAGACCTGGAAGGAACAACTGTAATCCCAGACACAGATCACCAAAGCTGCCAGAGACAGATAAGACTGCTTATTTATTAAAGATAACTGACTTAAGTTGTATAAGATTTCATTTTCTAAGTCATACAAACTGTAATCATGTCATGTGCTTTATATTTCATTTATCACTGTGCTACCTTTAGCAGACATAACCTGAGCTTGCAAAATCTTTCTCTGCAGTCAGCTTGCACATCAGACTACACCAGTTCCTTAAACATAAGGACAGATGATTTCTTCACTGATATTTTATCAAGGTTGGCAGCAGCACGCTCTAACACCTGGAACACTTGGGAGTCCCACCTACACCATATGCCAAAATCCAAAATGTATGAACTTAAACTGAAGCTGGGATGCATGAAGGGTTTTGCTGTCTTATCAGATAGAAATTCAAGTGTTACATTACTGAGGAGGCTAGGTGAGAAAAATGTGGATTGAAACGTTAAAGAGGTTGTCTCATATCTATTCATGAGTCCAAAATTTCAAATTAGCAGAGCAGGCCTGATGTAACCTTAACCCTACTGAAACTATTTTCTGATGGTAATTTCACATTCGAGCACAGAGCAGTTCATTTCCCATCAGCTAGACACAAACTTGAAGAAAATCAATTAATAATTACTCTCTCCTTCAGGACTACAACACTTGAATTAGAATAAAACTCTCAAACTTTGATAACATCTAAGCCTTTTTTATCATCTCCTTCACTTTTAATTATTTTACTTTGTGTGTCATTGGAGGACACATCAAGGACAATGATCATAAATTGATATATTGCAAACTATCTTTTTATATTACAATCTTGTCAGGTTATCTGTCTGTTCTGCTGTCTCCTTTCCTTCAATCCCTAGAGATCTGCTACTAGTGGCACCATATATTAGCGGCTAGTTTTTGTATTTTTTTGTCTTTACTTAGAGTCAGGATTGAAGCACGAGACAGATTTTTGTGTTTGGACTTCCTTATTTATTAATTCTTATTTATAGTACAGAGTTCTGCAGCACTTTTAGCTAACAAGCTGCAAGTAAGGAAATTATGGTGGATTTAGCTAGTTACAAGGCTTCTAACATCTATATTATTAATACTTTTGACTTAATGACACAATGACTTGTGACCCACAGGGCAGTACTTTCTATCCAACCAAAACCTACTACTTAAAACTAAGAAAAAGGAACAAGAAGGAAGAAGAGTCGGTGTCCCAGAATTTCCATCTTGTCCCATATCTGTAACTATATTCTAAAACTTCAAATTCTAAACGTTTCACCATGTGATATTACACACTTATATTCAAACTACACACCAGTGATTCCAACTCCATCACAAAATTTTGGAAGCCTTCTCCAAGGCTTCCAAGTCAAAAACAGCATTCTTTTGAAGGCCAGTTCCAGAAAGTACAGAAAGTTCAAAACTCCCAGGCTTCAGGGTTCCAGCAGTCTGTGAGAAGGAGAACTGGTTGTGGCTGAAAGACACCATAGCCTGTTTCCTTCCCATGCCCCTCAATGAACTGAGCCCACCTGTGGGAATTCCATTCCTGTAAAGACACCTTCTGAACCTCTTCGCTTCAGAGCCTCAGAATCTGAGATTTTAGATCATATCAGACCATCATGAACTTGCTCAACATCTCTTCCAAAGGAGTCTCAATTTTTTGAGGAACTTAATATAAAACAAGGTGTTTTGGCTAATTAAGTTTAAAAAAAGGCAAGAAACACAAATTGAACACTTTGACAGAAAAAAACCCATATAATGACCAACACCTCCTCCACTGAACATAGTGCTCCTTTAAAAAATGACCTTCCATTTACTTAGAAGTAAAAGGCCCAGGACTCCTTTTCCTGATTAAAAAAGATTTAATAGTTAAGAACTTGAAACATGCAACCCAGGTCTTAAAGTCACCCTAACATAACATTTTAAACATAAGATCAATGTTTTCTAAAAAGGGTTTTTGTCAGTTTGTTGCAGTAAGATACCACAACTATATACACATAAAAAGACTTTTTTTTTTGTTTTTTTATTTATAGGCTGCACATTTGCTTACCTAAGCAGCAAACACTGCTTTGTACTAACGTGGTTAATACTTTCAAAACAATTGTATTCAAATTGAAGACAATTATTGGGAAGAAAAAATTTGCTACTCAATTTAAAGAGACAGATCTTTCTCCCTCTTCACTCATCCACACAATTTATAACATACAGTTGTTCTTTAACTTTTCCTTTGCCTTTAATTGAAGTCAACCTCTTTCGAAAATTAAGTATTCCCAAAATTAATTAAACCTCCAATTAGTCACTGTATCAGCTCATTTACACATGGCACTGGAGCTTAAAATAGTGATTGAACCTTTCTGTGAAATAGCACTTCAGATTAGAGGGCATCCACATTTAGAAAGCCATTGCTGGCAATGCTGGGTTGACACTTTTTGTTTTATTCTCAAAGGAAAATTTAAAATAATGCATTATGATGACTATGGCACAGAAGAACATTTGGGTTGAAGATCTGATACTTTAGAAAATTCAATATCCCAGTACAAGCCACAAAACTGAGTTCCCAGACAGCAGTATTTTTACCACATTCTATCCATTTCTACTTTTCAACAGCTCACATCTTTGAAACTGTGTTTAAACTCAGCTTTAGGGTGAAACCTACAAAGAACAAAGCACAAGACAGCAGTCCACTGAATCTCAACCCAATATGAATACATATTAACAGATTCTTTTTACTATTAATCCAAGTGAAAATAAAATAATATATAACACCAAATCTTAACTATTGCTTTCCTTCCACAACAAAACCAGAAAAGGGGTAGCACTCCAGTGATTGTGAAAGGGAAATACTCCTCAAGAAAACCTTAGGGTATGCTTGAAATTCATGCAGCAAACTGAAAAAATATTTACCTTCAATTTTAAAGATTGTCTGAAGTAATTCAGAAGCTTGTTTCCATGGTTTTGTCAGTGTAAAAGCAAAATACAGGCAGAAAGAGATTTCTTCTGCTGTCCTGTCTTTCATACCTCCAAGCTAAAAGGGGGATAAGCTACCTTTAAATGAGCAGTCATCTCTACCAGTAAAAATGATAAGTTTGCGGTCTGATTTTTCTTCTTATCAAGTAAAAATTCAGAATCATTTTATCAGTCATTCTTTATATCTACCAAATCTCTTAAGCATACACACATTATAAACAGATGCTGGTATGTAAAAATATCTTTAATGTATCTATAGTTTGTAAACAACTCTCCTTTTACACTGAGTGGCTGGGATATGAGGGGATGGAAAAGGAAGAACACTGAGATAAGATGCTCACTAAATTCACTATTTTATTACCATGAAATAAACATTTCAGCACACCAGGCACCTACAACGTTCTTCACACACAAAGGATTCAGAAAGTACTTTTATGTTCACATATACTTAATTATCTGAATTCCATAATTACCTGTTAACATTGACCTTAGCCTTGTCAATTCTCTTATTTTATTCATAGTCACAAAAGGGTTTAAGCTGGAGGGTACTTCTGAAGGGATGTGCTTAATAAATTTTAAGAGAACATGTACTTGTTGCTATAAAAAATGGTATTTCCATGGTTTGTTTTTCATAGGAAAACAGAAACTATCTCCCTCTTCAAAAACGAGCATTTGCAAATAATTATTTACCTCAACACACAGACAAGCAAAATCTGTTTTCAATAAATATTGTAGTAAGAGGTTTCATGGTCTTAAAAAGAATTGCTCTGAACACTGCAGCTGTAGCAGGTCCAGAAATTGGAACTTTTAGAAATAAGGTCCAACAGGAGCTGCTAGGTGGCTTCCCAGGGCCACATGGCACACCCAGGAGGTGACAGCACACCAAGGTCTTGTCTGGCTGCCATTGAACAGTGCTCACTGCTCCAACAGAACCAACAGCTGCTGACACAGAGCAGCCTCCAAGAGCCTGTCCTCAGCTCTTCCCTTATTTTGTGCTTTTCAACTCATTAAAGGTCATTTCTAAGCCAAGGGTTGAGACCTCCAATTCAGGCAACTACTAAGTAGACTTCTTAAGGAGTTCAGGCTCTTGGCTCCACGGATTCCTTCTGTAGCTCATTTCTTCCCTGATATGTTTCCAATCACTCCCTGCTAATTTGCTTTTGCTGCAAGATTGCACCCTGGACACTCTTTTCACTTTCCCAGAACAGCACATAGGTCCAAAACCATGATTCCAGAATTAATCTTCAGGAAGTGACTGATTATTTGTCCCATTTCCAAAGGGATGAAAGAAGGAACAAAAATGATTTTTTGGCATGTTATGTACTAAGCATACACAGGTAAATGATGAGACATTCCCTGAGGTATAAATAATTACGAGGATCTCAGAAAATGGAACTTTCTAGTAAGGGATTTTTGACTTGCTTTTTAACTCTTGGTATGAAAGAAGAATCAAAATTGGTTCATTAAGCTGAAATGAAACATTCTGCTCCCTCAGCAATAAAGAACTCAAGAAACTGATGATGAATAAAACTTTCTCTCTGGTTCATCCTGAGGTAGATGAGAATCTGTATCTCACAAAAGAAGTGATTTTGGGCCAGTGAAGACTGGTAATCAAAGCACAGCTTCTAATATTTGAACAGGAGAGGGAGGAATGAGGAGATTTGTTTCCACTGTGAGTACTGGAAGAAATGCATAGACTCAAAATCCTCAAAATTTTATTTTTACACTCAAACATTCTGGAACACTTCACAGAAAAACAAAACACACCAGCAGCTGAACAGAATGCAGCAGTTCAAGAGTGTTCACATAAACTGATGTTCTCCTAACAGACTTCTTTAATATTTGACCAAGTGTTTTGCCTGTTTCTCTTCCTTGCAAAGAAAAAGAACAGAAGATCAGGAGGAAGTGAAGGAAAAAAAAAAAAAAAAGCAAAATTACTTTAGGTATTAAATCATTCAACAGTGAGGATAAAAGCAAGAATGAACAAATGTGTCAAGAAAGCACTTCAATTACAGGAACAAAAGGGAGCATATTAAAAATAATAGCTTTGTCTTCAAAATAAGAGATGTAGAGCACCTTCAGGCTTGGCACATCAGCTGGAGACAATGATCACTATTTTTTTCCATTGAGAGAACTTTTTTATCCCATTCATGTGTACCACAGCCTTGTTCCATGCCAGGCTGTGGCCTCACCAGCAGCCCCTCTGCATCATCCCAGAACAGTTTGGGCATGGTCACGCTCAACCAAATCAGAGGAGAAACTAAAACTACTCAAAATACCCCAGACAAACCAATTCTCCCTTTTTTTTTTTTACTGTGTTTTTCAGTGAGGGCAGATGCTTGGTTTGGCTTAAAGCACAGCTGTGCAAAGAGCAGTATGCAGGCAGTCAGACCCAGGGAGGAACAGCTGGGACAGGAGGTGTTCCAGCAGCTCTGCTGCTGCTAAAGCTGAACCTTGTCTCAGACCACAGGGATCTTTCACAGGTCCTGCAGCCCCCGGGACCTGCACCAGCTCTGCACACCTGCACTCATGCAGTGAGGCAAAGGAACTGATCTCAGAGTCTTGGATAAATCCACATACAGATGCCTCCACTGTGTTATTTGTGCTGCAAATACAACTGGTTTTGATTGCATGCAGCACACACAGCAAGATGAGTAATAAAAATAGGAATATGTCAGCCACCACTGAGCCAAAAACTCCTTCATGAAATTACACCCTCAGGTGAATGTACATGCACTGACCACTCCCTACACCATCTCTCCCTCTGCATTCTGGTTATATTTTAAACTTCCCCTTTATGACTTTTGCTGTCCACTTTACATCTATTAGTCCTGCTAACAAAACTGAGCTTATATACTATTTCCTCTACTCTCTCTCATATATTTATGCAAGCTCAACAAAACACTTTTTTTATTTTTAATGACAGGGTCTCTCATTTCAGAATCTCTTCCTAATGCCTGTTCCACTTCTAATTTTTCTTAACAAAAGCAAACCAGAACTGTGAGTGGAACTCCAGATGAGGTCTTAGCAAGAGTTTGCACAATGCTAACAATATTTTCCTCTCTGCTGGAAATATTGTGCCTGGTACACAATGCTGTACCTGCCCTGCTGACACACAGATCATTGAGCTATCTACTACAGCTGTGTTCTGCTGAGCTGGTGACAGCCAACAGCTCCAGTCTACCCCAGAGCTTGTTACTACTTTTTCCATTCTCAAGTGGTGAGTCCTCTTTTAAAAGTTCGTAATTTCCACTACTAAAGTCCTTTCTGGGTGGTGGTGTCCAGGTCCTCCTCTGCATTATCCTCAAACATTGCCTTGCAAGAATGATGCTTTAACAGCACAGTTCACTTTACAATTTTAAAAAACCTGACAGATTTCTAATCCAAAACTAGCCAACGACAAACCTTTCTTTTTACACTATTTCTTCTCTGAATGCCCTGTGTTAATTTCTTTTTTAATCCAATACAGACTGCTTAGAATTATCATACTGCTGTCCTTCTGTCTGTGTTAAAAAACGCCAGCAACTCAAAGAGGGAAGTCAGAGAGAAGCACTGGAAGATCTGATTCATAGAAATGTTTTTCTCATTGCTTGGAATACACCAGTACTAATTCAGCTGCCCCAACACCACTGCCTTACAAAATCAGAAGCTTCCTACAGGTTCATCACAAAGGACAAAGATACATCTAACTTGCACAGGCCACTACAGAAGTAGAGAAGAAACTCAATTTTTAATGGAAATAACCTCATTTAAATATTGCTGTTATGTCTGTGATAACATATGACAGTTCCTCAAATTTGAAAATGGATCACCTTTATATTTTATTATATGCAAAAAATCAGCAACCCTTTAAGGGCCTCTCTGTTCCCCACATTTGACTAACAACCAAACTCCCATTTAATTTGCTACCACCACACAGTAAAGCCTCAAACTTGAAGGCCAGCAATGGTCAAAGAAAATATTTTCACAACACATGCCTAGAGCTAAACAGAATTGACTCTAATAGTCAGTTCAATCAAAACTGCTTCCTGTATAGTTCAATATTAATTACTGTTTCTTAAAAAAAAAAACAAAAAAAAAACAAACCCAAGAGCAAACCAAACTCAACAACTCAGTTCAGTGTGGCTGTCACTAACAAGTACAGGCTCGGGGATATTTCTATGTGCATACCAATTCACCAGACCCTTTGGATCAATAAAAGAAGATATTGAGGCCAGTAAGAGAAACCAAGTTTCTAAGTGAGAATTTCTCCATTGCAGCACTGATTAGTAAAGCCAAATTATCTGAAACATCTTGAACCACACAGACTTTCCTGTACTTCTTACAGGAGTATGGCCTCTGAACTGCCAAATACATTAGTATGCTAGGAAAAAAGAAAAGGATCCGGAAAAGAAAGTCTGTCCTGTGCAATTGAGAACTATTCCATTTCATAAGTTGTCATCAAAGCTATATATGAAATGATGGAAAGCATAAATACTTGAGGTTTTCTTTTAAAAATGTTGGAAAACTTCCAGTATTTCAGAAATTAAATTTACTACTCAAATAATCAGTCTTTAGGGTCATTCATAACATTTTAAATTATGGAAGGATTATGGGCTTTATTAAGAACATTCAGCTGAATATTGGGAACAAAAACTTTCTGGTTATGGTATTTATAGAAGGTTGTTGAATTCTCTTTCCAGGTGAGAAATGAATGAATTCTGACCTCTTAAGGTCTGAAGTTTTCAACAATGTACTGAAATGAAAAATCTGTCACAGCTGAGGAAAATTTAGTTTCTCTGTCTGGATCTGTTGGGTTTTCTTAACAGCAGTTTCTTGTATTTTTACATATTTAATACAAATAAACTACTATTGGAAATATTGGTATTTTTTCTGATTTGGGGTGGATTTTTCTGATTTTTTTAAAGTATAAATTATAATTTTTTGTAAAGAATAGATTATATTTCAACAGTCTAGAAATCTCTACAAGAAAAATATCAATCTATATGCCATCTGTATTAGTTCAGCCTTTTCCTGCATTGAAATAAGTCAGTCTTGGAATTGGACTCAATGATCCCTATGGGTCCCTTCCAAATAGCTGTGATTCTGGGAAGTATCATCTCTCTTGCTAACTTCAAAAATTAAACTAAATTATTATATGATTCTACAGTTCTTGGGAAAAACTAATGCAGCTACTAGAAAAAACTTGGAAACTGAAAAGAATTATTTACCTAACTAAATATCTGGATGGTACCAAATACCCTCCCTAAGTACATAAATATAAAATACCACCTTTCTGTAAAACACGTGTTCATGAATTTTATATTCAGCTCTTCATGTACCAAAGCAAAGTTTAAGGTCTCTCCTTAGCAAAATCTTGTCGCCATGAAGGCTCAGCCGTACAGAATCTCTCATATTAACTGCAGGACAATTATTCCTGTGTGAGCTATTACCACCTACATGACAATTATTAGTACACATGCAGCATAATGCATTACATGATCATTTCACAATTCCTTTATTTTAAAACCCACAATGTGTTCTAATGGCTAAACATTTAACAGAACTGTTAACTGAAACAAATTCAGTTTAAGTAAAGTTTTTACTTAAACGCCAGATAAAATATTTTCTTTTATTTTTTTTCTTCTCTCATTACAAAAAGGGAAAGCTGCCTGGATGAATTTCCCAGTGAGCTCTGAGCACAGCTGTACTGAAGTTTGTGCCAGAACCACTGTGAGGAAAGCACAGGGTGCCAGCAACCTGCCAGGGGAGGACAAGGGTTTTACTACTGCTTTTCACAAAAGACCAAACAACAAATTACTCCTGGAAATACGAAATGAGCAGGAATCAGAACACTGACTCAATTTCAGCTCATGCTGAAACATCCCACACTCCTGCAAGTGATTATCTGACCTTTGGGACACTGACCAAAATAGGAAGCTGAATCCAAGGTCCAGGTCAGGAACAGCATCTGACATTTCACCAGCTTCCAGCTGCCCTTTATTTATGTTCAAGGACTGAACAGTGAAATGAGCAGCCAAACAACACCTTGGGTCCATGAACAGATCTCAGCTTGTTTTCTTATGTTCTCACACCAAAAAGCAAAAAGTAGAAGCATTCCTTCAGTCATGTCACTTCAAATTCAAATCAAACCAAAAGTGATTTCACCTGAAGTGATAAATGCTGTGGGTCCTCATTTGGACCACAGAATCAAATTCCTTCCCTAAATCACTGTCTCAAAGCACCAAACCACCTGTGCACTGATGTTCTTAAAATAAAACAAAATTTAAAATATCCAGTGACACTGGTAGAAGTCATAAAGAAGAATTAGGAGATTGCTCAATAAGAAGCTTGCTGCTGCCTATTTGAGGCATTCCCAAGTGCTGCTCACTTGGCTGCCACAAGCAGCTGGTGCTACTGCCACTGGAAAGGAGCCCAGTAGCAGAAATGCAGCTTCCAGCTTTGTTCCAGGCTATACACACATGGGGAAATAAGCACATCTCCACACCAACTTCCCTGGCAGTAAAAAGACAAAAAATAAAGAATTTGACTACTCTGCTTTGAATTATTCTTGAAGCTATGAAGAATCCCAAGTAATCAAAAAATGGGGTTACAAACATGAACAAAACCAGGATTTAAAAGTGCCAATTGCTTTTGGACTAGTAGTATACACCTACACTATGGAACCATAGCAGCTTGTTGCTTTATTCTAGAAATTGCATTGAAAATTCAAGTCTAACAATATTTTTAGATGAATTGAAGGCTATACAAAACAGAACCAGAAGTTAACTGCTAAGAAAGGCAACATTTAGGAAAAAAGTGAGTGAGGAGAAATGTGCTGGCAGTTGAAGATGGGGGAGAGGGAAAATGGGAAGAAGAAATCAAATTATCATACTATATTTTCTTTATTATGCTTCTCTAGTCAAAACAATTTGAAGAGAAAGAAAAAGAGAAAGACAAGTACTATAGATTGCAGAAAATAGAGAGCATTGCTCAAGCACAGAACACAACTCCCTGTTGGCATGCTTTTCAAATAACTATGCAACACTGCTTGTGAAGATGTACAAATATAAATACCCAACATCTGATACTCTGGGTGATGCATGTGAAAGTGAAAAACAAAACCCAACCAAAACCAACCTCCAAAACTTTAAAGAAAGCTTATGATGGATGTTAGTCTCTTCAAACACCCATCCAGCACTTTTTGAGGCACTAACTGGGAAACTGTTTATGCAGTTCAAGTGGACATCAAGGGTTTTTTTTGGCTTTTAGGAGCACAAGATCAACTTTGACAGCTCAGGCCTGTTAGAAAAGGACAGGTTCCAAAAAACGAGGGCGAAGCAGTTGTGCCAACAGGCTGATGACCCTGGAAAAGGAGCATTTTACACTTAGGTGCTGTTATGGGCTGGAGAGAGTTAATTTTCTTCACAGCAGCTAGTATGGTGCTATGATTTGGGACTGAAGGAAATAAGGATAATGTCTCACCTCCCTCATTGCAAAGAATGTCCAAACTTCTGTCCAATTTGCCTACTCTATTTCAGTTTAAAACTGTTGCACACATTCTTGTCACTATAGGCACGGTAAAAAGTCTCTCTCCATCTTTCAAGGAGATGCCCAAGCCAATTTTAGCCTTTCCAAGAGTTGAATGAGTACATTTTTTATAATATATATTGGCATAGATATACGTGATGCATATATTCACACCCCAAACCTCCCCCCATATATGCACACATAATTAAAATGCGGTATAGCAAAGCAATTCAAATATGTGTTCCTGTTAAATCTCTTGCAATCATTTTAAAATCTGCTTTACTCCTTTGAAAATTAAGTGCATCTGAAATTGCATTACTGAGCCATCATTAAGTGGCTCAGATCATTCTTCTATATTTAATTCTACTGAAGTTCTTATTCTTCAAAGACCAAGTAATAAAGATACCAGACCAAGTCATTGCCTTCTGAACAAAAAAAAAAAAAAAATCAAACAAAAAAAGCCTGATACAACCATAATAAGTTTTCACTTTCATTCACTCTTGCATAAAATGCACAGCTGAAGTATCAATTTCCCCTTCCTTACATATTTTAATTATTATAGCACACCAGCACAAAAACATCTCACACAATGGGTCAACAATGAAAAAGCCCAGCAATTTAACTGATATTAAATGTGGTATGGTTTCCAAACATCAACAATTATCAACAATGTAGTGCTGATCAGACAACAAATTGAGCCTTCCTGTAAAAATCAGAGCTGAGCAAAATTCAACAGCCACAGACTTTAGCTGACTGAAAGACACAAGTGCTCATGTCAGTGAAGCACATCAAGATTTAACTTCACAGAACAGCAAAAACACAATTCAGCAGCAATGACTTTGATTCCTCTTGTCAGCTGCTAAAAGCTCTTTCATTAGTGTTCTGTGTTCTCTACTCTTTTACCCAATAGCTAAAATATGCACGTTAGTGCAAACAGAAAAACAAGCATAGACTTTTGTTTCTTCAGGAAAGTTAAAAAAGCCAAATCCCAATGAAAATGTAAACTCAGTGCATTGCTGGAATCTACCATTCGTCCTGACAATTACTCATGTGTATTTTGCAGAAATCACTATCTTCAGCACATGGAGAGCTCCACTACTGCAAATTGCAAGCTAAAGAGCAACACAAGAAGCCCATTCCAGTTTTGTGAAGATGATATTCATGATTTATAAGAGTTTCTTTATTCCAGCACAGAGTTGGATTTTTGGTTAGAAAGCACAGGTCTGTCCCATCTCCTCCGTCTGCTTATCAACCTTTCCCATCTATTGACAAAGGTTTAGTTTCAGATCACAATCTAACAGCAGACAGTCCTACATGAATATTTTAATCAATATTTTTATGTTGTCCATCTGATCTTTATCTGGGAACAACAGGCCCCGAATTTAAGTTAAAAGAAAATTCCTCTATGGACAGAAGTGAAACAGAAGGACACATTTAGAATGCAGATTATTCGCAAGAGCTGTGTTATTTAAATCCATAGACATAATATAACCAAAAAAAAAAGGAAAGGAGAAAATTATCTGAGTAACACAGAAGTCTCATTTCCAAAGTTCTTACAAAGAAGATGTGCTAAAGACTTTGAAAACTTGTTATGTTTCCACACTGAAAAGCACAGATACTCACAAGAGCTCACCGCAGGTATGCAATGATACCTGGTATTCACATCCCCTCTCCCTGGCTAAACCCCTGCTATCAGCTACAGAAGGAAATCCCAGGGACATCCCTCCTTCATCTCTGGGCTCTTCAGGAGCTGTGAGTGAAATGCAGAGCTGCAGGACCTTGCCATCTACCAAAACGACATAGGAGAACCCCTTCCCTACTTTTTAAAAACTTCCTTAAAAAAGATCTTAAAAGCCACATCATAGCCTTCCTAAACTGAAGTTTCCAATTGCTCTACTGAGAGCAAAAAAGGACAGTTTGGGAGAAGAAAAAAAAGCAGTTTGGTGATACCAACAGAGAAAAAGGGAGCTCCTGTGCTTTCATGTGCACTAGCAAAGAAATACAGATATCACAAACTTACCAACAGAGAAACACAAATGGATGAGACTGCATTTTCACTCCATGCTGCTTTTCTCAGAGCATTTTAGTCTTCTGCTGTTTGCAAAAAGTGATGCTGAAAGTGATGAAAACAACTGGAGCTGCCAACACAGCAATATGAGAACCTGCTTGGACCTCCTTTGTACTAGAACTCTCTAGTAAGCTCTTAAAATTCTTCTTCTCTCCCTGGTCATGAAGCTTAACATGACACTTGTTTGGTTGTCCCCCCCAGCAGCACTCAAAACCACCACATTCCCTTGAAATCCTTAGAGAGAAGCTCCTGCAGTAGCTGAAGAAGGATGCTTTATTAATAAAGGCACTTCCTATATGCAAGAGCTGCAGTTTCAGTATATTTTTTTTTTCCTCATATTTGTAGCACAATAAAAAAGGTATCCTTAAAAGCTAAACACTAAAAAAAGTAAATTAGTCATAGGTTATCAACTGCAGTTCCTGGAAATGCTTTGTTTTCCATTTTAAGTTGCCTCTGCCTTGGCACAGAGCATCTTTCTTTGCACCTTAAGATCAACACACCAAAATGCTTGAACATTACAACTGTGACTGAATGACAAAGTTAAATGCACAAAACAAAGTTAAAGGCACAAAATCTTTCTCACTGCATCTGAGCATGAGTCTTCCAAGTCTGGTTGCTTTCCCAGCACCCTCCCTTTCCAGGAACACCCAGAGAGCAGGTTGGATATTGGACAGACTGTAGGAACAGCTGCCCTCAATGCATTAAAATAACAAACAGAACACAAATTTACTAAAAAGAGTATAAACATTTTCATACATGCCTTAGAGTAATTTAAATGCAATTTAGGCACCGTTTTGGGTCAAAACCAAATACCACCACTAAAAAATCTTATTACTTAACATGAATTTCTAGCACAAGCAGAGAGCTTTCCACTCTTCTGTACCTCCTCTGCACGCAAGCAGATTATTTTGGCCAGACTTCAATTACTCTTTTCTGTGCTCTGCTGCACAGAACATTTCACAAGAGCCGAAAAGTTGAGGAAATGCCAAAAATTACTCCAGCTGCCACCTGGACTATGGCTGGATGAGTGCTTTACGAAGATCTATTATCCAGGTAATCAGGAAATGAGGAAATCCTGTCCTTCCACTTCTGCCAGGTTCCTGCCATCATCCTGGGTAGAGGTGTGGCCACAGGGGTGAGACAGGCAAGAAATGAACCTAGTGAGAAACAGCCCATCACAAAGAACTGGGCTTGTATGAGTAGGTTCTCAGTTCTCTTCTGGTCCCTGGAAGGAAATCACCTCCTTCAGAAACAGATGTTACTTCAATCAGCATGAAACAAGCAAAGGAGAGCCTACCTTGAGTGCTTGCCAATGTTAAAGGACAAAAGATTGTTAGCAGAATCAGACAGGTCTCAAAATCATTTGAAGAATTTTATTTACAAAACAGGTTTGGCTTCTTTTTTATACTGTTATTCCTCTATTTTACACTAATGCAAATTACACTAAGATTATTCCAGCCAGAAGCTTAATTGTAAAAAAGAGCTAAGATCTCACTCATATGAAAGCAAAATTCACATACCATGACTTTTTTTATCAAAAGCTAATTCACTTTTGCCTAAAGTTTAGATTAAAAGACTTAACCTATCATTCAAAAACAGATCTAAATTAGCTGAGAATCACAGGATACAAAATGCTGAAACACAACCTTTTTGCTCTTCCTACAGCTATTAAAATTCTGAAATTTTAATGTTTTAATATACAAACAGATGATCACTAAAAAGCAGCTCTCCAAAACACGTATTTCACTACCAATTGGATAACTCACACTGCACTTCTGTAATTATGCAAGTTCAGGGGTTATTTTAGGTGTTACACCTACCCGAGAAAAAATCACCCAAGTCACAAGCTAAACAGAAAATAATTTTAAGTGAGCAGTTTTTGGCAGACTTTCCAATATGGACGTATAAACAAGTTCCTAAATGATGTGCACAAACCCCTCCTTTTAGAACAGAACTATTTAAAGCAATCCAGTGTTACCTCCCACAGATTTTAGACCACCTGTATTTTCCACATTTGTTTCCGTATTTGTTTTTTAACTGTAAAGTGCATTTCTCAGTTGGGAAGTGATCTCTAGGGGTCATTTGGTCCAAGCCCTGCTGCAGCAGGGCCACCTAGAGCCAACTGCCCAGGACCATGCCCAGGTGACTTTTGAGCATCTCCAACAATCAAGAATCTCCCTTGGCAATTTCTGCCAGGGCTTGAGAGGCCTCACAATTAAAAAGTGTTTCTTGGTGTTCAGGTTTGTGTCACTGCTCTGGTCCTGTCACTGGGCACCACTGGCTCTGTCCTCTTTGAACCCTCTCTTCAGATATTTGTACAAGCACATCAGTGAGATCCTTCCTGAGGCTCCCCTTCCCCAGGCTCAACAGGTCCAGCTCCACAGTAATGTCACAATATTTACAAAATACAATGCACAGTACATTAAACCACGTTGTTTTGTTCTGTTAACAGGACACAATAAATTGTCTCTTCATATCTGTGTTGATGTCACTCCATCAAGTTTGCCTGAGTCTTGACACACATCACAACCAACATCTGGAGCTGTCACAAATCAAAAAGCACATTAAGGCTGGGTGACCGAGAGACTTAATTCAAATGAGCACCAGGACCTGAGAAAAAAAAAGCCATGGAGACACACCCATACTATAGGCCTGCTGATTTTAAAAAATATTTCTCTGTTACAAACAGATCTAAATTTCACATTGCTGACAGAGAAAAATACATCACATACCTCAAAACGACCTCAAATGCAAAGAGAAAGGGAATAACATCACTGTATCTTTCTTGTACATTTGTTCTTTGAGAAAGATACGCTCATTTTCAAGTACTAGATGGGTAAATTTTGGAGTGTTTAAAAATGCTTTGAGAAAGGCCAGAAAAGACATATGGTTTACATGCTAAAGCCCCATGTTCATACCCATCCTCCTCTCAAACACCATTAAGAATTAAACTACGATATATACAGTTGTGACTTGGAAGCATTAAGTCATACCACTGTTAGGCAGACATCTGAAAAAAACAGTAACTAAAAAGAAAAAATATCAGACAAATGAAAAACTTTAATACATATTAAAAATTTAATTGTTTCCATTTGAAGAATTAATAGAAGAAGTGCCTGAAGAGTTCAATTTGCTCTTTCTCAAATTTACATTGCGTAATTAATCTCTTGATTTTCCTTTTTATTTTTTTGAATTCACAAATGGAATGCTAAATTAACTTCAACCTTTCAGTGCTTTGGCAGCAATCTTCTAAAAACACTATTAGGAGACACAGCATGTAACCTATGGGTAGAAATAGTTACACTCCTTTTCCAGTGTTATTTGAACTTATTTCCAGGCCTTCTTTTAAGATCACAGATATATGCCCTAAAATATAATATATACAGTTGGAGTATCTGGAGGGCAAGATGCACGCCAAGTTGTATGAAATCTATCCACATTCACTCTGTCAGTATAAAATACAGATTTTAAGAAAATTCCTTTCAATGGCTCACATTCTCAGTACTAGTTAATAATGGCATTATGTTGGTAACTTTTGTGGGTTAACCCAGCAAGCAGCAAACACCACACAACACTCGCTCACTCCAGCCCCAGTGGGATGGGGAAGAGAAAAAAAGGAAAGTTGTGGGTTCATATAAAGACAGTTGAATAGGACAGAAGCAAAAGGGGAAATTAGTATTAATAAATAGTAATATTATAAAACATTATTTGTTATTATTACATGCCAAGCAAGCGATGCACAATGCAACTGCTCTCCACCTGCTGACTGATGAGCAGCAGCCTCCAGTCAGCTTCTTCCCTCTAGTTTATAAACTGACACCTTCCATAGTGTGGGATATCCCTGGGTCAGCTGTGTCCCTCCCAGCTCCCTGTGCATTATTATTAAATTATCCCAGCTGGCACCAGGACAGTGTCCAACGAAGAAAGAAGTTTTCCAAAAATGACACTCTAGAAAGTGGAATTTGTTTAGCTGTACACTACAGAATCCGTAGTTTTGGTCCCAGGCACTGCTACCCAAGTTACAGACTTGATGTGCTTTTTTCTCCCCCTCAGTTCACATCAGGATGTAAGAATCTGATAACAAAAGAGATGTTTCAGCTAGAAATCAACTTCAGTACGTGTCACAAAACCAACAAAATCAGCACACAACTCATTCTTGTTCTTCAGTTTGGACTCAAAAGCAAGGAGCAAGCTGCTGTAACCAGTGTTTGGAACAAAAGGTATTGCACTAAATGCTTGATCAGCTTTGAACTGCAGAGCTATGTACAGATAATACTAGAAACAAAATAGTGTTAGATGTTAGAAATTTAAAACACAGACCTGCTTTGCTATTAAAATCAATAAGCCAAGTTTGCTAGATGTAGCATTTCTCAATTTATTAGTACTGCCAGGGCACAGTTTTTATTTAAAACAATGGAACTCATTGAAAGCATTTTTTTATAATGAAAATGTCAACCCTAAGTTATATTCAAACAACCTTGAGAGAGATGATATTTACTTCTATGTATTTATAAGAGACAACACAGAATTCTATTTGAGCAAGATGTAACTCAATTTACCCAAAGAATGTGAACTGCAGGTGTAAAGCAAGCCATAGTCCAGGAATGGTGAAATCTCTTAAATGTCCACATACCTGAATTACAGATCTACTGCTTATCTGAATGATGGACTTAGCACTACCAATATTAAAGAAATAAAGCGAACACTTCTGGCAACACTGTAATATCTCCAGGCCATAACAGCTATGGAAGAACAGTGTTTGTAGGAAGGAGTCTTGAAAGTTTTACTCATATAGGTTGAAAAATAATGTAGACAGTATTTCCATTAATTTTTGACAGTAGAGTTTAATGTAACTAATCCCATAAGAACATGCATTTTACTGATTGTATTCCAATTCCCTTAGAATATTTTAGCATGAACAAGCAGTAATTCTATCAATATTTGATTCCCAAAACACACAGTTTCTAAGGCCAAAATCCTTGTTCCAACTACTAAAATGCCAGGAAACCAATAGTTTTGTCTCAAACAGAATTAAGTAGCCCTCACTCACAAAATTCCAGAGACAGAAATGAACACAACAAGGGGCACTCTCTCCTCTGGTCCAGTTTGAACCATCTGTCAGTGGCATGGACACGCTGGAAAAGCCACACACAACAGAGGAGTTTAGAGAGCAGGAGTCTGCATATCTAATACAGAAAATAAGGTGCTACTCTCAACAGTCACAACAAAATAAAGCCCCTTGCAGAGCTATGCATTTTAAATTGTGACACATTGAAAACTAAATACACAGAACTAAGTCTTGCGCATATTCTTTATGGTCATCTAATTCACTTAATGTTATTTCAGTACTTGAATCACTGCAGAGCTTCTGTAAACACATCATCTGACTCCTCAATACAAAATGCAGACTACTTTGGGAGGGCTGTATGTTGTGTTTGTGAGGTTTTGTTTTGTTGTGAGGTTTTTTTGGTTCAGTTTTGTTGTGTTTTTGTTTTGTTGTGTTTTAAAATTGATTTTGTTTCGTCACAGTTCGTGGACAGTACAACTTTTTTTTGCTTTTAGAAAAAAATTTACTATTACTTTAAGATGTATTTTAGCCACTTACGATGATGTCTGGAGATCAGTTTATTTTAATAAAGAGTAGTAGTACAGAAATTTTTACAGCATACAGTGAAGTTACCTGGAAACTGTACAGGAATTCCACAAGCACTTTAATGATCTTTAGCTCTTTGGTACATACCCACATCTGGTTTTATGCAGTAGCACAAATTATTCTTCAGTTTTGAACAGAAAGATTAACAGATCCATAAGGAAAATAAGAAAAGCAGTTACAGGAAAGGTTATAAAGAAGAGAAATTCAGATTTAAGGAAGTTATTAAGAAAGTTGTCATTGTGTCTAACTTACACCATTGTGCTCGCAATCAAAACCAGTAGCACTGTTGGTTTATACTAAAGAATCACTGCTCACTGGTAGCTGAATTGGAAAACATTTCATTTCTGTTCGCACCTAATTGAAAACGGTCTCACCATTCATAAGCAGCATCTGCTCAGGCCACAACCTTGGGTTTAGAGAACCTTAAACACAAGAAATAAAACCACTAAAATTACTGTCCAAGGACTATGCTGTAAGGCATTATCACACACAGGACAAACCAGCTTAAACAGTGCCCACATTCGTAAGTTACACTGTTTCCAAACCAACTGAATCTGATTCATTATAACTCGTTTGCCTCTGCTAGTGATGCTCCTTGTCAAGAATCTCTTAGACACAACAGGTACACAGAGTTCCCAAGACCATACAAGAATGCAATGATAAACATTAATTTTTCTCCACGATGTTATGATGAACCTTCTGACAAATTTGTATCAATTTTTCAGAGACAGATTAGATACCCTATAAATTATGTTCACACGCATACACAACAGACATGACAAACACAGATCTAGAATAATGTGCTAGGAGATAAAAAAGATAGTTTTCTCAGGTCCACTTCGTTATTTCTCACTTATCTTACACTAGAAAAAAATTAAGAGTTCTAAATAAAATGCCCAAATAATACATTCTCCCATTATTAGTGAAATTATTTTCTTCATTTCCCTCTGTACTTGCCAAAGCAGGACTTGTCCGAATTGGCAGGGGGAATGTGCTCCTGAAATTAATTTTCTTTATATACTGATATTAAAAGCATTTGCCCCTATTATGTTACAAAACAGTTTTATTCCAGAATAACAGTATTTTCTATATCATGGCTAGCACTAAGGCTATAACCATGTATTTAAACCCCAAACAAATTATGTTCAGAGGAAATGCAAGCACACAATATTACTCACTGCACAAAGGAGTAGAGATTAAAAAACCCCAATTTCTCCCAAATTGCAATTTGCTGCCATACTATTTTTCAGCTCACAAACATAATGAGATATTATTAGCTTGCCAGCTGTTAGTCTCAGCAGTTTTGTTTTAAAATTAATTTCTCTGTGACTGGGCTGCAAATCAGCAACATGCCTTAATCTCCTAAATGGTCAAGGCTTCCAAACAAATGACTACTACAACTAATTCCACCATTAAGCAAAAACAGCTTACAGGCAGCACATAACTGACAGATTTCAATACTACCAGCAGCTAAACACAAATCTTGGCCCTGTTAATGAAGAAACTGCTTTGCCCTCAAGAAATTCCTCTCTTTGTGTGTCATTGTGCTGTACAGAAACCAAGACATGCTGCTTTGCATGAAACAGTTACAGTGCACAGCATACCATCACAAATACAATTTTTTATGGATAAGGCATAATAGACAACAATTCTGATGCACTTCAGCCACTTCAGCATGTCTGTTTAACCATTTTAAAAAGATTCAGAAATTAATCTAAATAGTCCTTCCTTACTCATCAGATGCCTACAAGGTCATTTAAATAAGAGAAATAGCATTATGCTTTTCCTGACAACAATTTTAAAAGTCTTTCTCCTGGCAAGAAGATTATTTCCATCTGAAAACCCCCCGTCACCTTAACATTTCTCTAAAAATTTCAATTATCTATATAAACAGTTTAGGTGATCTCTGGTCTTCCATTCTGGTGTAGCAAATTTTGAGGACATTTTTTCCTATTACCAAGTTCAAGTATAACTTAACTATGGAAAAGGTGTTTTACATTTACTCTTCCCGAGCTGCAAGTTTGGAGCAGGGATTCTTTATGTTCTTTTACATATCAATTTATAGTTACATCTCTTTTAATCACTGAGGAAATTATAAATTATATCAATTGTGATGGATGAAGCGTGGTATACTCAGAGAGGAGCCAAACACTCCCTGGATATTTGACAATGAATTTACTCAAGTAATTACTGAGGCATGCTGCTAACTCTTGAAGATTTTAAGAATGGATCCATCCCCCTTCTCTCTTTTCCCATGACTAAAAATTTTACTTCTTTTCTCATTTACTTTCAGCACTGAAAAAAGGTCCATTTAAAAGGGAGCTTACTCACCAGGTGGGTCCCCCAGACACACACAGGTCAGGCTGTAAAGCACTCACAAGCCTGGTAAGGACCCTGCTGCCAAGGACTGGCTTTCCATCTATTTATAGCATAAACATGGTGAGGCCAGATAAGTCTTATTAGCCTATTTAACAGTTATTTGAAGATTTGTTTATTTAAGATGCAATAATTTAAAAATAACTGCATAAGCTTCAGTTTCTTCAAAACATTTTAAAGCTTAAGCAACACCCTGTTAAGGTTGTTAGCAACACTCCCCTTGAAAGCCTTTCACACCTTTAATTTAAAGTGCAGAATACTGCTGCATTAAAGGACTTCATGAACTCCAGCAATCACACCAAACAAGCCTTTCATTGCATCACCTTCAAGTCAAAGCCTATATGTGCATACTAAATCAGCAAGACAAATTCAAGAAACTAATACCTTTTTGTAACTGGATTTAAATAAGCTAATTTTGGTCTTTGGCACTAGGTCTCAATAGCAGGAGAGAGGCTTAAAGTCACAGACCCACGTGGCTAAAACAGAGAAGAGTAAACATTACTGCTGCACAGATGTCACTGGAGGCAGAAAGATGCAACTTGGAAAAAGAAGAATGTGATGACCAGATTTTTTTAAAAAAAGAAAAATAATCTGAACTCATTTTACGCAATGGACTGAAAAATAAGGTACTTGAAGTGCATGCCAGGAAGGAAAACAAAGCTCTAAGAATCATTCATGGACGCATTAGTGTAAATCAGTCATAAGAAACAACTTCCTCTTAGGAAACACAAATTCCTGATTCCCAATTAAGGCTGGAAAAAAAAAAAAGGAAAAAAAGTAAGCAGAACAAACTATGAACTGCAAGCAGCTGGGCACATTTTGTTACAGGAAATAAAACAATTAATGATGACCCTTTTTTTTTTTTACAACTGACTTTTAGTGTGAGGTGTATCTCTGCATATCATCCCCCTGGTTTAACATTTCAGTTTAAATTTCACTATCATTTGAAGGAGAGGAAAGGGGAAATCAACTCCATAATTATTTAATGGTTTTAAGTTAAGCTCATTTTTTTCCACTCTGGTGCAGAAGACTATTTACTTCTAGCTTAGGAACAGTGGTCCCAAAACCTAGTCAAATGTCTACATTAATTTAGCAGAGATTTAAGTGGAAAAGCTATCTTGTACCCAGGTGTTTTATCTACTGTTATCTCCCTTCTTGAGAGAAGTCCACATGGAAAAACCAAGAAGAACATGCATATTCATTCATGTTGCTGTGACAGATGCAGTGAAAGACAAGCTTTGAAAAACATTCAATTTTCTGCTTCTCTTTACAATGCAAAATTAGAGGAGCTTGAGAAACCACTCGAACTTTAAAAATAATTAGGTTTACTAGCTCATAACTCCATGCAAACCTTGTCCATTCTCACAGCTTCTACAATAAATGCTAACTGAAATGAGGTGTTCAAAAGGAGGAAAACATTAGGATCCTTGTTAGCTGTAGCTTCATTGTCTTGGACCCTTTTAAAGAATGATTTATTTCAGTTGTTACCAGCTTTACAGAGTTAAACACAATAGCACCACACTGTGGGAGAAAGCACTGCCATATACATACAGTGAATGAGGCAGCAATTAGGAATTGAGGCATCATAAAAAATGTTTCCAAGTGTTTTGAAGTTGTATATGGCCCTCAGGTTTAGAAGGATATGAGGTCTGAAGCGCTGTCTAATAACTTTAAGTACTAAATGAAAGATCCAACTTAAGATCACAAACTTACAGGCAGATTTTCAACATATTTCTGATCTCAGCAAATCTGAGCATGTAGAATTGTGCATCCCATTCTCACTGATTTTATTAACTGCAAGACACTGAATAAAGTATCAGAGGCCATTCCACCTCAGAAACATCAAAAGCAGCTGCCACATGCAAACCTTGGTTGCAACCAATTAAAAACTCAATGCTTCAGCCTCCTGCTGAGAAACTTGTCCCAGAGCTCATAAAAACTGTGAGTGATGTTTCTCCGAATCATATACAGAATAAGAGAATGGTTGAGGTTGGAGGGAAACTCTGGAGGTCCACTCCTCCTGATCAAGCAGGGCCACACACAGTGAGCTGCCAAGAACCATCTGCCCTGGACCAACTCCAGGGATGGAGAGCAACCACCCCTCTGAGCAATCTGTGACAGTGCCCAGTCACCCTCACAATGAAAACCCCAATGTTCCCTCACCTTCAGTCAGTCCTGTGCTTCAGTCTGTGCCCATTGCTCCCCTCACCTCCTGGTGACACTCCTCCTAAGGCAGCCCAGATGTCATTGTCCCTTTTTTGCTCACCTTGTCCTGCAGACACCCCTTCAGCCAGGCATCGCTCCTGGTTCCTGGGGTTGTTCCTCCCCACACTTATCCCTGTGAATCTGCACCAGGCTCTTGCCAGCCCATTGCTCCAGCCTGCCAGGGACTTTGGGTGGCACCAGGACCCTCTGGGGTGCCAGCCACTCCTCCCAGTTTGGTGTCACCATCAAAGCTCCTGAGGGTACAGACTGCCCCATCACCCAGACCATTAATGAGCATGCTGAAGAGGACTGGACCCAGTACTGACCCCAGCGTACAATGATGCTTTCTGGCTTCCAACTGGACTCTGTGCCACTGATCATCCCCCTCTTCAACCCTGCTCACTGTGTGCTACACCAGACCCTATTCTTTCATTTTCTCTGAGAATTTTAAGGGACACATTTTCAAAGGCCATTCTGAAGTCTAGAAAGGCAATATCCTTTGCTTTCTCTTCACCTACCAAGATTTCTTTTCTCATAGGAAAAAACAAAAAGATGTGCCAGCTGTGAGTAGGGACCAAAGATCCTTGAAAACAATTCATCAATCAAACATCTGATTAAATTTCAAACATTTGTTCCATGAGGGCAAGCTGAGGAAAATGAACTTGCGTGGCCTAGAGAAGAGGAAGTGTAAAGACCAGCTGGCACTAACCTTTCAGCAGCTAAGAGGTTATCAGGAAGACACAGCCAAGCTCTTTGCTTTGGTCCAACAGCACACACATAATGATCACTCATTCATTTCCAAAACTTCATTCACTTATCTGAGTCCTCAAGCTTTTTTTTGTTTGTTTTGCCCAAGGAACAATGCAACACAAATCTTATTTATCCACTCTACTGGCTCTGGAATGATGGGTCACTATACAGGAGAGAAAGCTGCAACAGCAACAAAGGTTTAAAGGGATATTCTTCTTTTTTTTCACCCATAAATCTTCAGACACTGAAAGAGGCCAGCAGCAAGAGAGGTTGTACTGCATTCATACTATTCAATACATTAAGTATCTCCAGCCTTATTAGTCTGAGGCAGAGGTGACAATGACCTGCTTCTTTCCAGCAGCATAAAAGACAGAAAAAATCCACAGGGAGGAGGGACAGAGCACCATTTTCTATTGTTGACTGAATATAAATAACTGTCTGATTGACACAAAACCCCATCTTCTGACTACATCCATACACTGGAATCTTCTTTTCCCGTGACAGATAAAAGCATCACACAATTCTACAGAGACACGGAAAGCTGAATGGCATCACAGTATCTTGCATATTTCTAAGAAGGAAATGTAAAATTACAATGCCTGATTTCTGGTAAGCCACTATACTGTATGAACAAGGCTGTTTTTATTATGTCTACACAGAAGGTTCTTTTATAGAAAAGCAGCCCTTCAAAAAGTAATTTTCCGATTTATGTTTGTAAAATAAGCTGTTTTACATGGCAACATCCTTCCAAGAACGTTTAATCAATTCTCTTTCTCTGTGAGATGCCAAAAGCAGCTGAAGGTGAATTCTGCCCGTAGCTTGTACAATCCCATCCGCACTCAGGAACACTGTGAGGAGAGGAAACAGGAAATCACTGACACTTTAACAGCCCAATGCTGATTGCTGTGCAACTCATTCAAGTCTAGACTAGACTTAAAAAGCCAGTCTGGTTACAGTATTCACACTGCACATCACAGGAAATGAAGAAAGTGTCATACTTACTAATTTTAAAAGTCACACTTACTAAGTAATCCTGGATAATTTTTAAGTTTGCAATGTTAGCAGGATGATTTTCTTTATTTTTTTAAACCAATGACTTACATGCGCCATATGGAAATGTTAACGAAGAACAAAATATTAAGAATTTCAAAAAGTGGAGAAACTTAAATCTTTCAGAAGAAAGACACAAGCAGTACCAGTGGGTAGACAGATGAAATCCACAGGACTCAGAATTTTGATATTAATAGAAAATACATTGGTCATTCAACTTTAGGAGACACAAAACCCCATCCCAAAACGCTAAAAAACCCCCACCAAAACCCAAGTGAACAAAACAAACAAAGGTCTGCTCTGACAGCAAAATTTTAAGGAAAGTCTGTCAAGAGGTACAAAATTCTTCTATATTTTTTACACTAAGAATAAGTCTGTCAACTGAGCATGAGTTGACAAATTTTGTCCAGTGAACGTTTTCAAGGTCGGTTGTGCCAATAATGTTTCCATACAATGCTAGCAAGTTTGTATTTAAAAAAGGCCCAAATGACTTCTGCTAAATTGAGAATTCCTAGGTATTCACATGTAATCCAAAAACTGGCAGAGAGCTGTCAAACAGAGCTACAACCAAGTGCTGTTTTCTCTATTGGAGATGAACAAAATTCCATCCCTCACCTTGGGATTCCTGCAATTGTTCCCTAACCTGCTTTAGTCTGAATGAGCTATGCTAACAACACAGAATTTTTGAAACATTTAAATTAACCTGGTTCATTTAAAATGAAGGGAGCTGTGCCACAAGCACTGGAGACAAGGAAAGAGCAAGAATGGAGATTT
>PYHW01010003.1:2804314-2819071 GCA_013186435.1 Turdus rufiventris | reverse complement strand
TATATCTTATTTTAACATACTAAGAACCTCTACTTTCTTTGCTCTTCTGGCTAAATGGCACACAAATAAAGAAATAAATCACTGCAATTAAAACAGATTCAACTTAAAAGTCACTTAATACCCAAGACTTGATGGCAATAACCTTGTCCAACATTCTATCCCTGCTCATGAATCAGTCTTTGCACCCTTCTGCATACTCTGCTGTGCTAAAATGGTCTCTCTTGTGTTTGACTACCACCTCACTAACCCCAATCCTGCCTTTCATCATTCTCATCTTGCATCCATTCCTCTTCCCCGTTCTCCAGCACCAGCTGTGTCTTTTCCACCTTTAGCTCATCTGGGATGTTTTCCCTCTCACCTTTACAAGTATCCTGTTACTAATCAGTAAATAAATCTCTACTTGCAGCTGCTTTTCCCTCCCTCAACCCACTTTGTCTCTCCTTGCAGGCTGGCAATCACAACATCTCTGGTTGTTTGTTCAGTTTCACTTTTTAAACTCTGTACCTTATTCCTTCCTATCAATCTACTTTACTCATCTTTTTTTCCTCTCTCTCTCTTCCTCTCACAGTCACCCTCAGCAGGAATCTTTCTCTCAACAGCTTCCCATTCCAACTTCTGCTCCTCTTCTTTCTCATCCTGCAGCATCAGCAGGAGCAGGCTGGACTGTGCTCCAATTAAAAAACAAGCTTCCAAAAACCCACTTGGCCTGGATTTCAATGATTCCTGCTCCCTCCCCTTCAGGAATAACAGGAAAAAAGAGAAAAGGCATAACTGAGAAGTTACAAAGATTTTTTAAACTAGGTTTAAGTTTTAAAACAAAATATGTAGGCTTTTCACAGACATTGTTACAGGCACCCTAAACCTTGAAGTCCTTCACTTACCAACACACATAAACAGGGAATCAGTCACATATTTAAAAGCTGCTGCAGGAACTTTCAGAATTATTATTTTTCCAATGCACTGTCTGTACCAATGACTGCTTTTTCATACCTTTTCCAAAAACATTATAATACAGTAGCTCTTAGTGAAAAAACAAATGTTTTTTTACACTATATACACATACACTAGGTATGCTCCAGAATATTTTTGCTTCTGCTTTTCTACAGCCTTCATTTCTTTGTATTTATCCTGTTAACAGAAATTTTGTATGTTGAATCAAATGCAACTATAATCAAGTTCACAGAATGCAGTTTTCTTTAAATATTGGCATCTATTCTCCTTCAATTTCCTACCATTTTTTCTGGATTTGTTAAAGCTCTCTTTATGACCCTCAATAACACTCTTCAATTCTTACCTCTACTACTTTTGTTATGATAAACCTTATGTCTTTTTATACAAGCTAAAACAGTGCTTTCTGCTATTGCATGTAAGACAGTTCACCTGGAAAAATTAATAAACCACAGTGACTCTTCAAAGCAAAAAAAAAAAAAAAAAATCCCAAACCACCGAACACCAAACCAAAAACCAGGATTCATGAGATGAACTGTACACAAACAGCCAGCAGGAGCACATCACACTTTAATGGACTGCCTTGAATGGATTCCATTTAATACACATATACAGATTCTGCTTTGACAGAAGTAGTGGCTGGAACTCACCAATGACTTAAGCAGGCACATTATATGATTAAAGCTAATTCTGATGGGGGAAAAGAATGAAATGACATTTTAAAATTATAAAATTGTTTTTCTCTTAATGTAGAACTTCATCCCTAGAAACTGCCTATTTGCTCCTATCAGGACAAAAAGCCCAATGACTAACTCAATGCCATTAAACCACAGATAAGTATCCCTTTAGCTTGTCACAATATAAAAGCTCAAACTTTTAATTTGCTTTTATGTGTAATAACCCATAAGAGATACGAATATGCTCCAAAAACATCTGCACTGGGGATATTTGGAAAAACATAATTGTTTTATTCATCTTAAAGCAGCAATGGCAAAATACTAATTAAGATAAAACCTGGCAGCTCAGTATGAGTGATAGGTCCAAAAAAAGCAAAAATGACATCTTTAGCCTGGACAGAGCAGCACGAAAATATTTCAGCAGGTAGTTTTCTCTGAATATAGATTACTTTTGCTGATAGAAGGTATCTGACAGAGTTCAGTCACTGTTGAGACCTGAAGACAAGTCAAGGGGGGGTAAGTCTCAGAAATGGAATTAAAACAAAGTCTTAAAAAACATAACATCCAGCTGATGCCTTAAGCTGATCATCATGCCTCTAATAAAGAGGCTTGCAGATGTTACAGTAAATGCGTTTACCTGCTTCAAATTTGGGTGCAGATTCAATTTGCAATTTTGGGTGCAGGCTCAGTTTTGGCAATGAGAAACTGGCAAAAGACAACTGAAATACGCTCTGTCACTGGTGGTGAAAGACTTCTATAGGCATGGCAGGAGATGATAAATCTGACACAGCCTTCAGCAGAGATGGAGCTTCAGCATAGCTACAACAAGCACAAAAAAGTTTCAAGGCTGTACCACACAAACCTTCCCAGCTGGAGTAAGGCTGAATGCTGAAAGGAAGGACTTATGGCCAAGCAGTTTGTATAAAACTCAGGTTTTTTCCCTCAATATACTGAAAATTATGCTTTAAAAATCATGTGCTTTAAAAATAAGCAAATGAACAAACCCATTTTTGCCCCCACAGACAGTTATCAGCTTATTATAAAACTCCCTTGGGTAAGCTTAGGCCATATTTCAGAATTTAATGTACTAATTAAAACAAGGACTTGCAGCAGCTAAGCAAGGTTTTCTTTAATCTCTTTAATCAGTTTGTTCAAGCATTGATTTTAATTCTATCCTACCTTGCAAAAAAACAAGTCTGGTTTACTCCTACCTGAAGACCCAGTGAGATGTTAGAAGGAACCAGAAAAAATGATGGTCACAGTTACCTGCTTTTTCTATCCACATTCAAGTGAGAAGCTTGAACAGGCCAAAAGCTGCCACCTTAACTACCCCTACTAATGGACATCCCATTCCTGACCCTCAATGCAAACACATACTACAGACTGAATAATCAAAGCCCCCTTCCCCATTGTTAGGTTCAAGTTCAACTGAAAAGTTTAAAGCAATACTGCACACCTCTTGCTCTTCCCTTCCCTCTGGGAGGAGACTTGGAATGCAAAATAAACACAATCTCCTGTATGCCTTGGATGTGTTCTCTCCAAATACCACGAGTGTGATTCCCATCTCCCAAATTTATTATGAAAATCTTACTGAACACCAACTGCTATAGCCAAAACCACATCACATGGACAAAACTTGAATGAAAATCCACAAAAAGAGTGCTATAAGGTATCCAGAAATCATTTTAGATAGTTCACAGACATCACAGCTCAACTGTACGTCCAGGTAGCAGCACTTGGGTTGAGCCACACTTACAATAATTTCCAACTGTTTGCTCATTTCATCTCTTAAGGAGAAAGGACTCCCTTCATATGGATAGAAAATTCCATCTTTACAGTCCTGTCCTTTCTGCAGGTATCTGCCCAAACAAAACTTTAAAACAACTGCTTTACTGTCAAGGATTTAGTCCAAATGTGCCTTCAAATACAAGCCAGAAGAATACTACGCCAAATTAAAAGCACTTAAAAAAAAAAGCATATTCATAACTGCTAATGACATCCTGATCCTCCTCTACATTATTTTTATCATTCAAGAAATGTGCTGGTTTGGTTCTCAACAAATGTGACACTTCTACATGTGACACTCAAGGAATAGATAATTTTGTTAACTCTGTGATACCCCTCTGTGACAAACTAATCCCAAGTACCACTGAGGCAGCATCACTGAAAGGCCCCTTCTCCCACCAATATTTTCCAGCACATGACAAACACATGTAATCAGTCCACTGAGAAGCAGAAAATACTTATCTGGGAGATTTAAAAAAAAAGTATAATCTGTGCTTTCCTTCCAAAGATACAGACACGTAATCTTTCTGATAAACTGGTTTCCTGGTTTACCTGTTTTCATGGCTTCCATTGCTCCCCAGTCCCTATCCAGGTAAAGATTAAAGTTTTAAGAGTAATTGCACTGTAGTTGGAAAACTGGCCAAAATCCTTGAAGGGAATGACCAAGTGGGAAACTTGGAAAAAGAGAAAGATGCTTTTTAGTCCTGATTTTTTTTGTCAGTCTAGTTTAGCCCCCGCAAAAGAGCATGAACATGAACAAAAATGACAAAAAGGTGGGAAACACATCTCAAGAACCACTGCTTGAGAAGATTTTTCAGGTATTTTTAGAATGTCATGATATACATTTTACTACATAAAAAGCTTTTGAAAATGAACAGAAACGCCTTTCGACAAGATAAAACTGAGACATGATATTAATATTGTGAATATTTTCTACTGTTTGCTGTCAACTTCCTCACCAGGAGATAATTCCCATTTTACGGAGTTGTCTATAGAAAGCTGTAAGATTTTCATACACTGCAAAAACATTATCGTATCACTGTTTACATAAACATGGACTCTAAATAAACTATTTTTATGAGAACTATCTGACTATAGTTAGAATCTCTACTACTAGACATATTTTCTCATGAACTTAAATCAAGAAACCATTTTAACTGGTAAAAGAGCACATGCTAATCAATTTTAATTAGCAACTCAGCTTCAACATAATACTGAGAAGCTGAACATAATCCTTTCTTCACTCTGAATAGCACCAAACATAAATACACTAAGAATTTAGGACACTGGATCATTCCAAACCATATTATCATATTTACCTTGTTGATCATTAGCTCACTAAAACTAAACAATAGCCCTTCCCAACCTACCTATTAAAAAAGAGGAGTAAGATAAAACGTGCTCTACTGAGAAACAGGTCTAGGGAGGAAAACATCTGAAACTGCTTGGGGTACAAAACAACCACAAAAATAGATAACATTTTCACATCAGATCCCCACTGTCCACTGTCTGTCTCACTCCTGCTGCACACAGTAAGTATGCCAGGATCAACATTCTGCTCCTGATTCTGCCTATAACAACTCGGCTCTCATCCATTAAAGCACACAAAAAAATAGAGGTTCTGCAAGTTTTGCAGGGTCTTAGCTCTAAGCAAGTGAAAATTTTAACTAGAACTTAGCCAAATGTGATTTTGGACTTAGCAAACCTCTGTGCATTTGAGCCACTCAAAGGAATGCTGATTCAAAGACTGTTGCACATCATTAAAGAACAGCATATATCCAAAGACCATTTAAGCTGATAGAAGATCAAATTTATGTTTGCCAGAAGTGAAGAAGAATGGGGGGGGGAAAAAAAGAATTTTACCAGCCCATTTACATGTGGATAAATTTTTAAGTAATTAAAAAAAAAAAATCTAACCCAACATACAGAGTAGATAACATCTCTGACATATTAACAGGGCAGGATCACACACCCCTTCAAATGAGTTTACTGGTGTAACACTTTTGACAAAACATGAACTCCTGCACAAGATATGCTTCAGACTTGGGAGATACAACTTTCTCCTTTCTCTTGGACATCTGTGTTTCTGGAAGTCCTTTAACTTAAGCAGTAGGTATGTAAATTTTTGTGAGATTTTAGGAGTTATCCTGTAGGACAGCATCAGCCTAAAAAAAGTAGCAAGAAAAAAAAAAAAGCCACATTTTAAAATCATTTTTTGAGGACCATTCCTCACTCCCTGCAAAATCACAGAGACTAGATAAAGTAGAAAATGTGAAAAATACAAAAAGCACCCTCTGCTAGTTAGAGCATACAGAAAAGAGTGGAGCAGGTTTGTACTTATGATGTATAAAACACTTGTTTTATAAGTGTTGCTGCTGAAAACCCCTTGTTTTCCCAGAAACTGATTGGGCAGGGAAGCATGGTCGCTAAGAGGAGCTGACCAAGATCCTATTTCCCCCTGGTGAGAAGAGATCAGAGAAACTTCCTTCTTCAACACATGCTCACAGGAACACAATTCAGCTGCACAGAACCACCTCTTCCTGGAGCTCTAGCAGCAGTGAAGCCACACAACTTTGCTTTTTCCATGCTGCAAAGTCAATCTGAGAAAAGAAAAGCACTTTCCTCTATGGCTTTTACAGTTATTATGGGAAAGAAACCCAGCCCAACCAACAACAAAAAAAGTCACATTAAATACCTGAATGTCATCAGGAATTTCAGGAGACAGTAACAGAACAGGTTACCCTGTACCACTCCCTCTACAGAAAACAAACACAGGTCTCAACGCTCAACATCTGCTGGCTGCAGATTCAAAGATAAAATATAATGATGACACTTTTCCAAAGGTTCTCGTAACTCTGAGGAGAAACCTTTTCTTAGCTCAGGTTTCAGGAACTGGAATTGCAGTTTGATTTTGCAGCAAGCCAGTTTCCATGGGAGCAAAATTGTGACTGACAGCCACCCTACAGTTTGCAGGGAAGCCAGTGAGTGGAGAAAACTAAAGGAGATCTCAGTCTGAGTCAGAATACACCGTGTGAAACAACGTGTACAAGTTGTTAGGAAAAGTTGTTAGTAGATAGGAAAAGAAATGTGAGTCAAAGCAGGGGGAAAAAAATCCAGAATGAAGCTTTGTCAGAGCTACTGAGGAGCATCACATTACAAAAGAAATGCTAAAAGAATGAAAACTGGCAAAGAAACACTTAAAAACCATTCAGGTGTAAGACTCAAACTGGAAGTCAAATGCTGGTACTAAAGAGACCAGCAAATCCAAAACTGTTCTACGTTCAATAACCAACGAACAGAATGTACTGTCCTTTTCATAGTAAATAAAGTAACAGGAGCATGACTCACAAATTTTAACGCCCAAAATGAGAGCAAAAAATGCAGGAAGTTTGCTTATTAACTACAGCTGTAGGTGAAGATGAGACAAAGATATGAAGATGAATATAAGGTATTAAGAATACAAGATATTTCTCCTTAGAAAAACTCCCTAATATATTCTCAGGAAAAAAAAAATAAACCCACAGGGGACAGCTTTTTTCATCACTATACAAGCTTTACAAAACAAATTCTTCTAACAGTAGTCATGAAATTCAGATAAAATTTGTCTTTTCATGAATACAAATGAAAATGCAGGACCAAATAGCAGCTCAAGATAAATTTCATCAAGAAACTAGAGATGGCAGCAAAGTCTCAAGCTAGCATCTGAGTGCAAGAGGAAAAGTTAAATGAAAAGGAAAGTTCTGAGTAATTCTTACAGCTTTGTGCAAACAATAAACATTTCAACTTTTGTCCTTTTTTTTTTTCAAACAGTGCCAAGGAAAAAAAAAAAAGGAAACTTATCAGTAAGAGCAGCTACAAACACTGTAAGGCTCTATTTTTAAATGCACAAACTTCACAGATCAATTTTTAGGACACACGAGAAAAATAATTTTAAAGCAGCTTCCAGCCAAAGACATATTTAAATTCTAACATGCATTAATATTCTTGCAAGTCACCACTGATTTCTGAATGTTCCAGCCACTTATCTGAAACCACATTTCAGGAAGGTGTTATTCTTACACTTTTCCTTGTCTTTGCAACTGTAACAAATATTGAGAAGCTGGATATAGCCTGGGTTTTGGGAAGAAAGTTTCCCACATTAGTTTGCTGTAACACTTTAAATTTTAAAAAATACATCAGCAATATGAGAAACTAAGTCCCATTCTGAAATACAACAAACATTCAGGGAAAGAATCACAGAAATTTCACAGTGACCTCACCTTTCTGCTTAACTGCATCCCGAGAATAATTTCAGATTATGCTTGAGTTTGCTGTTTAACACAACACCTAAAGGATCCTGAATATTGGAAAGCACCATCTCAAGAGACATTGCTGACCAGCATGGGGAATAGCCAAACCAACAGCTTTGCTGTGGATTTTGCCAAGTTACTACTTGAGACGTTCTCAGAATTTGTCAGTCCATGCCAGTGCAGTGGCAGCTGTCACTCATCAGTGCTTGGAGCAATCCTCCCAAAATCAGGACACTCATTAAAATCCTTCCCTAACACACAGTGCCTGCAAAAGCACTCACCAGGCTAGAAAATATGGGAAACAAAGGTATTCTTGACACACCCAGTGATGTTTTATGGAATCACTTAAAAGTCAGCAGATCCACTAAGAAGGGCAATGAAGGATCCATGATGATCACCTTCACAAAGCAAAAAAAAATCCAATTCCCAGTCCCTGTTCTGAGCAAATTTTAAGTATTTCAAGCTCACAACACAAAACAACTCTACAGTGAGCAACCCATTTGAAACATCCCTTACCAACACAGCAAATGGACAACTGGAACTTCTGAAAACTTCAAACTAAGAATCCAAGTAAGAAGATTCATCTGCAAGAGCTGGGAAAGTATCCTCAAAGTGAATCTCAATGGCAGCGATGAAGTTTTGAATACTTTACAATTACAAGTGCCTGCAGCTGATAAAAAAAATTGACACACTTGAGATCTAAGATTAGGGAAAGAACTTCTGATATTTTAAGCACCCTGTTTATTTTATGCTTTTAAAGATAATTGAACCTTAAGGGTTGAACATCCGAGAAACTCGGCCAACAGATAACTGCTTTTTCCAGAAAGGAAAAAGTAAGAAAAATAATCTTAATCTAATAGCTCTGACTGAGCAAAACAGTTCTGTCTGACCTTCAGTTTTGAAAGCTGCTTTTGTTCTTTTCATGTCTGTAGTGCTGAAAGTCTGAAATTAAGATACTTGCAGAAACACTAAGAAAGAGGTTACGTCTAGTTTGGGGGCTGTAGAAAGGAAAACAATGTTTTCTGTAARTGGAAATTGGTACTTTTCAACCTAAACTTCATCTAGATGCACTAACAATTTTTCCTAAAAACACCCTAAGCAAAAACCCAAACAAACCCCAAAAAAACAGACAGAAAGGCAGCTATTTTAACTGAAACACGATCTTGATCAATCCAATATATTCCACATTTAAGTTTAGAGCAAAACAAAATCTGAAAATAGGTGGCTCAGGAAAACGTTGGTTTTGAATTCCTTGAACATTCCTAAATAAGCTATCAGAGCTTTTGCACACAATCACACAAGAACCAGAAGTAACAGATCTGGTTTCTATAAAGATTAGAATTACTCACATACATCAAGCATGCTTGGTGTTCAGAGTACACTCAACTGTGAGCATCTGAAGTCCTGAGGGACCCAAAAACGCACATGCACATTTGACCATGCATCTAACCATGTCAGAAGCTAATGTGCTTCAAAGAATTAATTCAAATATTCAACAAGTAAAAATCCCAGACTTAGTTGCCTTCCTAATTTTAACTGGCTGTGTCTTCAATTAAAATCCTGAATCAAGTGAGGTACTGATGTAAAGTTAGTGCTTGGTTTTAATTACAGGGAATGTCTATATGTATAAGAAGAGGGAAAAAACAAATTAAGACCATAAAAACAACTGATTTATTTTGTGTGCATATGTTAATAATTGCATGTTAATTTGGAACATTTCCTTTCCCCTCAAAAAAACTAATCTATTTCACTTTTTTCTTGCCCTTTCCTTACCATTGTCTGTATTATTGCAGAAAAGGGTTTGGAAGCTAACTTCCTGATTATACAAAAAAAAAGCCAAACATGCTTTAATAAACAACCTTACAAAGTATTTTATGATACAGTCTTAGGAACTCACCTTTGTTAAAGGTGAGAAAAGGGGAGAGGTGCCTGCACACTTCATCTCTCTCCATCCCTGAGTCTTCTACCTCGAGCAAGCCCTGACTGCACTGTAGGTCTGGTAAAGCCAGTGAAAATAGCAGAATAACCATCCAACAAGTATTTCTGTAGTGCACCTGGCTCATACACAGCAGATGAATACAGAAGTTGGCACAGGGGAAGGGTGGCTCACTCAGGACATGGAAGCACATAAAGAGAGCAACACCTCCCTCTTCCATAGCAGCAAACTCAATTCAGCTCCTTTTGCCAAGATGCTCTCACACACTCCTCACACAGGGCACAAAGAGGAGAAAGGCTGCTACTGCCATGTTTACACAGCCTCCAACACAGCTACAACTCGTCACAGCTCTCCTTCACCACTCATGATATACTTTAGAGGCTGCAGGATCACAAAGGTGCAGGATTTCACCTCAATTCTCACCCCAGTTCCTGCTCTGCGTGCAGCCAGGCCAGTGCTGAGCACACACGTCTCTTCTCTAAACCCAAACTCAAGCTATCTGCTGCTGCTGCATTCAAGTTCAACCCTAGCAAACAAAGAGTTCTTTTCTAGGAAAAATTATTAGTTAGGATCACTGTAGTTGTAGAAAGATCCTATCACTTAATATATAATTCCCTAAATTGTTTGTTGTCTTCACAGGCTACACTCACCCCCAGCTTCTGTATCATCTTCTAACCAGAAGGAGAAGGGTTGAGTGGTTTGAAGAAGGGAGATAAGATTACCTCACTTGCTTCTTCATTATCCCTTCCATTTACAGGTGTATTGATCCCTCTAATTGAGTATAAATGAGTGCTTTCCCACAGCTCCCAACTGCTCCCCTCTGCTCAGTATCAGGAATAACATCTGGAGCAAAAAAAAACCAGGAGAAAGTGGCCATCTGACAGCTCCATAATCAGGATTTCCCTGGAACAATGTGGAAGTAAAGCAATAACACATTCCTTTGACTGGCTTCTCTAAGCTGGAACATCAAGCACACAGCCAAAGGTTTCACTCATAGACCCTCTCCCCAGAATTAAAGTGGGAGAAAAAGAAGACAGAGGAACATACCCAAGTTCTGAGATGGTCGGTACAAACTGAACTTTCTTTTAGAAGTTCTTTAGTTCTCTTTTTTTTTTTTTTGCTTTTGGTGGTATTATGCCGACTTCACAGACCCCCTAACAAGACACCAGAAAAAGATTTCATGAAGTTCTGAATATCTTAAAGACCACTGTACCTGAGAAGCCTCAACCTCTCTACAGTTAAGACTTGGTTCTTTACTCCTAGTGATCTTTGGATCAAAAATTTCGAGATGTCAACCATCTTCCAATCTCTGGTAACTGAATTTACATGAAGTCACGAGTTACCCAAGAATAATGTGCTCCCTAGGAAAGGCACACTTTGAAATTCTAAGTGTTTCTTAATCTCAGTTGCAGCAGAACTGACACTTTGATAAGATAAAACTAGTTTTGCAACTTACCTTAAAGTGCTTCCAAACAACTGAACAGAATACATTTTGAACCACTGTAAATGCCTGTACAGGAGTTACACCCCAGCCTTAACTTCAAAAAAAAATTGTTCACAGGAAAGTTTTGTACAGCTTTTTTAGTCCACATATCCCAGGAAATTTATTCAATATTGAATGCTAGGAATAACTGCTTATGTCCAAAATCCAGAAAAGAAAATGGAGCTATTAAAAATTAAATCAGAGTAGCTGCAAGCACTGACTTCCCATTGGGTAGCCAAAGAAACAGGTGAAGGAGGCAAGTAAAAATCTATTCAACCAAATGCTACTTAGAATCCCTGGTGGAAGGCAAATATTCAGAATTTCTTAGACAATGAACTTTGTAAGTTTGCAAGAACTATGCACAAACTAGTAATGTTTTCAGACATGTTCTAACTAGTGACTTCTGAAAAAGTTAAGTCAATACAGAAGTTGGCAAAATATTCACAACACAAGAATTCTGACAAATCCTAAGCCTGGAATGAAAGCACAGCCCCACCGCACCTTGAACACTGCAACAAAAGACAGAAGTTATGAACTAACTTTTTGGCTACCCCTTCTTATCCTATTCTAGAAAAACAGGGATGAAAGTAAAAGAGCAAGGGACATTCTGTCCTTTAAGAATACATTAGGCAATAGTGATCAGTCATTTTAGTCCTAAATTTACCCTGTAAAAGTTTATTAGTGACATCTCTGGAAAGACTTTGCTTCTCATACAAACTGAAGAGACAAAATAAATCCATATAACAATGTAAAGGTCTTTTATGGTCAAACTCCAAAAATAACTTGAACCTTATTTCACTGTTTTCACCTCCAGAAAAAGATCCTGGTAAAAGGGAGCTCAAATCCCCAGTAACACAAAGGTAACTGAAATGCCACAGTTTTGCTGTGCACTGATGTTTCCAACAAGGGCAGCATTCCTTGCAGCACTAGACACCTCCCAAGGAACACTGTAACCCATTCTGAATGCAGCAGAAGTTTATGAAGAGAAGGTACTAACCTGCTACACAAAACACAGTTCACTTTACAGCTATGCTGAACTCAAGGCACTCTCTTCCCATGCTTTAGATGCCTTACCAAGATATCCTCTTACACACTTCTCTGATGTAGGCAAAGAAAAATAAGTTTCTATGAACTCTTTTGGTGGAAATAGCTAGCCCATCTTAAGAGGTAAGTCTGATTTTTTTTTAACAGGTAGGGATGATAGTTCTGACCATGCTGAGTCGTGCTGTATAAGAAAAAAAAAAAGTATTCCCTTCATTCATGAGAGTTATTTTTATCAACTCCACAATTCGGCATGAAATACCTACATCTAACAACCACTCATTTCTGGAGTCATCATTCTTCAGATGACACATTTAATATGACTACAAGTTTCTGAGAAGTGATCTTTAGAAACATCATATTGAGGTTAATAATGCTTGATTACCGTTTATAGAAGTGACATCTGTATAAAAGATTATAAAAAAGCACAGTGTATCACACAGAGGGCTAGGTAGGTGAGTGGCTGTTGACATAATATGTGTCTCTCTTCTTTCCCTAATATTTCTCTATCCTAAAGCATTTTATCTTCAATATTATGTTTGAATTGAAATTCAAAAGATTGAATCAGGAATCACTTGGGTCCTGAAGCCTGGCCCCCATTTTTCTGAAGGCAACAAAGCTTCATACTATTTTATTAAAAAGATCAAACTCCTAACTTAGCAAATCTTCAAGTCAAGGTCACCTTTTCCATCCCACAGACATCTGATCCAGAATCTCAGTAGTGAATTGGTCTAAAATCTTCAAACTGTTGGGCTGAAATTACACAGGACTAGTCTGCTCAGATTTGCTCATTTTTGAGGCTTCCTTCTCTCAGGTGTTAAACACATAAATGTATTTGCAAAGCCCTTGCACAATCTTTCTCAGCTTGCATTTTCCCAGATCAAGTTTCTCCAAACTCCCCTCTTAAGCAAGCCTCAACTTCCCAATCACTTGAGCTGTCCTGTTCACATCCTAAGAATCACAGAATCATTTATGTTGGAAAAAGACCCCCGAGATCATCGACTCCAACCTGTGACCGATCACCACCCTGACAACTCAACCATGGATGGCACTGAGTGCCACATCCAGTCATCCCAGGAACAGCTGCAGGGAGGGTGACTCCTCCACCCCTCTGGCACTTCATCCCAATGCTCAGCAACCCTTCCCATGGAGGAATTCTTCCTCAAGAAGGATGTACACAAGAGTGCTGCTGGTTATCCACACAACACTAGAAAAAGCTGTATAAATAAGAGAGTAGTGATTGAAATATACTCTGCAAGTGGATTTATTCATTCTATTTTGTGTTCAGCTGCTTCTCTTAAGTAGGCTGAGGCTCTTAAGTGGAAAGGGGTCACTACTACAGCCAAAATCCATAGCAGAATAACTTAGCTAAGGATATACTCTAGCAATTACACACTACACTATTCAACCACTATTTTCCTGAAGCAAGGCACATTATGACCTCATGCTTAAATCAAATATTTATTATGATCTGTTACTCTTACATACTATAACAGAGACAACAGCCAAGAATGTTTTATTAGCAGAGAGTTTCAAACAGCACTAAAAACTCAAAAACTAAACTAGACAAATCAGTTGCCATATCCCAAAGAAGCTTCCTTCCCCCTCCCCCTCTATAAACAGTGAGTGCATAGTAGAGTTGTTTCACATTTTCATTTGATTTGTCATTAATTACACCTATCAGTTATTTGCATTGGTTTTAAAGGAAATGCAAAATCTCAACAGTGTACTAGAGTACAAGTATGTTTGAGAGTCAACAGCATTCTAGTTCCTATGAGTGAAAATTGAGGCAATACTGAAAAACAATACCACTGAAACCATCACAGTTTTGTTACCACAATAATTACAATTATTAAAAGCTTTAACTATTTCTTGGACAAGGAATCCACAAGCTCTGCCGTCTCGTCCTTTCCCTGAACACTCCCAGACTGAGCCATAAATCTAAAGCACCTCCAACTCCAGGTAAAAGCTTAGAATGGAATTGCAACCACCACCCCCTGCCTGACTTCAGTGGGCTAGAAGCCTTCAAATTTTAATGAAAAAAAACCCAAATAAACCCTGTCCACAACTTTGCATCCCGAGCTCACATCTGTGGTGCTCCAGCAGTGTTGGCAGTCTGGAAGGAGAAGGGAGAAATGCCTGCTGGCTCTTGCCCCTTTAACTGCTCTTTACTAGGTGGAACGGCCCAAGCAGAGAGATTGATCCCAACACAGAGAAAAGAGGGATGAAAACAAACTAAAATCCTCACACGTGCAGTGCAGAAGAGGATTAGCCTTAACCAACTTTGCAGAGAACGTCCTGAAAGCTCTGACAGCATTAGCACCAAACATCATGTTGTACTTTGGTACTGGAAATGCCAACTGCACCACTACACACACAATGATGGCACACATGGTCCACAAAGGAAGAATAAAATTACAAAAATGTACAGTTTAAGTACCCATTAGTACCACAGAATGGGTAAGGCTGGAAGGGACATCAGTGGGTCATCTATTCCCACCTCCCTGCTCAAGCAGGGTCATCCCAGAACACACAAGGCACAGGATTGTATCCAGACGGTTCTGGAATATCTCCAGTGAGGGAGACTCCACACCTTCT
>PYHW01010003.1:2775924-2803871 GCA_013186435.1 Turdus rufiventris | reverse complement strand
TTGTGACCAAAGCTCTTCTAAACACAAATAAATGTCTATCATCTTTATCTCACTGTATTTACAACTTTAACATTTGGAGAAATTTTAAGCAACCTCCAGTCCTACTGTTAGAAAAAAGTCAGACAATCTTTATGGTTTTCCTCTAATGCTAACATAAACTGATACGGATCTTAAGAGGTACAGAAACGTAAAACCAGGTAATTTAAAATTAAGTCCTGGCAGACCAAGGCTCTATCATAAAATCCTTGCCTCACTCTTCTAGATTCAACACCTACTAAACACAGACAATCTCTCTTTGGCATAAAGAAAACTCCTGCTATGTGTATGTGGAACTCCTATGATAAACTCAGAACAGTCTGCACCTCAGATGAGTAGCCAAGATGTTTCAATTTTACACCTACTACGTTTTAAAAACTACTCAAAGCATTTTGAATGAAAATTCCAATAAAAAATAAACAAGTACCCTTAGCACTACTATCTGTAAGCTGTCAATCAAACACATGGTCTGATCCACACAAAAGATTTTAGACTGTGTACTTTTCAACCAACACACAGAGAGAATCTCTTCAAAGCCACCTGGAACCAAATTTGAAAAAAAAAAAAAAAAAAAAGGTACACTAGTATTTTTCTTCACTATAATTTATCCTGAGATACGTTAACACATTTTTGAAAGCTAATAAAGAAATCTCTAATTTATTTCTTGCTGAAGAACGTTTGTGCCACCAAAGTGAAGAGACAATAACCTCAAACGTAGTTCGTCCGATTAAGTAAAAATACATGACTAATACATATAAATACATCTTAGTGTCATAAATGCCAATTAAAAAAGTTCAATGAGAAATTGGGATTGTTATTCCAATTTGTATTTTCATATAGCTTTCAGCAATGGAAAGGTATACTGGAAATATATGCAAAGTAAGATTTCCCCTAACATTTTTTTCTAACGAAAACATGAACTAGAATTTATCTCTATCCCTCCTGGCCTTTCTTTCCACCCACACCCCTTAAAAATGAAAAATGCATGCTTGCAGAACTTAAACACACCAAATGTCACATAATAAACAGTTTATCATTGTCATTCCCATCAATTCATTTATATACTATTACCTTGTAAAAGTTATCACCAAAAGTTATTATTGCTGCATTTACTCAAACTCAGTCTTATCAGTTTATTGTATTTGAAAGTGTTTAAAGCTTATCCTAAAGATCAGAATATGTCTCAACAAATAGGACTGTCTACTGTTAGCCAAGAATGTATCTCCTGATTTCTCTAGTAAATTGTATGGGAATTTCTACTAAATACTCAGACATTTTACAGGCAAAGACCTCTTCCCCACACCCTTTATGAAAATACCATTTGCTACCCTAAGTGACAGTGGTAACTACCTATTTAGGAAAGATAAATTACACATTTTAGTAATTCATGTGTCCGAAATGCAAATCAGAGCCAGATGTGCTATTTACAAGAATTAAATCACTGTATCCATCAATAACGAACCCCAGGAACATGCAGACATTGAGTGTGTGTTTCACTGAAAGATGTTTGGTCAGATGCATACGTAGCACTTCAAGGCAGATTTACAGCAGCTTTCCTCAAGTTTCTTATGGACAGGCAAGGTGGTACCCAGAATCTGTAAGCTAAGTAAAAATGCTGCACCTCTGGTCCCCTGGAATTTACCTGCGTAGCATTGCAAAGGAACAGGAATACCACTCATAAATTGCGTATGAAATTCGTGTATTTATTTTAAATGTTTGGGTTTTCAGAGGACTGACTTGACATCTGTGCGGAAAAGCCTGAGTAATCACAACTAGCTATCAGCCCTTCACACCAGCACTGCTGCTATTTTCAGTGATACACCCTGTTTTTGCTACAGTGCTCTTGGCATCATCATGCTACTGTGATTCAATATTTATCTGTTAGATCTAGTTACATCACAACACTCTCTGTACTACCTAAATCTTGTGTGGAACTTCTACGGCTAAAACCCAAAATCCATGGGGTTTGAGCTCTCTCTTGCAAATTCTCCAGCCACAGAACAAAAAGTCAGTGGAGATGTGCAAACATCTGGCCCCCTGTGAATCATCCATCCTGCGAAAGGGTGTGCGGTCATGCACAAGCACTGCACCTCCCTTCTAATGGCATCGGGCAGGAATAGAACCCAGTGTGAACTGCAGTGGTTAGCATAAAACCACTTGTGAAAGGAATATGCCAAAAATCTTATTCAGAACACCTTTAATAACAAGAGTTTTGCTCCTACAGAAGCCCCTCACCAGTCATCAAGTTAAAGCAATCATATAGCATTTATGATGGCCCTTGAAGCTTAATATTTTTAAAAGTTGTGTTAGGAGCAAGGTGGTAGTGTCTTGTGAAACGACAGAACTGAGTGTGGAAACTTCTGCTGACAACAAAGCCACCTGCTATGTCCAAGACCAGCATTTCAGTATAATCCGGACAAAAGATTAATTCTAGAATATTTTTAGCCCTGGCTTTGAAAGCAGACAGTACTCCATATACACTGAAAAAGCACAGGGGTGGAGAGCGGGCAAGAGAATACATGCAGGAAACATTCTTTGTTTATAACCAAAACACGGTCAATTATTCTCATAAAATCCATTGGCACGAAGAAAAACTCCAAGCACACTAAACTGTGTCACTACTAAGGCTTGCAGAGCAATCTCAGCATCGGAATCAGACACACTGAAAATCCGGCAGTCTCAGCATCACTGTATCTTTCGTGTGCTTTTTGCAACACAGAGACAACTACACAAAAATGCATGAAAGACGATGAAAAAATAAAGGATTTCAAAACTGAGCAGTCACAGAAATACGGAGGCAGGAGAGAATGGAGTTCAGGTTTAATTCTTTATCAGCATCTGCTTTGGGGGAGTCTGCCTTTTCTTGGTGACTCGAATTGTCATTTTCATCCGACAGCGGTAACCCGAAACAGCAGCTGGGGAACGCCAGCCACTGCCTCAACTCCCAGGTTTCACACAAGCCTCGAGCATCGGTTTAACAGCAGTTGCATAATAAGACTCAAAAGGCCAAGCACTCCTCCTGCCTCGTACATCTCCATTTCCACACGAACCAGAGTGATGGATGTGGACGGGAACCCAGCACTACCCGAGCGCCACTACCGAGCCGGTTATTATGCAGCAAAGAAGAGGAAAACCCAACACCTGGCGCACAAATATGCAGACACCCAGCGAATAGGTGGATCTACGGAGAGCTATCTTCCCCAAGAGGCAATCCTTGATGGGTGTGCCACGAATGGGATATGGGGGGAGGAGAAGAAAAGGGGTGGGAAGTGGTTGCCGCTTGCTGCAGCCAGGCTGAGCGATGGCGAGGTGGTTAATCATGGTGGCTGAGGAAACATGGGGTCACTTCTCCCCCTTCCGCCTCCCGCGTGACGAGGACAACGGGCACCGGCCGCGGGGGGGACCCGCACCCCGCCCGGCCCCGCCGGCTCAGGTGGGTCCCGGGCGGAGCATCCCCGAGCCCGGTGCGGGCGGGGGGCGCGGGGCAGCGCTCCCCCCGCCCAGCCCTGCCCTGCCTTGCCCGCTCCCCGCCGCACTCACTTGCCGATCACCTCGCAGAGCTCGTACACGTCCTCGAACAGCACGTCGTCGTCGGCCATGGTCCGGGCGGGGGGGCTCAGCCCGAGAGGCGGCGGCCCCGGGGACGCCCGGCTCCCCCGCCGCTCAGCGCCCACCGCCACCACGGTAAATCCCGGCCGCTCCCAGCGCCGCCCGCCCGCCCGCGCGGGGCTGCCGCGGCCGCGCCGGGACTCCCCGCTCCTGCCGCTCCTCCTCCGCCTCCTGCCGCGGCCGCCGCCGCTCCCCGCGCGTGTCGCACCCCCCGCTCCCCCGCCTCCCGCCCGCCCCCTCCCTCCCGCGCTCAGCCGCGGCTCCCGGCGGGCGGCTCCGGCTCAGCGGGGCGGCGCGGGAGCCATGGAGGGGATCGGGGCGGCCGGCAGCGCCGGGTCTCTCCCTCGCCGGGCGGGAGAGGAGCGCGCGTTCCCGGGCGGGCGGGAGCGCCGGGAGGGAGGATAATAGTAGGAGGGGGAAGGGCGGGGGGAGTCCAGGCGCGGGCGCCGATTCCGCTCCCGGGCGCGAGGAGGAGGAGGAGAAGGAGGCGGCGGCGAGGCGGCGGTCGCGACAGGCGCTCGCGATAGGCGCTCGCGGTACCGAAGGGCGGGCGGGCGCGCGCGCGCTCCCGGTGCCGCCGTCACGCAAAACCCGTCACGGGGGCGGGCGGCCGCCGGGGGCGCGCGCGCACGCGCGACTCGGGCCACGCCCCTCGGGGGGCCACGCCCCCAAAGCGGCCGCTCGGGGGGTCCGGGGAGGCGCGAGGGGAGGGGTCGGGTGGGGGCTCGCGCAGGCGCGGGGCGCGGTGACGTCATGGCGCGGGGAGGGGGTGTGACGTCATAGCGCGGGGAGGGGGTCGGGGCGCGGGTGCCGCTCGCTCTTGTCGCCGCTATCGTCTCTATCGCCCCTATCGCCCCTATCGCCTCTATTGCCCCTATCGCCCCCGCGGCTGCAGCACCCGGGGCACGGCCGAGGGGTCCCGCCGCGCACGCACGAGCCGCGCTGTGCCAATAAAGAACCGCTGTGCGAACCGGGCTTTGTGCAGCTTTGTCCGTGCTTTGCTTTCCGTTCCGTGTATTCTAGCAGGATGTAAGCGTTTTCTGCAGCACCATCCCCACCGTCTGCGTTCCTGGGAAAGCCGCTCTTTTTCCCGGGAGCAGTGAATTCGCCTTTGGGGAGCGCGCCTTGTTCCAGCTGTGCGGGTATCGCACAGCTGTCGTTTCTGTGTGAAAACAGCGTGCGAGACATCGGTGAATTTCAAAACACCCGAGTGCTTACCTGACTCGTTGTCCCATGGTTTTTAACGTGTTGCACGTGTGTGCTTTTCCAACCTTTTGAAAACTTGGCTGGTTTGTGAAGAAACCAAAGCTCTCTGCAAGGAATTAGGAACTATTGCAGTTTACAGTAATTATTTCTATCAAGGTAGTTTAGCGCACATGTAACTTCTTAAAATTTATTACAGACGTAAATTACGAGTTGTTCACCAGACAGAGAAAAAACCCATCAGAGCAGAATTATCTAGTGAAATGATTTAAAGGTTGGCTTAAAAATTACAGCTGACAGCACCTTACCTTGTTCCTGTCTCCAGACAAATTTAAAAGGAAAAAAAAATCACGAAAAACAGTGAAATTAATTAATTAATTATATCTAATAATTACATCACAGTGCTGTCATACAGGGTGAGAGACATTCCTGTGGGTCTGCGCTCCATCCCATACAAACCTTTAAAAATATTTAAATCACCATCTGCTCTTTGGACTGCAAACAAAAAGCCACTATATTTAGACCCTTCTCTAAATTTCACACAGCTAAACGTGGGCACCCATTTTTTCCTTTTGCAGGCCCACAAGGCTGAGTCCCACACAGGTCACTCAGTAAGAATTTTTAGAATATGGGTGAGTGTTCACTTATGCTTTGAGCTGAAATTATCTGCAAAGCCATCATGAGAGGTTCACATTAAAAAGAACAGAAAAGTGCACAAGGAAGAAAATTGCTGGTGATAGATCTCCTCCTGAGCTGGGGCAAATGCTTTGGCTGCTCCAGCAGCATCACCTGTTGCCTTCCTCTGGAGGCCAAGTGCCACATTGCCCAGGTGTGACAGCTTAAACTGAATAAAAATTTACCAGGCATAATATAGGGACCTTTGTGCCAAAATATTGTCATAGAGAAACCCTTTCAGAACTTCAGAGGGCATTTGGCTTGGTTTTGGGAATAGGCAGCACATAAACGTGGCTGTCTGCTAAAGGACAAGATCCTGGGGCACAGGTTCAGGGTTAGTTGTCCTGGGAAGGAGGTTTTTTGGAAGATGCTGAACAAAACTGGGCTTTGCTGAAGTGAGGCAGTCCTTCCCTGGCATCCAGGGAATGCCAGCAGGCATCTGGCTCACAAGAAGCAAGGTGGATCTATCAAACCTGTCAGTTGTCCCTGCTCAGTGCGGGGGGAGAGTGAACACAGGTGCTGCCTCCCATTTGAGTTACATGAGAAGAACCTGTCTGAGGCAGGATTTGTGTGCAGATCTGGATCGTAAAAAGTTGCATAGTGAGCCAGCAAATGCAGCAAGGATAGCACTGCATCAGCAGTTGCTGGAACAATTGAGAGCTGCGCTGTAACTCTGTTTCAGATTGAATGGGCTCAGGAAAATACGACTATTGGTCTGCCAGCAGCCCGGACACAGTAGCATGATAATCCAAGCAAAGAATTTACAGGTATGTTTGTGATCAGAAATTCCTGCCACAAGTTCAAGAGTGGTCATTACCTTTCATAACCAAGAATTTTTGATTTTCACCCATGTATCCAGTATGGATCCTTATAGATTTTGGGATTAAATTAATAATTCTGAAATATGTACATCTAACATCTCATCAAAAAGTGTGTAACCATGATGTTTGACATACGAGAAGAAAACTTTTCCCTTGACCCTGATTTCTGGCAAGGTAATGGTCTGAAAACAGATCAGGGCATCTGTCATTTCAGAGCTGGGAGAGGGACTTTTTGTTCAGGAAAGAGCAAGAGAAGGACACTGAGTGTTCACACAAGGAAATGCCCTGGTAGCTTTCCCCAAAGCACTACATGTGTTTGAGCTGCCTGTCTGCCAGGTCCTGGACAGGCTGGCTAAGCTTGTGTATGTTTAGGTTAACCACTGTTGCATTCAAAAAATGCTAAGGAGTAGCTGAGTGTGGGCTTGCACACTAGAAAACTTATTTCTTAAAATTTTGTGGGGTTTTCAAGTTTTATTCACCTGGGTTATTCTCAGGGTTTACACATAGAGCCTGTACAGTGTGAACCACAGGGCAGGTAAGTTGTTCAAAAGTTGTTTCTGGAACAATAGTTCAATAGTTACCAGTTATATCCAAAGAGCTTTGATAATGTTTCATTTATAAGTTTGATGTAAAAGGTACATGATGAGAAGAACAAGAAATTCCAATGCTTTGACAGCGTTCTGATGCCCAACAGCTGTAGGAAGCACCAAATCCCATCCTCATTCCACCTATAACAGGGTCCTGGGTGCTTTGATCTGTAACCCAGGTATTAATTCCCTCCCTCTTAAAAAGTTTGAGAATGGCACTGAAGATGAGTATGAGCTGTTAGTACTTTGTAAGAGAGAATATTTCAGGCCTGCCAGGTTTCTGACAAACTGCCATATTGTTTAGGTGTGCACATTCTGTGAGCTGAAAATAGTTCATAATTTGGGCAGTAGAAATGTGTTTGGGTGTAAGTGAAAAGAGACTGTTTTGATCACAAGAGGCACAGACATTTTCAGTCCTTGTAAAAACTGTCAGTGAAAAGAACCCTAAAAAGCCATCAGCTGATCTGGAACAGGTCTGGATGACTTCTCGTCTAAGTCTATAATTCAATCAGCTTGGAATCTACTGTGTGGCAGGGCAGGCTGCAGCTGCAGAGCTCAGGTGCTGCACACAAGTTGAGCCACACTGTAATTAAGGAGGCCAGGTTTCCCACGAATGCTTGTCTTAACAGGTGACTGATGTTTGTCTGGGAAGATAAATCTCCAACTGCATTTTTTTTCCCCCAGTGGAGTTGTTTTTAAGTTCCTTCCAGTGTCAATTCTCCATTGCTCAATTAGAAGGGGACTCTTACTTTCCTCACTGAAGCCAGCACCAGGTGTCTTTTCTGCTGCCACTTCTCTTCAAAAAGCAGTTGGAGCTTATCTCAGGGATCTGGACCTTGCCCCCAACTAATTCTATTGGAACTGACTGCCAGGTTCAAGAGTTCCTGGAAAAGCTAGGTGTAATGTGAACATGGCAAAACCTGGTTTCCTTGGGCAGCAGGCTGACAGGTGCCTCTTTGGAAAGAGGAATTTGCTTTCACTGCCCTTCAGACGTGGTCACCACATCCCCTTCCTCTGACACTCAGCTCACCCTGACTCAGGACTGTAACCAGACAGGTCTTGGTCAAGGGGAAAAGTCACTTTCCTCATCTGTAATTAGACCGTACTTGTAATTAAACAGAAATTATGGTAACACTACTGAAGATGGGCATTAAACTAAAACCAGATCTGAGCCAGTCTGATACTGTCAGAAGCATCACAAGTCACCTTTCAAAATCAACTTCCAGAGGTGAAACAGTCCCAGGTAAGAATAGCTGACAACATGAAAAGAGGAAGGAATACTTTAAAATTACACAAACCCCTATTTAATGGAGTTTCTTTAGCTATTGCTTGCCATTCTGCTGATTTTCCCCTTCTTTGTGTACCATGTAGGTGTGTCTTGATTACATTACTGAAGGTGTTTATTTCTTTTCTTCCCAACTGTGGCTTTTCCTCATTGATGAGTATGGATTACATTTTAAGAACTGTAGAGGAAATCTCTCCAGAATGCTTTTATTGAAACTTCTTTTAAATTAAAAAAGACTTAGAGGAGTTAAAACCAGGTAATAAAACCAACTGAAAATTCCCGTTATCTTTTCATCATTTGCAACCATATGCTATAGTTATACACCTGTATAGAGAAAAATAATTAAAAATCACATTATAAAGACAATATCAAAATGCAAAGTACTAGCACAAGCAAATGAAAAATAATGACTTTTTTTTCCTTTCATGTCTTTCTTTCCTTCTTTCTTGCATTTCTCACTCTCCTGTGTTTTGTACAAGATTATTAAGGTCTTTTGACTAGACAGGTGCCACCCTAATAGAAACTCCACAAGGACTGCACAAAGCAGAGGGGCTTTGGTGTAAATAAATGGCAGGGAATACTTCACTGAGAGGAAATCCTCATCTACACTGTCCCTGCTGGATGCTGAACTTGGAACTGGTGGTTTCAGCTCTGGAAAGATCCCTCAGACCAAGCCACTGCTGCAGAGTGCAGTGACAGCAAAAAAAAAAAAATAAGCAAGGCAGTATTGGGTGTGTCAGGAGAGGCATGAAAACAAGGCAGAAGGTGTCATTTTACCTCCACATAAAATTCTGGTACACCCACAGCTGGAGGGCTGGGGTGTTTTAGACCTTCCTATCTCCAGGAAGATGGCAAAGGAGTTTGCAAAGGAACAGAGAGAAAATGGCAACCAAAACAACCCAGGGATGACCCAGCTGCCTTGCAAGGAGAGAGGAAAAGGCTGGGACTTGACAATTTGCAGAGAAGACATCTGAGGTAGGGTATGCTACTTTCAAAAAAAATATTATACACACACACTGGATAGGAAACTTTTTGAGAACTTGCTGCCACAGGAAGCTGTGGACATCAATAATATCGGAGGTTCAAAAAGGAATTAAAGCATTTCAGGGATGACACAACATTATAAAAAGACCCTGGATGGAATTGGCAGGGGTGTGCTGTGGAATAGGCCTGGTACAACAGCAGTAGGTGCTGGGGAAGTGGGAGGGTGGCAGGTTGTGAGGCTTTCAGGCACTTTCAAAGCTATCTCCTACTGCCACCACTCTGTTTTCATTTTCAAAGGTGTAAATTCAGTTTTCACTACAAATTGTACAGGCAGCTTCTCCACATTCAGGTGAATCCCAAGAGTCAGCCCACCTGGAATTCAAATAATATCCTTACCCAGGAAGGCCCCGTTATTGATCTCAGTCTTTCCGCTCGGGTAAGGAGGGCTGGGTGAACCCATTAGGGCATTTCTTGTGTTCTCAGCCTCTTAGTTTTATTCTGTGTTTCATTTTTCATTCCAAACGTTGTCCTTTATTTTGTCCCCATTCTGCCACCAATTTCTTTTCCAAACACTCTTTATGAGGTTTAAATACCTAATTTTTCTTACTGCATTTCCCAGCTCACTATTCTATTAATGTGCAGTAATGCAATAGAAAAGCTGACAAGGTTTACAGTTGAAGGCTTCTAAGACACAGCTATGGCTTTACCACTTATCCTGTTGCCTTAGGGTAAGCTAAGCTTGCCACATTTTGTAGCTTTAGAAGAGAACACTAATTCTGTAAATAATTATTTACTAAGTATTTCATCTTCCTCTTTGTCATCCAGCTTTTTTCTTTTTCTCTTGGTTTTCTCAGTCTGTTTTTTTTCAGATGAAGTGTACCTTTGCAGAAGAGTGAACACCCTCTGCCTGACCATTTAGTTGCTTCCCACTTCCTTCTCCCTCTTATGCTTTCTATTTCTGGAGTATTATGCTGGCACTGCATGTTTATTCACACACAAACTTAAAGGTTTTTTTATACTTCAAGAGCAAAACCACCTGCAATGGAAAGAGTTGGTATTGACTTCCTGATTCAAACTGGCTAAGTTACCATCGAGAAAATTGTTGTAAACTTTTTACCTGCAGGTTTACAGACAGATCTTTGAGATTTAGCAGGAGAAAAACTCCTGGAGGGCAAAGGTGTAAGGTTTTCCATATCCCATGAAATTCTATTCAGGTCTGTCAGAGGGAGAAACTGGGAGAAAAATGTCCTTTTTTTGTTATGGCTTTTGTTGGCAGCAGCGCTCTGACAGCCATCCAAGGGGACTGGCCATGGGCATCCTCATCCCTGGCAGTGTCCACAGCATTCACATTGTGCTGGGAGCCTGACACTGGCTGCAGCTGAAAAGCTGTTCTCAAAGTGAGGTTTGGAGACAGCAGAGAGAGAAAAAGGCTGCCACACTTTATAACAGCTCTCTCTAAACCCAGTACATAGCATCTCTCTGATCACTCTCTTTTATGGGCTCTCCCTTATTTTGAAGAAATTCAAGCCATTCTCCCTCGATGATCACCTGTGCACTGCACATGGTCCAAATCTCAGCAGAGACTTCTGTGAGTAGCTTGAGGCCTTTTCATTTGGAAGGAAAAAGTGCTTCCACAAAGGCAATTTTCTTTTCCTTGGGAAAAGGCACTTGTGTGCTAAGTGGGAGACTATTTTTGTGATTGCTGCCCTATTTGCTCTCACTATTGGAACGTCAGTGGAGAATATAACAGAGGGTGGGAATAAGTGGGAGAAGGATCTTGATGTAAGGACAGGAGAGTGACACATAGGTGAGCAAATTGTTACTTATGTTGTAGTAAATTGTGGTCCCTGGTGGTGCTTTGCTCAGTGTTTTTACATCAGGCCAATATGCTCAGCTTCAGGTTTTTTTGGCCATCAGTGTTCATCTGGAGACAAGACTTGCCCTAATTTTCTCTTAGCTCCAGGTGTACAGCATCATCAAGCACATCTCTGTGCTCTTTCACCAATGTAAAATATGCTATCATAGAAGCAGAAGTGTACCAAGGATCATGGAAATATGTAAACACTTTCTGAGGAGCTGCAAATGCCTGTTGTAACCTCATCTTATGCATGGTGACTCCTAATCAGAAGCTCAGTCTGATACTGGTGATGTCCTTAGCACAAGGAATACAAAAAAATCTAGAAGAACTAAATTCTGAAGATTATATTTTTACAGTAACTTAAGAAGGAGAAAAATTTAGGAATAATTAATTTTTCTGTGAGGAAAATAGCCACAAGTAACACATGTTGCTGACAGTCCACCCAAACCTCTGTCCTGTAAGAGGCACTGGGTCAGAAGCATCTCTGAGGCCAGCCCAGAACAGACATGCATGCTGGTGTCCTTCCCATGCTGTCACCACTCAGATCCCTCAGACTCCCTTGCTGTTTGAGTTCCCTTGGAGGATTTTCCAGTGCCGTGGTGTCCATGTTGTGCTCCACACCCACAGATTTCAGCTGTGCCTGTGCTCAGTCATTACAGATGTCAATAAAGGACATCTCTTAGACTGGAAGCTTGAGTTCAGTCATAATAATTGATTATTTCAAGCAAGAGCCAGACAGGGCCAAAGTGTTTTCTCCTCTCAGAAGAAAGGAGATGCTGTCTGAAAATCTTCTAACTGCTAAGTACTTATTTACAGTAATTGTCAGATCAGTGGGTAAATCCTACCATAAGTGGAAAAGCTGTGACTCACAGTGCTAAGAGGCTCGATTGGGGTTGTGCTGTCCTTCCTTTGGTGCCTTTGGTTGGAAGTATGAAGATAATAACAGAGCAGATGTGGCCCAGAGTAGCTGTACCTGTCCAGAAATATCAGCTCAAGGATGTGAAAGGCACAAAGACCAGGAATTAATTATGTACAGGGAAAGGCACTTGGTTTGCCTCTGCTGTGCAAATACAGCCAGTGCCCAGCTGGTCGGGGAAACCAAGATTTTGATAAGCAGTGGTCAACTCTGTTTTCTCATCCTGTGGGTTCTAACAAAGAATCATCTACAAACCATCTCATTCACTTTAGGTCTCAGTGGTCTCCATCTGAGCTAATTGTCTGGGCTTCCTTTAGATAGTCACAGATAGAGACATCTCTGAGGCATAATCATTCTGGATATTCTGGGAGTAAGGAGCTCCAGCAAGTTTCCCTTAAAAAAAAAAAGTGATTTTTTTCCTTTGAACTTTCAAAAGGGGGTGCTTTAAACTCTTCTGTTAATATAGTAATAGATGCCCTAAAAGAAAAGGAGAAGATTAGTAGCTTTTAAAAAAGTAATGAGAAAGGTATTTTTTTCCTTGTCTGGCTTTCTCAGAAATGAAAAAATGTCTCCTCAATATTTCCATGCTCTGGAACCAGCAGGCACCACGGAGTTTGATAAGGATCTGACTTGGAGTGTGAACTCCTAACAAGAGCAGTGCAATTTGTAGCTTGTATTTAACAACTGGTTCAAGCCAGAACCTCTTAAAGACAAGGTTCTCAGCAACTTCCCTCTGCATCCTGAAATTAAACATTAACGTAATAAGGAAGTTTGGTTCCTAACTTAATCTAACTTAATGAACAAGCACATGTTCAATTAGTCTCTGAGGTACTGTGCACTGATTCATGGAATTGGAAATATCTCCCAGAGTATCAATACTCTTGATGTCAGATGGCAGCAAGTCTGTTAGCACCACTTGTGCCGTGTCCTGAAATGAATTCATCTCAACCTGCTGGGGCTGTTGGCTGTCAGAATTTCTCAGGTGAAATGGCAGTGCTAGTACTTCTCCTTTGGAGAAAGTGTCGTGCATTCCTCTGTATCTGTCCACCCGGTGTGTCAAGTTTGTCTCTGGCCACAGGATATTTCTTACAACATTATTGCTGTTTGCACTCCTTGCTCTTAATTCCCACAGTTGTTTCTTACAAAATGGTGATAGCTCCTGGCATCCCAGATTATGCTTCCCTTTTTCCTTCTCCCACCTCATGTTTTTTCCCCATGTATCTGCTGGTTGCTGTGACTTTGACATGAATTCCTGGTAAGCACTCAAGAGCAGGCACTCTTGGTTTCAGTTTTCAGTTGAATAAAATATAGGCAAGTAACAAGTCACGTTATAATGATAGCACTCCATTATTTACAGCACTGGGCACAGATCAGAACTGGCATGCATTCCTGTGTATTTAACATTTTCTGCTGGCCTGTAGAGGCTGGAGATGGTGAAGGTTATGGCTATATGACTAAACTTTTATTTCAGAACAGAATGGTTAAACAGGACCCTGATAAATGTCAGACATTCCTGTATCAGGTATGCCAGGCCTAGCACAAAGGTTCAAATTTGGGATGTCATCTTTCTAAGCTGTTATCTTTTCTAGCAACACCATCCCAGGAAAATGAGAATACTCTCAATACACATCTAGGATAAGGGACTGCTGACTGTAGATTTTCCTTTCCAGCCAGGACATGCAAGCTCGTTTCTCCTTTGCATTGGGAACAAGTACTTGCTGTATCATATGACAAGTCTTACCACTTCCTGGATGAATTCATTTGTTTAGGATCAGGACAAATCTCTATATCCTTTTCTTGGTGTTTTCAATCCCTAAATGAATTTCCTTAGTTCATTTTATAATTTTTCCATGACATCTTAAAAATGACCACTCCAGGCTCTTTAAGCATCTGTCTGACATTAAGAGCACTCCCCAGTTCAAGCTTGATAAAGATTATCAATAAAGACAGAATAATATGCTGGGCACAGTATGTAAATAGTTTTAATTACACTTTGTAAAATACTTGTTTGTAAGAGCAGGTTTGACAAACAAAGTCTGTATTCTGTGTTTACTGTTGTTTTTTTAATCTACTTCGTTCCTGTAAAGTCTGACTCTGGACCTTGAACCGCAGCCCAGTTTTTAAGTGGGTGAGTGTGCCTGCAGCCACCAAAACTTTCCTAGGTTTGCACTTAACTTGCAGATACTTCTGTAGCTGAATATTGTTCTTTTAAAGTACAATTTCCCAGGTCCTTGTGGCAGACAGTCAATTTCAGCTAAAACTTATCTCTGGGGAATGAGAGCATGAACCTTCTTAGTTGTGGTGCTGGCAACTATTGACACTCACATGCAGCTCAAAGAGACTCACAGAGGCACAGAATGGTTTGGGTTGGAAGGGACTTTCAAGATCACCTCATTCCAGCTCTCCTGCCATGGGCAGGGACACCTTCCACTGTCCCTGCTGCTCAGAGCCCCATCCAACCTGGCCTTGGATGCTTCTGGGGATGGGACAGCCACAACCTCTCTGGGCAGCCTGTGCCAGGGCCCCACCACCATCACTGTGAGAGAGCTGGCACCATTGTCATTCCTGGAATGGGTGGAAGAAAACTTCATGTTGTGGTTCCAAGCCTCTCACTCCTTGAGCTCCTCGAGAGCTGTGTCACTGGCAGTGGCACTTGTTTCTCAAGTGCTTTGCTGTGTCCTCTGCTCTGCAGAGTGCCAGGCTTAGAAAGCTGGTTCTGGCAGCTCTGTCAGGCACAAATTTGCATGCAACATTTGTCTCTCCAAGGAATCTTTAAACCTTTTCTTGTCTGTCAGGCTAGGTATACTAATGATAACATCAACCTCCCTCGTGTGATAATTTCCTAAACCATTCTAGAAAATGAGATGGATTAATGAAGACTTATTATTTAAATTGCTGAAGGCACCCAGCTCATTTTTGACTGAACACAGGAGCTTCTGCCACAACTGCTACAACCAGAAAGGATGTCTATTGGTCCCTAAGCATCCAGCACATCCCAGTTGTAAGATTTTATGCCTTAGTTTAAACCTCATGAACTAAAGCAGCTATGACAAAATTTCTGAGAGTGTGCTCACATGCTAAGCTAGTTGTATATGAAAGCACAAAGCTGTACATGTGTTAATTTGCTCCCCTGAAAACTCAGTGATTTCAAATTGCCTCAAATTGTCCATTGCAGTCTTCAGTGAAGTTACACCCTTAATTTTGTTTTTGGTCCTGGGCTTTATTCTCTAAGCCTGCAGAGCCAAGATGTTTGAGTGATTCATTCCTGTCTGGTATCTCTGACTGCCATGGCTGAACCTGGTTCTCTGCACCAGCTCTTGGCATTTTCCAGGGCTCTGGAAAGCTCTGGTTCCCTGCCCTGGCTGCTTTACAGCTGCTACTGTCAGCTCACAGGAGCTGTGGCTCAGAAAATGTTCAGGTCTTGCACTTTGAAGTCTCTGGATGTCACTCATAACTAATCAAACTCATCTCTGAAACATTCTCCCCAATGCTGAAAGTGTTTACAGAAATAATTTACTGTGGATAGGCAAGAAACTGCTGGCAATTTAATAGTAATTAAAAATTTTCCATTTCAACACTTGAGGGTTCCCATCTTCAGTGCAAAAACATCACAGGTCTTGGCAGCTGTCACCCTCAGCATACCCTGCTTTTATTAGAATTACATTTGAAATAGATTTTCTAAAGAACTTCTGATTTTTGTTTTCTTGTAAGTTTAACCTCTCACTACAAATAAGAAGAAACTGGTAACATTGTTAGCTCCATTTCTTAGATACTGGATTACGCATTTGTCTGATTTTTTTTATTTTACCTTTTCCTCTTTATTCTTTGATTTTCCATGTTATTCAAATGACACGGTAGCCCTAAATATAGCAGAAGATTGCTCATGAGACTCTCTCAAATTAATCTTATTAAAATAATTGATTAAACTTGGTTCTTGACTAAAAATTTAATCTTTTTTTTTCCTCTTTGTTTGACTCAAGGTCAATTTTAAGCACCTTTGTCATTCTTCGACAGATAGGCCCAGTGTTCTGGAAGACATTTTGAGGAGAAATAGCACAGAGAAAGCTTGTTCTAAAGCCCTGGGGTTCTATTCTGTGGCATGGTGAAAGATCACGTGTATAATCTGCTCCTTAAGCTTGGAACCTCTAATATGTGGGGCTAAGTGTGTGTTTAAGTATCTGAAAACTTTGTGTTGTCTGTTCACCTGAATGAGCCCTCTGGATGGTGATAATTAAAGTCAAGTACCCTCTGAAAGCATGCCCGGCTCATTTTCAAGCAGGGTACATACTAACCGAGTCCCTCACCAAATCCAGGGTATAGCCTGCCCTGGATAATTTCTTTTCTGCTTCTTGCTGCTGAATAGCAAACCTTTAGAGTGAACCATCAGGTCATGTAGACTGGACATAAACATGAAGAAATTATTACTCCTGAACACAATTCTATGCATTTTTTTTCCTCCTGTCTTCCTAATACACTCATGAGACAGATACTCAGTGAAAAGTTATCTTTACAGTATGACAAGCTATTGCCAGGAACTCAGCATCAATAATCAAACAATTTTACTAATCTGTTTTTAACACAGCATACAGAGTTAAGGAAGAATTGTGTCCTACACAAATATTACACAAAATCAGAATAATATTTTCTGATTCAAGTATCAGCATGTGGAAAAGAAAAGAAAAGGTTTGCTATGAAGTCAGCCATTTAGATGCTTTGGCAGAGAGAAAGTCAAAAGTTCTGCTGCAATAAGGGAAGAAATACGTGGAACATGGAGATCAGAGCCAGCCTACACTGTAGGATAACCAGCTGTCATTGGCTGGCCTCTCTGTGGTGCATTTATTTAAATACATATGTATTCAAATAGTAATTACTCTACATTTCTAAAGCTCTCTCTCTCTTCTATTTGCATATTGGTCTTGCATAATTTTGAATGGGACTAAATTGCTTCACTAATTTTGACTAATATTTTAAATGAAGCTGCCAAAAAGTTACAACCCAAATTTACCTAATAGATTTGCTTCTATGAACTTTCCTTCAAGCTACTGCCTGAGTAAATATTTTAAAAGTTCAAGTGGGTGTAATTTATCTCAGACCTTTTGCAGTTAGGGTACTGTGCATTACTTCATGTAGTCAAAAACCAATACAGTGCTAAAATGACGATATTGGAACAAACTGTCTAGATTCTTTAATTATGTTAAATATGTTAAGACTAATATCTGCAGCATATCAGTGCTTTAATACTATAAAGATCTGGATTTGAGAAAGAAGATACACATTTGACAAAAAATGTTTATATACATGATAACAAGGAGCATTTAAGGGACAGGAAACAGTGGGGGCTGTTGAGAGAGAAACCAGAAAAATGAGTGGTGTAAAACATCTGTTCAGCAAGAATATTTGGTTTCTCATGCAAATTTCCCTCCAGCCCAGCATTAGAATGGTTAAAGTTGAACCTAAACATTTGCCCTGCTTGGAACTATTTATAGAAGGCTAATACTTAGCAGGTGGTAAAATTTTCCTACCAAGGATCTCCAAGCATTTTACAAAGCATTAATAATCAGGCTTCATAAAAAATTAAAGCACAGCTCTTCCAGATGTGCCTGCTCCTGGAGGCGGGTGGTTTGAAGCTGTGCCCTCTGCTCGGTGCTCCCTGTTCCACCCAGAAAGGAAATCCTTGGAGAGCTGTAAAGAATTCAGGGATGTGCAGAGGAGCAGGATGATGCTTGCTCTGTGCTCATGTACCCTGATGGAGGCATTGAAGAAAACCCCAGGAATCAGCGCTGAGACAAATCTGTGATGTTGCAAAGCACCACCTGCACTGGAGAAGGGAGAGAGATGTGGAAAGGTTAGAAAACTTACTGAAAATGAAAAACTTACTGAAGGTTACACTGCCAGGAGCTGGCAGAGCTGGAGCAAGAATCCAGTGTTGACTCTGAGCCTTGTGCCTGCATCACCGGGGTGGCATTTATTCCAGGGAGCTACAGCTCAAATGGGAAGCGAGAGACACTGCAAAGGTTTTAGACAGCTGAACAGATTGTAAGTGCTCTGGACAATCTTGTGATTACAACCCTTGTGAGCTTTGCTTAACTGCTGGGTAAATTGGATTAAACAATTGTGAATAGGTACGAGGCACCTAAGAGGATATAATGTGGTAGGAACAAACATTTTTCCATCAAGGAAAATGCAAGATTTTCTACAGAAATGAAAAATAGTTAATTTTCATAGTTAATAGTTAATTAAAAAGTAGTTAATTTCTGAAAAATTCTTTGTAGGAACCTGAAAAAAGCTAGTTGTTGTGGGGGAAGAGAAAGTTGTTATAGAAACACGGAGAGACAGATAGAGAAATGCCAGAAGAAGTGGCAGAATGGCCTGAGGCTGAGTACCAGTACTTGGTGATTAATGTAATTTGCAATCTGTAAAAGAATGATCAGTGAGGTGGCAATGCTTACAATATGACAAAATTGTCTGGGATAATTAAAACAAGAGAAGACCAAAGAGTGCTACAGAGATAGCTAAGCTAGGTCACTGAGCATCAGATGAAAATTAATGTGGGTATTGCATTTTGGAAGAATTACCTGAACTGCTGTCAGAGGTCGAAGTTAATGGCAACCAGTAAAAAGAAAAAAAATTTGAGTGAAAACATCAGTGCAAACCTAGGAGTGGCATGGAAGAATTTATGGATTTATATGGAATAAATCTGTGGTATGTTTATTTGGAACTTTTCAATTCTAGGTATCACATGAAAAGAATGAGCAGCACCAAAGAAGAGTTTAGAAGAAACTGGGAGGAATTACATGGAAAAATTTCCATATAAAGGATTTCCATTTTAGGATTATCTAGATAAGAATTGAATATGTAGCTGTAGAGTGCACATTTAAAAAGTTAAGGGAAGATATTTCACGTTCTTGTATTTTTAATTGTGATACAAGAGCAAAAAGATGTTCAAACAATCCCAACATCAAACAAAAAAGATAAAACTTACCATATTTAACTGGAGACAGAATGGATAATAGGTAGCAATGAATGCAGTACTGTACTATACATCTGAGGCCAGGAGTAGAACCAGATGGAGGAATGTAAAAGATGTTTATGTCCTCAATTAGAACATACTACATGATGAGAAAGGATAGTAAAAACGAACCTTAAAATAAGGAAATGGAGTGGCTATTTCATCTTTGCATTAAAAAACTGGATTTTGACTTCCTCATCTGAAGCACCAGGGACTGTCAACAGCTGCTGATATGATCCTAGATGAGCTGGTGTCATTGAGTCTACCCATTTGGAAGTCAGAGGTGGTAATTGTAAGAATCAGTATCAGCAATACAAAAACCAGCAGATTGTGCCACTTTCATATTTGGGATAGTCAGAGGCTTCGTTCTTTTTAGTCAGGGAGTTTACTTTCACAGGGGTTATATAAAATTGGCCGTAATAATTAGTTTAGGCTGGATGTTTATACTTAGATTCAGGTATTTCTGTTTTTAAGGAGTGCTTTTATGGTTATTTTCAGTCTCATGCAGCAGTTCCTTTATCAGTGTTGAGGAGCACATGACCTATATAGCCCTGCCATCTGCCCATCTCTTACGCCAAGGTAAATCTGCCTCACTAAACTACTTCATCAAAGAAAGGAAATGCAGCTAAGGCAAATTTATTAATAACCAGAAATCCTCAACTGTCTTATAAACATCAGAACAAGGATCAGAACAAAGTAGTTTTGCTGTTGCACCATGGCCATGGCTGTAGCTGTCTGAGCAAACAAGAGGTCAGAAATATTTCCTTTTAAAATAAACAATCATTTGCAGAATAGCAGGTTATCCCACAGAGCCATGGAGACTCCTGTTTTAGTGGCTGGGTTTTCCACCCTGCAGAGGAGAACAATAGAATGTGCCTCAGGTGTATCCCAGCTCATTATCTTGTCCTTTTGTACTGCTGAGTTTGTGTCTTTTCCATTTCCCTAATAGTGTGGATGTCTACAAACTAAGACGTCTCATGAGCTGAGTCTTGTCAATTGATCTTAAATTTTGATGGGCTTGATGCAATGTGAAATAAAGGCCATAAACCTCCTGGAAGACAGCTTCCACTTTCTGAAGTAATTAGAATGGAGGCAAAAATTAAGGAGCACAGATGTGATTTTTTAGCATATATTGCCTTCAGAAAGAGATTCACATGTCATGGGTGCTGGGCAGGCAGAATACATAACTAAAGGGACCTGTGTGGTGACCTGAATCCTTTTGGTCACATAAAACTCAGCAGCACCTCAGGTTAGTGGCAGAAGTGACTGCCCTGGCTGCCAAGCTGTGAACCCATGTTTGCCTCTAGCTGAGAGTAACTGGGTGTAAACAACCAAGAGTTTCCTGACCCAGGTGTTCCTGAAGCCTTTCCCCCCATCTTGCTCTTACTTAAACATCTAATTAAAGTAGTCACCTTGCCCCCATGAAAGAATTATGTTTCAGCAGGATTTACATTTTTCTTATAATGAGGAATAGTTTTTTTTAATAAATAGCTCAATTAGCACTTAGAGTTGCATTTAAGTAGCTTGCTGTAGCTCTTCAGTCCATATTTCTATCCTTTTTTCTTTTTTTTTTTTTTCCTTTTTTTTTTTCATTTCTCCTGAAAAACAACTGGTTCCTAACTTCTGCTGTATTATCCAGGATGTAGGGACTGAGGATGTGCCGGTGTTACAGCTCCCCAGACAGGAGCACTCAGCCGACAGCTGTACATGGCAGCTGAACTGGGACCCCTTTGCTCTCCTGCCAGAGCTGATCATGCTCCACTGCTGCTCCAAAGGCAGTGGGGTTTGCTCAGACTCCACCATGTGAAGAAAGAAAGAGATGTGAGGCAGAGGAGAAGACCATGGGTATGTGTCTGCTTAGCTCTACAGTGTGAAGTGCACTCCATGAGCGCACTCTACCTCTGCCAAAACACCAGGTAGTATTTCCACAGCATTCCTGGAGCAATAAAAGTGTCATTCCACACTTCCTTAGGTGTTACAGCTTATTTAGAAACACCTCCATCCCTAAGGCATGTTACAGCTCGTGCTCAAGAAACCTGAAGTTTACTGGACATAAGCTGGTGAATCCTTATTTTGGGATGTTCACAGCTGAACTCCTTAAATGTGAAGGGATTCTGCTCTAAGAACTTGGTCTCCTGTTATGGAAACAAGGCTTATAGTTATACCCAACCTTTTCTTAGTTCTGTACTTAAAACCAGTACTTACAGTTCTTCAGAGTTATTTTCAGGTTTTTAGTACTCCTGAGCTCCCTTTGTCCTCTCTTTGGTCCAAAAATGCATAGTTTTGTTCTTAGGTTTTACCTATAAATAAAAGTATTTTTCTCTTAATCCTGGTGTCTGTGATCCTTATCCATCCTGATCAAAGGTACAACTTTGAAACCTTTTCTAGAGAATATTCCCATATTTGTCTGTGTGCCTCATTCTGATTTTTACCTAATTTCTTACATTTTTCTCATACCTCCCTACAATCCCTTCTCTCTCTGTTCAGTTTTTCCCACAGCCTGCATGAACCTCACTCAGCCAGTGTCTTTGTCACACTTCACTTCCACTGCCAGGACCTTCTTTTTAATGGCCAGTTCAGTTTCCAGAATTTCCTCATTTCCCTTTGAGCAAGCTTTTCTGAGAAATACCACCCCTTTTAACTCAGCCATTACAACCTACCCATAGTAGGGCTTTGGGGATTCTTTTTTAAGCTCTACCTTTGTTGCATTTAAACTCCATTGGTTTTAATAGCTGAGCCATTAAAAAGTCAGAGAGTGAAAGCTGTAAGAATAATACACAGAATCTTAACTTGGCTATTAAGGGAGAGTGGTTTCTAAACACGAGAAGTATTGTCAGTGAGACACTGCCTGGGGTACTGGAAACACTCCAGCCCACAGTGTGGGAGATTTTTCAGGGTGGCAGCAGGGTGTGTGCAATTCCATCCCTACCTGTGGTGCAGCTTAGCTCGCTGCTGTGGCTCAGTGCAGCTGCCTGGCAGTGCCAGGGCCAAATGCCATGAGCAGGAGGTCACAGCCCACCAGGAGTAGGCAGACACCTCATGCCAGGGTGTAAGAAAGAATTTTCAGCTCCTCTAGGGCCACATACATGTGCTGTTCAGTGCCCCTTTGCCCATCCTCTTGCTCACAGGAGAGTTTCTCATCTGGTGCCACAAAAAGTTTCCTGTGACTGAGTGATGAGAAGATGAGTCTCACCTGCTCTGATTAGATCTGGTTCAGCAAGGTTAAAGCAGCTGCTTTAAAGATTGTCTGGCAGGCTGGGGAAGGACCTCCTGTTTGTCTGTCTGGCTGCCTTCAGACAATCCCCTCCCAGGAATCCAGCTGGTTTGATAGGAATTCCCAAGAGTCAGCCCCTGTTCCCTTTTCTGGGTGGGTTAGCTTTCATTCAGTCTGGCTCTTGTGATCCAAACCAAGGGATGTTACACTCAGAAAACCCTGGCCAGGAGTGCTTTTAGGACTCTGCAGCTCTAAACTGAGACAAGGGTATAAACCTGGAGACTGGGGGCTCCAGAAACCTGGCACATCTGTGCCAGATGTGTTGCTTTGTGAGACACCAGCTCAGCAAATGGATCCTGCAAATGAAAATTGAGCTTCTCTATAGTTTGTGAATGATCATAGCATCATTTCTGAACTGGGGACACAGTTAATGACTTTCAGTGAGATTCTTGAAGTCCAATGATTGATAAAGGCACCCCAGTTTAGGCTCCCAGGAGTCTACACAGTACACCAAAAGCAAAATGTAGTAAAGACTAACATTTGTCTATAAAGATTTGGTAACTCAGTCTATAAAGGAAGCAGACAAATTCAACTGAGAATTGCAATTTCTAAAATTATTTCCTTCAATAAGTGTATTACAGGTTATTTTATTGGGAGATGCTGTTTACACAGAAAAAAAAGCATATAATTTCAAATTTCATACCAGGCTATTTAATTTCATAATGAGCAAAGAAAAAATATTGTAATATACATAAGAACAAGTTGTGTGTATCAATGTGAAATGTATCAATGTGAAAATACTGAACCCAATAAAGTCCCCTGAATAAATAGCCATAGATGAAACCCTGTGCTTAAAAGTCAATTGCTTTTTGATGAGGCTGGAGAAAAATGTTGTTTTTTTCCTCCAGCCCAAGTACTGTCAAAAAGATATTCAAATATACATGCTGGCTGGCTGTTTGGGAGGAAGATTGCTACAAACCTTGCTTATCTGGTATTTGTGATGTATGTATTATGACATCATCTCAAAATGTATTGCTGGCAGTAATGGAACTTTGTAGAAGGTATGGAAGTTCCTGTTTATATTGTTTAAATTTTTCTGATTTATCCACCCTACTTGGGGATTCTTTTGTCTACAGCCTTGGTGGTGTTTTATGTGTGTGCTATCATTGGAGATGTAATGGTGAGCATTGCTAATGGGCAGAGGGAGGCAAGTGCCAGTAGTATTTACAATATATTTACAATATTGGACAACCTGCAGGTTATCTATTCACTATTAACCTGCCTAATATCCAAGTGCTAAATCAGAAGAGGGCAGTAAAGGAAAATTACATGGGAGATGTAACAATGGGGGAAATATTATTCCCTAAGGAAAAATAGCAGAGTGAGGGAAAAAACTCAAACCCATACACCTGGCTTCATCCAGTCTAGGAGTGTTTACTCTTCCCAGGACTTGAAATTGAAAAAGAATGCTTTGACCTCACAATTCTCAACCCAGAAATAAGAAGTGGGTTTACAGCAAATAGAAGCTGATAACTACACAGAGAAAGAGGTGGGGAGGAAGAAAGGTGTGTCAAATATAACAAATTGTTAATTCAGAGATGGGTAGAAGTGGATGTCCCTGAACTAAGGGTAGTGGAGTTTAAACCAGGGCAAGGAGATGTACATCTATGGACATCAGTCACTGTGTGGGTGTTCTTTCCCAAATATCACACAGTCTCAAGTTGTGTCAAGGGAAAATTAGGTTGGATATTAGGAAAAAGTTTTTCACAGGAAGAGTGATAAAGTACTGGAGTGATCTGCCCAGGGAGGTGATGGATGTGTTTAAAAAACAACTCATGCCCTAACACCTCGACTAGACCATGGCACTGAGTGCCACATCCAGACTTTTTAAAACATATCCAGGGATGGTGACTCCACCACTTCCCAGGCAGACCCTTCCAGTACTTTATCACTACTTCCATAAAAAACTTTTTTCCTAATATCCAACCTAAATTTCCTTTGATGCAGCTTGAGACTGTGTGCTCTTGTTCTGTCACCTGCTGTCTGGAGAAAGACACCAACCCCACCTGAGCACAGCCACCTCTCAGGGAGCTGTAGAGAATGATAAGGTCACCCCTGAGTCTCCTTTTCTCCAGGCTGAACAACCCCAGCTCCCTCAGCCGTTCCTCACAGGGTTTGTATTCCAAGTGTTGTTGTGATTATGTTATTTTGATTTTTATATATGGGGATTTTTTTTGTTGGTTTTTTGGTTGGGTTTGTTGACATACGTGAAGGTTCTGCGATGAATGTGGATTTTAATGATAATTCTTAAATATAGTATTCACAGAGATGAGAGGTGGAAGGGGGGACACAGGGGGGACAGCAGGGAGACAGGAGGGTCACCCTACCACTGGTACCCAGATCCCTTGTGTACAGTGATTTCACCTGGATGAGGGTGCAGAGAGCCATAGCCATCACCTACCAGTCCAAAGAGACAAAAATTACTTTTTTTTTTTCGCTCCAGGATATATGAAATTAAATCCTGTGAAAAATGATGTGCTTAAAGCACTGTTTATATTTTAATAGCAACTGATTCAAATTCTAACACGGTTGGTAATTTATTTTGAAAAATTAAATTGCAATCTAGACAAGAGGCTTCTTCACTGAGTTACAAATCATATTAGAGATAATTTTTACAAAACTAAAATGATAATCATGGCTATTATTACTATTAGAATGACATTGCTGCATCATAAGCCCACATAAATGCAGTGCTGTTTGGTTTATGAAAACCTCCATGTAGTTCCCGGTACTCCTACTAAGAAGCATTTGAAACAGAATCAGAAAGGTTTTAACCTTCTATAATCAACGTTTCTTTTTTACTCTGCGATTTTTAACAAATACCAGGTTGGTTGGTTGGGTTTTTCTGACTTGTTTTGTTTGGTATTTTTGGGTTTTGTTTGTGTTTGTTTTTGTTTTGTTTTTGTTTTCATTTTGGTGGTGTTGTTTGTTTTTTTGCATTTTTTGTTGGGGTTTTTTTTGTGGGTGGTTTGGGATTTTTTGGGTGGGTTTTTCTATTTCCTTCATGTGAGGTTTTTTTGTTTCCTTCATTGCTGTACTTCTTTCAGCAGCCTAGTGCTGTTCTAGCCCCTGTGCCTTGGGATTTGTCCAGAAGACATCCTGGAAGGACACAGGACAGATGATTTTGTTCATCAGGAGGGGGAAGGTTCTTCTCCCCTGAGTCTCAGGCAGGACCTGAGCTTAGGTACTCAGGTTTGTGGATCCCAGGTTTCTCTTGAAAACAATTCTTAACTGAAGAAGGAGGCTTTATTCAGGTAACATCACATTCACATCCTGGCTGCCCTTGGTATTTGGGTCCTTATTTAATCTTGAACCTCAGCACCAGGAGATCTCTGAGTTTGTAGACCCATGGGACTGTTGCATGCCTGGTCTTATCTCTGGGAGAAACTGAAGGACCAAACATTTTCCAGCACAGCTTCCCTCCCCATGGCACACACATCCCCCTGGAAGCACACCAGGTGCTGCAGTGTCAATAATTATTGCTTTTTGCAGTCATGCAAGTGTTAGAAAATGGAGCCAAATATTTCTGACCAGTTACTGACCACACATAACAAGAATGCACTGTTAGGGAAAGAGAAAGATTCAGCCTGACCCTGCACACTTCTGTTCTCCTGTCACCAAGAACACCAATATCACTGTATTTTCCCCTAAAATGGCTGGTGGCTTTGGACCTGGAGCATGCAGGAGCTTGTAAAGACGTGACTCTTGCTATCCCTGAATTTTCTATTTACTTAGCATCACTGGAAGCGTCCTGGCAGTTGGCACTTTAAGGTACCCTAATTGCCTTTGGGAGTTATAGATTAACTTGTCTCCTTACTGTTTATACTTCATTACTAGATCACACTCCAGTGAGAGTCTGCAATATGTCTCTCTAGCTTGAAAAAAAACCTAATAGTCCGGCTTAAAGTCTAGGGAAAACACAATTCACTGTAAATTTTTTTGCTGCTTAAACAATCATTTATGCTGTAAGAAGTGACAATCATAGGCTGCTCCTGAGAGCTGTTGTCCGTATTCCCTTGGCCATATCACTGCCTGCAAGGGGCACCAGTGATGAACCTGAATGTAAAAAGCCCATCAAAACCATTTTCACTAACACAAGGTTACCCCAGACTACTGCTGGAAATTCCACTTTTCTTCTCTGGCAAGAATTTCTTTCATGTATTGTTAAATTGAATGTTCTAAAGCTTGTTCTGTGTGGTGCTGAATGTTGAAGCTAAATACTGAGTGCAATCCAATTTTATTTGCTAAGTTGCAGTTTACTGTTTGAAGACACGTTGCTGTAGCTCATCTGAATAATGTTTTTGTTCTTAAGAGAGCTAACAGCAGTGCTGTCCCAAAGCACCAAATTAGGAAGCAGGAGAGCATGTAGGAGTTTAATTTGTAAGCTTATGATGGGGCACAAAACCAGCTCATCTGTTAGGAACACACAGATGAAAGACAAAACTGGTGGATCTAATAATCGTGTTCAACAGTAAAGTGTTTGGGGACTGTAATAGTTGGAAAATCACAGAACTCTCTATAGGTTTCCATGAAACCAAAGCTGCTGTGGAGAAGGAAGATATTTCCTAAAAAATTCTGCAAAAAGGAAAGAATATTATAACTATGATTAACAGATGAACTTTTAGAGGGAACTAGTAAGTTAGGTTAATTTTCATTTTTCAGATAGTAATGATTTTTCCTGTGCTTAATAACTCAATAGAAACTAGTTGCAAAAATGTCAAAAAACATTCTTATGCCTTAGTGAGGCAAATAAAGATAATTTATATAATTGAGGTTTATTTGGCAAAGAGAACTGAGATAATTGTACCAGATTTTGATTAGCTTCAGTTACCACATTAGAGTGGAAATTCCTCCTTTTCTTCAAGACTGCTCTGCCACATGTAGGATCACGGCCTCTTGTGTATGGCTTCATCCTGCTGTTCTCATCTGTTGCTGAAGCTGCATGTGTTGTTGCAAATTCTGGTTTAATGGTAGAAGACTTTGGGGTTGTCATGGCCTCCAAATATCTTCTAGTCATCTTTTAGAAAAGTCGCTTTGAAATATTGTGCTGTGTTTGTTTATTTCTCAAAATTAAATTTTTCTTTCATTACTCCAATGTGTGTGGAAACCTTTGAAGAGATGTCATGTATGTCCTGAGGCAGTGTCCTTCCAGGAGACTGCACAGGGGCATGAGGAATTTCCGCTGGTAGAGGAGCAGGTGACCTGTATGAGCCCACACTGCCATATCCCACCTCCTCTTCCTGTCCTTCCCCTGTGTTTGACTGCAGACCTGGAATGCTGGAATGCCTGAACTCCCCAGAGTCTGTTCCCTACCAGCTCCTACCCTGATTAGGTGAGACAAGAGCTACTGAGCCCAGCACATGAACAGACACTTTCTGCCAGATCTGCTGTCTGCCTCTAACTTATTTTTTCTCCTGGTGTGGAACATCCTTGAAAGATTTGGTGCAGTTTTATGTACAGTAATTTCACGATTATAAGCCGCACCGAGTATAAGCCGCACTTCCTGGTGTCAGCAACTTTTCATTCTTTGTCCACGTATAAGCCGCACCTGATTATAAGCCTCATGTTACAATACAGAGTGTGATAAAAGGTATCTATTCTATCACCATCTGTTGAGGGTGAGGGCAGTGATCCTGATCTCTGTGGGAGATGTTCTGCTGATGGGCCATCCATTGAAACCAGGCAGGGCA
>PYHW01010003.1:2737687-2775577 GCA_013186435.1 Turdus rufiventris | reverse complement strand
GTACTCTGACTGTGTCAGGGTTTGGGGTTTGTTTCTTTGTAGTACTGTATTTCTATTTTAATTTCCCTAGTAAAGAATTGTTATTCCTGATTCCCGTATCTTTGCCTGAGAGCCCCTTGATTTCAAAATTATAATAATTTGGAGGAAGGGGGTTTACATTCTACATTTCAAAGAGAAGCTCCTGCCTTTCTTAGCAGACACCTGTCCTCCAAACTAAAACAGCAACTTTTCATTCTTTGTCCATATACAAGCTGCACCTGATTATAAGCTGCACTTCAGGTTCGGACCAAAATTTTAGTCAAAATGGTGCGGCTTGTAATCGTGAAATTACTGTAGTTTTCTGGCAAAGTGTCACAGGTTTCGGTATGCTAACCATTTTCCAGCTGAGAAGAAGAGTTTTCAAATGGGATGCGAGAGTCAAGCTTCTCTGAAGTTTGGGATGATCAAGGCTCTGCCTGCCCCCAACCTGTGGCTGGCAGTGTCTCATTACAACACAAGCAGGCTTCTAAATATAGCAGTGGCTAATTGCTTCCTGGATTTTCAAAAAATCTTTAACATTGGGAAATTCACTCATGTTGCTTTACAGCTCTGTCCAGCTGGCAGCACCTTCACTTGAACCACAACGACAGCAGGTAATTGTAACAGAGCCATCCCTGTCAAAACAAGGAAGATCTACTATGCCACTGGATAATGAAATAGAACAACTCATGCAAGCAATAAAGAAAAAACACTGCTGGAAAGATGGAAAGTCATATTCAGGCCTTTAAAGACTGTAAAACCAATACAAGACTGGGCTGTTAGTGTATACTGCACAACAGGAGAACTGTGCTCACAAGCAGCATCCACAGGCTTGCTTTGCATCAGGAATTCTCCCTGAGCAGCTGTGGTGCTCATCCCCAGCACCATTAGCACTTCCTTTATGGAATCCCTTGGTGGAAGCTCCCCCATTCCTGTACACTGGCAGTTTCTGAGGCCAGCCCACGCCAAACAATTTAGAAAATGGTGTAGAAGACAACAAAAAAATATATCATGTGTAGTCTTCCTAAATCCTCAGAGTTAAAAGGGATTTTTTGCTGTTTGCTTTGCATTAGTGTTTTTCAATGCTTTGTGATCTGTCTCTTTCACTCTATTCTTTCAAGTTATACAAACTCCTACCCTTTTTGGGGAATTATTTTATTCTTTTATGCCTAGCAATGTGAACTCTATCGGTAACTATGCTTCATGTTCAAGTCTGAATGTGTTTTCTATTTTACTGACACTGTCCTAGTGCTGGTTTATGTAAAAAAGTAATTAAGGAACATCCATCTAGCTGCTGTAGATGAATCATTATTTTATATATAATGCTATTATACTTTTTAATAGTAACTGAAGGCAGTGCTCTTGCAGCACAGTGCTGGAAGGATGCTCAGTCAGTCTCAAATCAACTCTCACAGCTACTGCTGCAGCTCGGTGGCACCAGCTGTGAGCACAGAGCCAGACCTGCACTGCTGCACTCCCAGGAGCAATTCCAGCTCCCTCAGTCACAGGCTACAGTGGGGCTACAACTTCATCTTTCCACTGCTTTCCCCTGCAATGGGCTTGTCACCTAGTTCAGTGACAAACCCACCTAACTCCTTTATTTGTCACCTCATCCAGTGCTTGTTTATTAGCAGCTGCCTTTCTTTCTGGCAGCATGTTTGCCATGTGTTTATGTACACTTCTTTTTTCAAAGACTGAGTTCTTGTGTGTTCTAGAAACACCACACATCAATTATAATATATGTGTACTGGGTAGGAAGGATTGTCCTTTCACTTTAATTACTCTCAGTATCTTTTCCCTCTGGTCATCCACAGTGTTTTTTTCTAAAGGACCTTCCAGTGACAACATCCTTAGGATCACAGCAGGAGCAGATGACTGTGACATTGTGAGAGGGAAGAGGTGAAGGCTGCCCAGTTCCTCACCCTCTGAGCTGTCTTGGCCCTGCTCCCCCTGGAGTTTCTATTTTTATTTCTGCTCCTGGGACTGAGAAGAAAAGGTTGTGTCTCTTTGCAGCTGCACAATAACACTTCCAATCAGGTCCTCTTGTGGACTGGATTTTTATCAAAGATTTAGTGTCAGAGGCATTGTATATTATATTATTTGCTATGTAATGACAGTAATTTTTACTATTAATTGCTTTTTCATCTTCATGGTATTCAGGAGTCAGAAAGTACCAAAAGAAACAAAAAAGGGAGAAAAACCCTTTCTTTTTCTGAGGGCAACAATCTAACTTTTATTTAAAGTTTCATGATATATATATACACACACACACACACACACATGTATATATATAAATGTATTCTCCTGTGTTCAGCTCAGGCAACCTACATTTATTACTCAGACAGTGTCACCACTAAAATCTTTACAATTTTGCCTTTGAGAGAACGTGAGATTACCATACTATTCCTTAGGTGTTTTCTTTCCTTAACTGAGGGAATGCTTTCCTTATATTAATTACCTGGAAAACCATTTATATGGATTTTAAATGTTGACAACTGTAATGTTGCCTATGATTAATTGCACTTTGGCGATGTGTATAGAATGGATACAAGCTATAGTCAATAATATTTCACTCTTTGAGGCACGTTTCACAAAAATAATTGCTTTTTGTATTTGTATATTGGTTTAATGAAAGGAACAATCTCAAAGCATGGGGCAAGGTCAAACAAAGCATCTTGAGCTGTGTCTGGGGGACACCATTGGGGAGAATAATTTATATTGTTTCAGTCTCTGTGGATGAGAGAGGATCTGTCTGTCCTTACTCTCTTCATTCCATAGCTCTGCTCCCTTTCTGCCCTGTCTCTTGTTGCTCCTTCTTCCCTGCTGGCCTGTGTTATGTGGCTCTGTTGGGTGCAGTAGGAAAGATGATATTTGCATTTATTTAGATACATACAAATTCTGAATTGTTCAAAGAGTATTTTACCTTCCATCACTTGGAAGTTTTAGTTCTGCTCCTGGTAGCTTCTCTCAGATGACACAAGAGTATGGTTTAGAGGCATAATCTTTCTTCTTCTTTCTCTAGCACTGCATGTAATTCAATAAAGCTACGAGTTTGTTTTATTTAGTGTCAAAAAGTGCTTTATTTTAAAATGAGTTTAAGTTAGACTTTGAGGAGTCTCCAATGGCAACTCCCTGGAGCGGAAGCACATTTTAAAGAATGTTTGCAGAGTATTGGGCCGGTAGCTGTGTGCCCTCAGCACTCAGAGATTAAATGCCTACATGGCCTTTTGGTTGCTGTAGCATTATTGATGTGGAATGTGGTGCAAAAACCTGTCAGAAATGTGCAGTGCAAAGGTTGCTGGAAAAAACACGACTTTCTTCTTGTGCAGCTTGTGTATTTGCTTAGAGGTGTTTTTGCAAGTATCTTTTAATGAGAAGGAAACACAACAATTATATGAACCAGTCGTCTGTCAGGCTGGCAGTATGGACAGTCAAATATTTATATAATTTTGATACAGCCTATGAATGCCTGGCAACAGTGAGTTTAGATTGACAGCGTGCATTAATTTGCCTGCAGTCTTTTCTGTGCAAGTTCCTTTTGCATCATATCTGAGATTGACACCATGTAACCTTTCTCCTGGTTGTAACAGACAATATCCTCCTCTTAAAATCAAGAATTCCCCAAAAATACAATAAAAAAATTTAAAAAAAAGCTATAAAGAACACTTTGGAGTGCACAGGAATTTCTACCTGTCAAAAATACTTCATGCAAAGCATTTCATAGACTGCAAAAAAATGTCACAAATTAGTCCCATCACTGAAGCAGCCTGCTGATCCCAGAGCTGTGGGAAGGGGGGAGGGAGAAGGAGACAGACCCCTAGAGCAGGCACTGCCACGTGCTGCTTTGTTCTGCTTGCCTGCTGCATGCACCCCAGGTGAAGAACTCAAGTTTAGACCCTTGCTGGGTCTGCAGCCCGGTGTGATTTTCTTGGGAGGGCACGAGCATCAGGCACTGTGAGGGCTCTCCCTTCAAAGTACAAGTCACAAACCATGAGGTGTTCTCCCTGCCTTCCACAAGCCACCAGGAGCTGACATTCTGGAATGAGTCTATGTTCAAGAATGCACTTTTCCAGTCGAGCTGCCAGATGAATATGGTCTGCCTGATTCACCTTCCAGCTTCACACACAAAACACAAGTGGTTATTTCAGATAGGAAAAGTAGAAAAAGGGGGGAAAGGAGAAACAATTAAAATGAAAAATTAAAAAATAAAACTTGCAGATACCTGGAACTAAATATGTGTCAGGGAACTTCAGACTGGACATTAGGAGAGGGTGGCTGGTCACAGGGACAGGCTCCCCAGGGAAATAATCATGGCACTAAGCCTGCCAGAGTGTTAGAGTACAAGGAGCATCTGGATGGCATCCTTAGTCACATGGTTTTGTTCTAGCCAGTTCTGAAAGGAGCAGGGTGAATGGCTTGGTGATTCTTATGGCCCCTTCCAACTTGAGATATTCTGTGGTTGTATGAAATGGTGAGCTCAGGTGCAGAATCAATGATTCAGCCCAGTCTGGTCCATTTTCTGAAAACAGAATTACCAGGTCCTCTCTAGTTTATATGTGAGACGTGGATTAATATATTGACAGAGGTGAGGAGAAGTCACACCCTTATTCTCCTACATGTCTTAATATTTGTATTGTCATCCATTTGTACATTACTCTTTCCAATGCTGGAATAGCCACTTAAGCCCCCTGCCATTTGTTTTATTCTGTAGTTATTGTTTATAACTATATATCTTCACATGAACTTGCAATCATATTGTTTGGCTTTGCTTTTTTTGAAATAAAACCTTTATAGGAATATTTACAGGGACAAAAGGTGCCATGAATATCAAAGCAAATTCCTTTTTTTCAATCCAGACTTAACACTTAGAAGTACACTTCAGCATTGTTCACCCAAGTCAAGCTAATATTTTAACTAGACTATCTTTGCTAAAGATGTGAAAAAAGATATATTTGTGAATCCCTGGATTGCTAGGCAAGATATGAAGGTGAAAGGAAATAAAGTACTGTTTGATGGAGGGAAATTAAAAAAAAACAAACTATAGAAGTGGTTTGGTTGTAGCTTCTACTCATGTCACACACAATGCTGGATTGACATGGTTGGCTGCTGTTTTAAAAAAGGCAGAGGGCAAAACTGTTTTCAGTTCTACCAACAGCCCTAATCAGCCTGGGCTTGTCTGGATCAAGTCACAGGGGGAAAATGCCCTTTCATTTCAATGGTTTCCAAAGCACTGAGATCCTCTGAGCAGTTAACAGGGAATTACGTGGTGGATGCTACATTCTATTCCTAAAATGAAATCCGAAAGACCTTTTTGCTCTGAATTGCACTGATGCTTTGCAAGTTGTCTCCATTAGTCACTTGGTGTCAAGGGATGTCCACTGCTGACAGCCTCTGCCAGGAAGCTGGCCAGATAGTTCAAACAAGAAATTTTGCTTTCTTACAATCTGAAGACAAAAAAGGGAGGCTCAGGAGCAGTGTGTTTGGTGAGATGTGAAAACACAAGTTTGCTGAAGCCAGAAGCTGTGTCAGCAATGAAGTTAATTAATTTAATCTCAAGTGTTCTGTTTTCTCAATTTCTGTCTGCTGTGACCTATCATTATACCCAATGAAGATGCTTGGTTGCACCTTCTGCTCCTCTGTCTTGTCTTCTGCTCCACTGCTGCCACAGAGCATTTCCAGAGGCAGAAGGAGGGGATTTTCACCAGACTGCTCTGGGGGGTGCTGGACTGAACTCATGTTTCACTGGGCAGTGATGAGCAGTACTTGGGTGCTGAGTGTGACTGAGATGTCCCAGGGCTGGGATTTGAGAATCTCTATTAATACCAGAGAAGCTGGATGCTGAGCACCCCAGAACCAGGTGATATTTTGTCCTGTCTATAAGCAGGACATGCCTTGAAGCCAAGGAAACTGAGGGACTGTCCCCTCGTGCTTGTAAAGCAAGATCATATCTTGATCAGTTGTATTACATACTGAGTTATAAGGCACTGTGGGAATTTACTATACAGAAAAAAGAAGTGACAATTATAAGATAAAAATTAAAATGATCAGGATTTATACACACTCAGCTGTAAGAAATGCTTTCCTGGAGAGTGCAGTTAAGCAATTAACAACCCTCTCATACTCTGTTATAAAGTGTACGGGCATTTTGGAATTTGAAGCAGGGGTTCTTGCAAGCAGAAGACATTTAGCTCAGAATTGGCATACTGACAATTAGAACCTTAAAATACTGTCAGTGCCTGCTGACAGAAAGCAGACACTGATCCCCTGAGCTGTGGGTCTAAGGAATGTAAGGGATGTAAGATGGACCTGGTAGCTCCATCTCCCTCTTTCTAACCTGGGCGCTGTTCTTGCTCTGACTCAGATGAGGACAGTGCAGCATACACCTTTCTCACACTGAAAGCGAATAGTTTTAGTGCTCCAATGTTAGTTTTAACTGTATTCCAGAAATAATGGTCATTATTGCACACAGTTTGTGCTGCAATAGCCCACAGAGACTTTTGCCCTGGATGGTCACAGCTTTGTGCACTGTGTTCTCAGGGACCAAGAACTCCTGCTTGAGAAGGGAACCAGCCAGGAGGAAAGAAACCTGGAAAACTCTGTCACTGTGTCCTTGTGTCACTGCCCAGTCATGCTGGAGGTCTAAACTTACAGTAATTTCATGACTATAAAGTGCACTTCTGTGTGTCGGCAAATTTCCGAACTTTGTCCATATATAAGGCGCACCAGTGTATAAGGTGCACCTTTATTTTGCAGTGAGGATCTGCATGCAAAAAAGTAACGAATTAATAACGGAATCACACAATCGTGGAGTTTACTGGCACGTGCTCAATTTGCAAACATTTTTCACAGATTGGTGTAGCCTTTAAATGCAGCCCAAGGTGCCCTCCCTGTGCCACGGGCCCCGGCACTCCCACCCACCCCCAGCACTGGCTGATGTGGCTCCGCGTGGCTCAGCTCGTGCTTGCAGCTTGCACTTCCAGGTCGGCAAATTTCTGAACTTTGTCCATATACAAGGCGCACCAGCGTGTAAGGCACACTTTTTTTTTGCAGTGAGGATCCATGTGCAACAAAGTAATGAATTAGTAACGGAATCACACGATTGCGGGGTTTACTTGCAGGTGCTCAATTTGCAAATATTTTTCACAGATTGGTGTAGCCTTTAAACACAGCCCCAAGCTCCCTCCCTGTGCCGCGGGCCCCAGCACTCCTGCCCATCCCTGGCACTGGCTGACGCGGCTCCATGTGGCTCGGCTTGTGGCTCGCGGCTTGCACTTCTGGGTCGGCAAATTTCTGAACTTTGTCCATATATAAGGCACACCAGATTATAAGGCGCACTTCCAGGTTTCGATCAAAATGTTGTCAAAAGGGTGTGCCTTATAGTCATGAAATTACTGTAATTTTCTGAGGCTCTGGCTGGTGTCACTGTCAGCGTCTTTTGGATTCAAAAAATTCCCTCCTCCTAGTCAGGTTCTTCATCTGACTTCTGTTGGGATTTTTTTGTGTTTCTGGTCATGGAATGGCCACTGTCCCATGTTGCAAATTCTTTTCACGTCACCTAATTTTTGCCATTTTCCAACCCATTTCCTGATCTCTCTTGTGATTATTCCTTCAAGTCACACAGGGACATCCTCAGTCCTGAAGTGCAAGACTTGCAGGGGCCACACCTCATGTGGCCTCCCAGGGGCAGTGAACATTGTTCCAGACTCCTGCCAGAGTTTTGATACCTTTCCTTAAAGACTTATTTCAAACCCTACTTTGACTTTGAAAATGCTTTTAAGGCGCACAAATTATTGAATAAAATTTTAAATAAGGAAAACCTGATTATGTTCTATAAATATTAATCTCAGAGTGTAATTGCTTTACTACTGTATTATATTGCAATAAGCTTGCTGGTGTTGCAGCATTTTAAATAAGTGTTAGATGATTTAGTTTTTTCTTATGCTGTGCATGGCAACAATCTTCAGTCTGAAACAAGATTGCAATTTGCTGATTACAGTAGTATCACCTCATCAAGTGATAGTGATGAGGTTTTTTTTCCATTTTTATCTTTTTATTTACTCTCACTAAATATTTCATTTTTGAACATCTTATGCCTTTTCTACTCTTGCTGTTTCATTGGCATTAATAAAATGTAGATGTTCCTAATCTAATTCACCTGGAAGATGTCACATATCCAAGGCACATGACAAAGGTTTGGTTTGGAAATGGTAGCTCTAGGAAACTATCTAGGGTTGCAGCAGATACTCAGGATGTAATCTCAGTATGAATTTGGATGTGGTAATGTTTCATATTTGTTTTACTGATTGCTTATGGGACTACTGGGAAGACTTTGGGAAGGGTAGCTGAGGGAAGTGGATTATATTTAGAACTATTTCTGCATCAGAATTGTCTGGAAGAGGATTATTTGGTAAAAATACCATAGTATCATTCAATTGACAGAAGGCATCTGGCTCTTCTCTCCATTCATAGAGAAGGAGCTGTCTGTGAGATATGAAGAGAAGGACAATTGAACACAGCAGTTTTTCCTGGACTAAAACAATTGATTTTAAGCTGGTATTTGCTTCCTTCAGCCCAAATGGAGCGCTGGTGGAATCCATGCCATGCCCGGAGATGCGTTCCCCATCATATCTCATTCAGTTTAACATCTTATTAGTTGCAGTTAAATATTTTCATCTCTCATGCCTGTGCTCTTAATGATCTATTCTTCACACATAGCTGGAGTGACAAAATGAACCTACACATACAATGAAAGTGAGTTTTTACTTTTAAGTAGGCATGCTTGTAAACACTCATGCACCGTTCTTTGCCCTGTGGCCCATGCTGCTTTTCAGTCTCCACAGCCAAGCCCCTCTTGAAAGCTGAAAACAGATTATTTGGAAAAGATAAGTGGAACTGGCCCTGTGGAAGTGACTCAGAATAAGCTGACTTCTGGCATAGTGAAATACCTGAGGCTTTTAATCTTGTTAGCGGGGCTTCCCTTGTTTTTCCTTTCCCATTTCTCTTGATACTTGCCGTGCTATAAATGTCTTTTTTTATCATGAAATTGAAATTGCTTTCAGGACTGTAGAACACCTCCCTCCCACCTCAAGCTACCATCATGTAGCTTTTACACATCTTTAACAAGTAATGACTGCATGTCCACTTCCACATGGACAACCCCACTGGAGGAATTTCCCTTCATGGTGCAGTTTGACTCAAATGTGAGGCCAAGCACAATCTAAACCCCTGGCAGGTAAATACTGTAAAGTCATGTGCATAAGACTAAAAGTTATCACCACTGTGGTCACTTTTCAGATTTCTTGGTTTCAGATTTCTTGGGATAAAGTGTCTTTACAGGTCTTTGCAGAACAAACACCTGGCCTTGCTTAGCCTTGCTGATGAGAGCGGCTCAGCACGTGGCCCACACTGATGTAGAGGGATCAGCACAGACATCAGTGCCAAGAATCACAGAACCAGGCAATCATTAAGGTTGGAATAAAACCCCCAAAGTCATCAAGTCCAGCTATTAACCTGTCAGGTTCAGCACTAAATTGTCTCCAAGCACCCCACCTATGTGTCTTTTTGAACACTTCCAGGCACTGATTCCACCACTTCCCTGGGCAGCCTTTTCCCGTGCTTGACCACCCTTTCTGTGAAGAAATTTTTCCCAGTATTCAATCTTAACCTGGCACAACTCGAAGCCATTTCCTCTCCTTCTGTTTCTGGTTACCTGGGAGAAGAGTCCAACCCCCATCCTGGCTACACCCTCCCTGTCAGGGAGATGTGGAGAGCAATAATGTCAGCCCTGAACCTCCAGTACAAAAATACCTTATCTTTTTCTTGCGGACTAGCTTCAAAAGCACTGGGTTCTGATTTGGAGTATAGCCTACATTGCAAACATGGGTGTGAATGGAGAGCAGAACAGCAGTCCACAGCCTAATTGAAAATTAACAAGATGTAGTGGTCTGGCTGTAGCAGTGCCAAACCCACTGTAATTTCTCTGATGATACTTGCCTTTTAATTTTAATAGACAGTGGTTAATCAGGGAAATTATTTTAACTGTGGAAACATTAAAGAAGGAGAACTGAAAATATCATAGCTGTTATTTTCCACTGGTTTTCCAGCACATTGCTGATAGAACTAGGAGACTTTATCTCTGTGTTTGCAATCTGAATGTGACACAAGAGGAGAAATTGCTTCATCAGGTCAGTTATGCTTTAAAATAATCTTTATATCATTGTAACAAGTGGGTGCAACTGTGGTATCACACATGTTTATATTACAAGACAAAGTAAATGAATGTGTTTGAAAGCAATTCTTTTGGTCTTTTGCTCAAGTATATACAATTGTCAACTAGTGGATGAATATCTATTTTTTCGTAAGAGCAGGTTGCAATTTTCTCTTGGAGTGAAAGATTTTCCCAAATTAAAGCACGTTTCCTTCCTGCAGTTAAAAGCTGACTGAACAGAACTGTATTTTTCAACTCATAAATCCTCTAAAAAGGAAATCTCATTAGTGTAATGAATACATTGAATGGTTGTTTGTTATAGACAATTAACCTCCATTAATTGGAGTGGTGTGCTCAGAGAAGAGAGATTGTTTATTTGACAGAATGATTTTATTTTGTGGGGAGAAGAAGACATTTCAGATAACTTGCCAAAATAATTTCATTTCTGGGTGATGGCACCAAGTTACTGAGGGCAGTGAAATCTGTCTGCAGAGTTGACATTGCATGACCATGTAGTGGAACAGCAGGTGAAATTCAGTGCTGATGGGTGGAAAACAGGCCAAAAAAATTTTTTTTCCAAGTTTTACATGCACAACAACAGGGTCTGACCTAACTCTTTCTGCTTGGGAGTCTAGTTTGCCCAGTGGGGAAGTATTTTGGGAGGATTGGGAAAGTAGGGTGTTCCACTGAAAGGGGTGCCAGGGAAATGTCTAATCCTACCATCCCCTGATATCCTTGGAAAAAAAGTGTTACTGCTCTGTCTCCCTCTGCTTAATTTAGTGGCCTTCAGGGACAATTGCTCAGACACAGAAAGATGAACTTTATAGTCTGGAGCCCTGGTACTCCAATCTTTACTGCTTTTGCAAGCAGCCGAGTAGGACAGATATGCAGAGAAATGAAAAAGGCAATAATTAGTATACTTTATATTGATCTTGCATTTTCTACTGCTGCTGGATCATTTTACTTTCAGCTTTATGATTTTATTAGTAGGTCTTGATAGTTTCTTTTTCTGCTCTTAGTTTTTCCTTGTGAGACAGAATTGATGCTGCTCTTAGGGTTCTCTGTTGTTTGTTACCATCACAAATGTAAGGGAGGCATTATTATCTTTATAAAACTTGCATTAGCATTTCCTGTTGTGGTTAATTCTTAGGCATTCTGTATCCCTGTTGCTGCCTGTTGTGTAGCTGAGAAAATGTTAATGGAAAGTGGTGCAATTCTAAAGTGCTGCAATCAATATGCAATCCTTCTTACATGTTAACCTTTACCATATGGATTTAATATCACATCTGATTTACATCTAATAAAACAAGAGCCTGCCTCTAAAGTTATTCTTTCTCTCTCTTTTTTTTTTCTTGTGTGGTTTTTTTAAATTATTTTATTTTAAATTTTTAATTTTTTTTTTATTTTGTGCTTTGGATATTACTGTGTGCTTCACTTTGCTTGAGCAAAAATCCTATTGCCTTATCCAGCTCTCCTTACCCAAATTCAGCAAAAAACATCCTGACCTCATTTATCTGACAGCCTTGGATGAAGCTGGATCTTTTCTTCCAACTCTGTCTGCACAGAACAAACCTGGTGAAGAACAGACCATGTAAGGAGCATATCCCATGGCAGCTTCCTTGGTGCAGCCAAATAATGGAGTATGTTTGCAACCATCACATCCTATTTCAGACCCTGCATCTTTTTTAGCAGGTATTTTGTGGTTTTTCTCTTTAATTTGTCTCTTTACGTTAGAATACTTCAAATCTTGACTGCATTAAAAATATATGTATTGACCTTCTTCTGTTTTATTAATAAACAGTCATTCATTCACCATCTTCACTTGCTTTCAGAATAGTACTTATTAAAGATTTTCTCCCCAGCAGGCCTTACACCCTCTACAGAGGCAAACAACAAGAACTAGCTAAATTCCTCCCATACTCATCTATTCTCTTTTCTTCCAGCTTCCTCTGAGCTCAGTATCACACCTGACCACTCACACTGTTAGGAGTCAAAAAAACACAGCCAAGGCTTGCAAAGTACCAATTATTTTAGTTGTGCTACTGAATAATAGACTGGAGAGCAAGATGTCTGGAGTGCATCAAAGGCCCAGTGAAGGTTTGCAGAGACGCCTGTGTTATTTTAGGGATAAATATGTGCAGCCTCGGTAATGTATAACTACTGCATTTAAAGATCTGTGGCACAAAGAGAGCAGTGACAGGAGCTTGGGAGCACCCTTGGCAGAGGAATAAAGTGACTGACTACAAAGCACATGGATATTTTCATGATGGGAGTTGATAATCAGTCAAAGCACTAAAAAATGGGTAAGGGACGGGAAAATTGTGGATGGAGAGAAGCTGTAGGATTGGGGTGCTGCACAGTGCGGGATCCCACATTCCATGGACTCTGCCCTTGGCAGGGAAACCTGGGGGAAGGTCTGAGCTGAGCTGGGCAGCAGGGCAGGGAGAAGGGTGCATTGTCCCTGCATGAAAGGGGCTGGAAACAGGCTTGGGGCTGCTGCCCCAGGGGTGCCAGCAATCCCAGCAGTGCCCTGGGGAGAGGGGGCTGTGGGGCAGGGATCTTGGGAAGATGGATGTGGCTCTCCTGATGCACAGCACCAGCACCTGCTGAGCCTGCAGCTGCCTGCTGGTGGTGTCTTTAATGAGTTTTTAATTCCTCCCTGAAAAAGCAATACCTGGAGAGGCTGCAGGTTTAGATCAGTCCCTACTTGACAACCAGGAGTGGTTCATCCAAGGCCAGTGGTTCATCCAAGACAAGTGATTCTCCAAGACCAATAAATCCTCTTACAGGCTTATCTCAAGGGTGTGTAATATTGCTGTGACCTTGGGGTGTCTGATGACAAGGGTGGGCTCACTGTGAGAGGAGAAATAGGTTTGAGGTGGTCCCTTGTGTCTCTTGCTCCCCCAAAACTTCTCAGACAGGCACTGAGCACCAAGCTGCACCCTGAGACCAGAGGGGCTGGTGTTCATGAAGCACAGTCATGTTATTTGAGGCATAGTCATACTATTTAAGCAGGTGTTAGTGGAGCCTGAGATCCTGATTATACCATTTCAGTGATGAGTTAATTCTTTATGGCCAGAGGTGAATGTGAGAAGAGCCTCCAGGAGCCAGACAAGCCCCGTGCAGCCTCTGTGGCAAGAGGCAGGAGCTGTTTTAGGGAGATAAACAGCTGCACGCTGTGCTGGTGTTAATGCAACCACTGAGAGAGCCTCTCCCTCTTCATCTATGGATTTCATAGCCCAACACTCCATTACTTAGTTATAGATTTATAGCTCCCCAAGCATCTGTTTGCTGCTGTGTATGAAACTCATGGTGGCAATTATAAAACATCTCCTGAGAAGCCATCCCCACCCCTGTGGCACCGTGGGGGAGCAGCAGCCAGGACCTGGCATGGTGTGTGTTGGATGGGCATTGCTGGCTCAGGAGCACCTGCTGAGCACCCAGAGCCCAGCCCAAACTCTGGTTCAAGTGGTACCAGAGCTGGGACCAGTTTCTGCACCGGGGTGCACAATGGGCAGGGTCCATTTCCTCTGGCAGCATTACAGAGGTCTCTTGCACCACATAGGTGGCTTAGTGATCAGGTCAGAATAGAGGTAGATCAGTTAATCTATTTTGTGTCTGATGCACCATTTTCTCCCATGTGCAGTTCTTTTGATCCTCATTGGAGCAATGATCCCACACACGGCAATTTGCTCCTCTCAGGGGCTGTGCTTGGGGTGGGATCACAGCATGTGCTGTGCAGGGCTGTCTCTAAAATGACTCTGTGCATGTATTCCAAGTTTTTAATCTTGCTGTGAGGTACATCTGAGCCTCATGTTTCACTGGCTGCAGGAGCTGGGATCCTCTTTGGAGCCCTGAGAGAGAAAAGGCAGCTCCTGGACCGTGGCCCACGCTGGAGTCTCCCTGGCCACTGGCATTCCAGATGTGTCCAGAGGAACAGGGAGCCAAAGCCCTGCTGCTGCTGTGAGAGGTTCAGTGAGGGAAGCATTCTTTTGAAGATAAATGTGTTCCATATGCAGTGGGGGGTTTGGAGGGCAGCTGGCACCTCTAATAACAGCCAGAGGCAAGCAGCCAGCGAGGAGAGAGCCCAGCCACACTCGTGTGCCCACAGGAGGTCACGCACGTTATGCTTTCTGCCAGGTGAGATTTCTCTGTACGTTTCAAAAGTAACCTGAAGAAAACATGTTTTTCAGCAGGCAAAGATGTGAAGCTAAAACAGCAAAGAATAAAAACTGCACAGTCACTGGCAGAGGTCAGCATTCACTACCTGTTATCCCGTTGTGCTTCCTAACGCGTCTCTGTTATTTCCGCAGCGTGTGCTGTGCTGGAGTGCAGAGATCTTGGCTCCTTTCCTTGCAGTGTTGATGGAGGGCTCAAGGGCCTGACATCCAGCTGAACCCTGAGCCCTCAGTGGGAATGTGGAGGCTTTAAGAGCAGCTGCCTCATAGAATTTTATTTTACCTTGCAAGTGCTTCAGCTGGGACATGTTATCCTGCAAAGCTCTTTGTCGTTTTAGCACTTCTGCTTTATCTGCACTTGTGTTCTCGTTGAATATATTTGTGGTGTCTAGGTGTTACTGCTGGCACCTTTGTGTTTTTCTAAAGCTGAAGGATACCACTTGACCTGAAGATTTATCCCATTTTAACCAATATATTTGTAATGATTCATTTTAAAATATATCTCACTTGTATTAAAGATTTTTGCAGAACTGTTCTGATGGTGCGTGTACAAAATTGGTGCAGAATATTCTTCTATAACTCTGTGAGTACCTCATATTACTTGAAAAAGATCATGTTCTACTTAAGTGAATTTGATTTTTTGTTGCCCATTACCTTCCCAAGTATTTTTATATAATTGTTTTACATAGAGAATAATTAAAAGAATATTAAAAAAAAAATCTTTTTTCTGGTCCAGGCATGTTTACAAGTCTTAGTAGAAAATTCAATGGCAAGAGCTGAGTAAAATCTGGAATCTTTGTTTAGCAGCTTTAATGCTACTCTGAAAAGAACTACACAGATAAAGACCTATCAAAACCTCTGTCATAGTCATCACCTTATTTATTTACAGCATTATTCAAGTCCTTTGAATTCAAGTCTTCTGCACAGGAGAGCTGTATCTCATCATGCCATGAGCTGAGTAGGTGAGATACACTCCTTTTACTCTAAGGAGGTGTTTTAGAAAGAGAAATAATCAGTGGAGGAAGAGAATAATTTCCTAAGTTTTGATGCTTTTGTTACACGACTGTCATCTTTCAAATTCAAGAGTTCCATCTAGAGGAATCCTATTTCATGAGCTTGGTTTTGCTGGCCTCTTAAAGTGTGGCATGTTCTGTGGCTGAAAATAGATTAATTTAGACTCATTTCTCAATCTTCTGTATTGAATACCTGTGAATTTCATTGTTTCTTCCTGGCAGCTTTTGAAACAGCACTTTAACATCATTGCTATCTGCTTACATTTAAAATATCATTTCCATGTTTCTGTTTATTGAGGTGCTGAAGAGAGAGAGAAATTTTGTTCATGTCTGACTGTCACTTACGAATTTGTAGCCCAGGAAGTTACAAGCCTCAGATTTTCCCATCAACAGATATGAAATATATACTTGAGCAAAAAAATTTAGGGTAACTGAGCAGACTCTGGCAACACTGAAACTATGTAATAATATAGAAACTGCTGAATGCAGACAGACCCACTGAGAAATAATACTTCTGCAAATAGATATAAATCTTTGTTCAGTTTGTTTTAGGAGTCATTGTTTCCAAGTCTTTTTTTTCTTAACCCGTAGAGAAATCTGAAAAAAAGTCCATCTGAAATGCCAACAGAAGCAATTTGCTATTATCCTTTGGGGTTAGGAGTTAAATTCCTGTTGTTTTTTTATCTAATGAACCTTTTGAGACGCTCCTGTGGCTCAGATACTCCAGTTTATCTCTTTTAATATTCTTTGTTTGTCAAACAGAGATTAAATACCTCGGTAATGTTTAATAATGAAGTCTCCTATCTAAAACTGTACTGGAATGATCCTTGTATTCAGATGTGTGGAATATGTCTAAGACAGAAGCCAGTCAGAAATAAAAGTTTTGGCTTTTAAAATCATGTTAGCAAAAGTGTGGCAAGGTGCAATGGATGTGAATTAACTGAAGAAATTCCCCTGTTTATGCTGTGCAGTTTGAACTTTGCTGTTGCAACTTAACTTGATGTTTTTGTTGGATAGAGAGGCATGTGCTAAGGAAGGCAGGAGCCTTCCTTGAAATGGCAGATATAAACCCCCATCATCCAAATTATTATAATTTTGAAATTAAGGGGATTTTAGGCAAAGATATGGGAATAGGAATAACAGTTCTTTACTAGTATGCAGAAATAATTTTTAAAACCCCCAAAGTACAACTTAATAGAAAAATTAAAATAAAATGTACTAGTAGAAAAAAACCCCACTGACACAGTCAGAATACAACTTGACACCCCATCAGACAGGCAGGGTGTTGGCAGCAGTCCCATTAAATGGTGGCTGCACCCTCCTGCAGTGACAGATGTGGTTCAGTTGGAGCAGTGCTCCTGTAGAAGGGTGCAGGTTTCCTCCAAAGGTCCAATGATGATGTGGAAAGGTCTGGTTTTCCTTTGGAATCCAAGGGGAAAAGGTTGCCTTGCTGTTCCAAATCTCAGTTTTTATCTAGGTAGGAAATGTTTGGCTCCTCCCCCTGGCTGGAGCATCTCCCAATGGGATGATGGAATTTTATCAGTCATGCAGTGGGACTCAATGGCCATTAACAGGAGATATCTTCCTGGAGGAAGGATGGGTTGTGGGAAAGATAAAGAACACTGCCCCACCTGATTTTAACAGATGGTGATAGAATACATATTTTGGTTACATCCTGCATTGCAACCCAAGACACTTGATTAAAGCAAAGCAAAATAAATCAAAACAAAAACTCTGGTAACTTCCTGTGGCTCTACTTTCCTGAGCAAAATGAACCAGACCCTCCAGATCCATGCCCGTGCTGAGAGTGTAGCAGCATCCCTGTGCTGTAGTGATACCTTGGGTTTTAGCTTTTATATTTTTCAGAATCTCTGCTACTTAATGTGTAACTCTAAAACTTCATATTAGGTATTAGTAAGTTCTCTTCACAGGGTAGTCAGACAAAACAATTCCTTCCTAGCTAAAGAATCAAGGACAACTGGTACCCAAAACCCATAAACAATGGTGAGGGAAAGGGTGTGAGACTCCATAGCCTGGGGCTGCGGTTGGATAATTGACCCCAATGTGTAGATGAACCAAAACTTATAAAAGTGCAAAAACTCATGACCAGGATCCATCTTGGATTTGATTTGGGTGTAGCCCTGGCCGGGCTCTTGCACTGCCCAAGGTGTATAAATAAATAAATTCCTGTGTTATCCCTTTTGCTCTGTCTAGTCTCTGTTCCAGGTCAGCCTTTCCAGGTATCATAGGATCTCTGCTGGGTGGCTGAGTTAGCAAAGCCTTGCTCTGACCACTCTTGGAAGAAAACCCTTTGAAGAAAACCCCTTGAAAAGCAGTGATGCAGCTTACCCTGACCATGCCTGGCTCAGTGAAAGGAGACCAAGAGGACTCTGCAGCTGAGCTCTATGGAAGGGCCTGAATTTATAAAAATGCTAAGAATGAGTCCCTCAGCAGCAATCCTGTGTTGGAAATGCCTGGCTGGAACAGCCCAAAATAGATCTTGCAAGGCAATGCCCCAGGAGTTAACTGGGATGAATGGTCAGGAGTGATCAGTGGTTGCACTGGATCAGTGGATACCTTTTTTTAAAAGTAGAGATTTGCCTTTGCTGGCATGGTTCACGTAAAAAACATAAATACCTTTGAACAGATAAGCAACATGAATTCAGCTGAGCACAGCAGGTAAAATGCATTTCTTCTCTTAGTTATGTTTTCTTTTCTTTCAAGCTCAAAGTAGCATGAATTAATTTTTACCTAGTTACGTGATTTTACCCAATTAATTAGAAATCAGATCTTATTTCTGATTTTCAACCTAAGGCTTATTTCAATTTTGATTTTATACTGTAAAAAAATAGAGCTTCTTTACAGTTGTCTTTAGTTTATTTCTGCCAACATTTTCTGAAAATTTTAGATGTTGTTATGAAGACAAATTTAAGTCAATTCCATAACCTCAGGCTTAAATTTGTTTGTACCTTTAATTAAGTCATGTCTTGGTATGCAATCACAAGTTATTTTATCCAATCTGACACCTGCCATCTTTTTATGTCAGTGTTGACTTCAGAATTTATTGTAGTTTTCTATAACTTTCTCCCTCTTCATTTTATAACTAGCTTTGCAATTGGGTAATTTTAGGAATTCAGCAGATGCAAAAATGTAAGTTTTTATGATTTTTATTACCTGCTGCACTGCACTTACAAGATGATAACCACATGGATGTTTCTGAACAATTGCATACTTTGGTGAGACGTTTGCTTAGAAGATATTTCGTATTCTGCTTGAAAATGTGGATGATTTTAAAAGGTTGCCTAAGGACTGCTGGAGCCTTCTGCTCCTCAGTGTCCAGAATTAGGATGATGAAAGTATTGTTCACTGTCTACAGAATGACAAGTTAATGGACATGTCTAAAACTATTCAGAATTAAGTTGCTCATTGAAGAATGTCTATTTATTTGTGCATCTATTTGGTTTACTCACTAAGCTTAATTTCATCTGGCAAGTAAAAACATTTGCACAGTGTAATTTCAGGAAAGACTGTGATCCATAAAGAAGATCCTAAACAAGATAACAGTAAAGAAGATTTAATTGTAACAATTTATTGTTCTTCAAAATAATGAGCCTGTTTAATAAAGATGAAAAAAGCATTAGAAATCCCAGAAGCAGGCAGTGCCAAGTCTGCAATGTTCTTAGTTTTACCCCATGTCCATCATCTATCAGCTGAAGTTCCTAATTAGCTGTCACATGAAATGTCACTCCAGAGTGTGCATTTAATTTTTGCACAATGGCATTTTCACTGAAACCTGCTGTCCCTGGAAGGTTTAAGTCGTGGTCTAAACTGAGAACTCCAACCTGGAGAAGGATTTAAATATACTTCAGCAATTAAATTAGGCACAGTAAAATGTTCCCTTCATTGGGACCCAGGAGCTGATCCTTGAATCTCCCGTGCCTGGTGACTCATCCTATAAAAACCCAATTTTTTAAGGCAGTAAACAGCTGATTGGTGCAAAGTGCAAACTGCCCTTGTCTGAACTGCAGAGGAACCTCAGGAAGGTGGACTGATGCTTCCATAAATAGAGAATGGAAAATGGATTTATTTTCCAGTGGGAAGTGTGTAATTTCATCAAGGTGGAAACATCACATAGGAATGTGCTGTTTTCAGGATAATTTATTTTTTTTTTAGAAAATAAAACCAGCAATTCAAGTATTTTCACTACTGAGTCTTAGAGTCTCAACGTTTAAAGCGAAAGTTTTTTACATGAACATTCATAAAGGATCAGGCTATAGTTGGCATTTGAAAGAGAATGAATGAATTAGTAGATGCTACCAAATGTAATTTGTAAAGAATTCCCTTCCTGAGAAAGCAGCAGAATTTAAATGACTGCTTGAGTGTATTCATTGCCAGCACCTGTCAAGAATATTCCTAAAAGGAGATGGGCTAGAAGTGAATTTCAGGATGATCTTTGGAGGCTGAGGCCTTCACTTTCCATTAGATAGATCCAAGGACAGAGCTAGGGGACTTTTATGGAAATTTGATTAATAGAATCCCCCAGACATATATAATATGTAATGTATCTCCAGCCATCAAAGTAGGATAGAATTAAACACAGGACAGGTGATGTACTTTTACCCTTTTACTAAACTTCTCATGGGGATATACTGGGTGAGGAGATCACTTCTATACCTATTTCTCCCCCAGGTTCTGGGCAAAAAATATTCCATGTCTTCATTGTCAGCAGGACCAGTGGGAAAACTTCTGTTCAATTTTGCCTATTTTGAATTATGAATGCACAAAAGTTTCAGTATGGAAAGTCAGAAATTGCTGATTCTGTGTTCTGAAAGAGCAGCTCCTCCTAAAACCTGCAACTTTAAAATATTTTCCTCTGATTGGGATCTAACCATGGAGCAGTGCAGAGAGGCATGTGCTGAAGCATTCTAATGAAATGAACTTTAAAACCAAAATTGTTATGAAACCTTATTTAAGAGGTATCTCCCGTGACTGTATTATTATTTTCTTACAGATCAGATGACTCTTTACTTTTCCTTTAGTATCGTGTGGCTAAACTTAACTGCCAAAGCAAAATGCTGATGAGTCAGGTAGCTCAAACAAGATGCAGCATGCAGGAGGCTCCAAATACTGCCAAACATCTTCTGTAAGAGCTACCCAATTAGAAGTTAGCTCCCTATTTAGCAGCAGACAACAGATGTCTCCAGAAGTAAAGTAGCTTTTCTTTCACCATTTTTATCTGCACAGGCTGGATCTGGATTCTGACCATGTAAATGTATTTTCTATAGCAGTAGTATAGTTATATATATTATATATATTATATACTTGGGTGAGATTCCCTTCTTTTAATCAAACAGGGTATGGACTCCTAATTCTTTTCTTACCATTTGTCACTTCAAAATGAAAAATAGAGTAACAATAGTAGTATCAGTAAGAATAAAGATCCATACGGACTTTATAACGTGCACTAAAACCCAACCACTTTCATTTTTTCTGCATTTGTCTTTGTTTTAGCTCCAGAAATTAGCTGTGGGATTACAGATGAACAAACACCATCCAGAGCTGCATTCCACCAACTGAACCTCACCTCAAATGACCCTGATGTTGACAGCAGCGTGTTTCAGAAGGAAACATTTCCAGGGCTGGAGGGTGATGCAGACCAGCTGGGAGCTCTGTGAAGCTCTCCAGGGAAGATCTCCATCTCCAGATCTGAAGGCAGTGAGTGCTGCTTTCCTGCTGTTCGTGGAGGGAGTGGGGATCCTGTGGTTACTCTGACACGTTCACTAGTGTAGCCAGCTGCATTGGGCTTTTGTTTGACATCTTTGGTTCCTCACTGCCAATTTTCAATGGTGGGCTTTTCAATGTACAACAGTTCCTTGAAAAATTAACCAATCCAAAGGATCTCAGGACATGCTGATAGAGATTTTTAGCTTCTTGCCCTTGTGTTTGTACAAATATCTTACTGCATGACCCTCGCTGCAACTGAAATAGTAGAAGGTGATCCTTCTGTTCTCAGCACAAGATTTAAAGGGTATCATGCAGCTTTATTTCTCTCCCAAAACATGTGGGAAATTTTTCTTTCCCGTCTGGTAGTAATTTCTACTTTTTGTGTCATCTTCTCTGAAGTATTTAAAAATTAATCTTGAGGATATTCAAAGTTAACAACAGTGAGAAGAATGCTGCTGAAGCTTTAAATGCTCTACACCAGGGCATTTAGGTAATGTTGTGGCGTTACCTGTGAATCCCCACCTCCAGAACTGCAGCTTGCACTAAGCGTTTTGTTGTCTGGACCCCATCATAATTCGTAAAAATCAACACACAGATATTCAAAGTAACTGGACCTGTGTCATGTACAGGAGAAGCCAGCTGGTGACTGGGCACCAGGATGAAAGCATAGGGACCAGGATCTGATTCCAGATCTGTGTGGGAATTGCTAAGGCTTTTCTGTTTCCTGGTGCCTGAAGTGCTTTCTGATTATTCATGCACATGTCACAGCAGAACGTGGACAGGCACCAGCCCCTCTAGCATTTCTGTTCTTTGTAAAAGAGGCTGAGTAGAGTGGTGGTGGGCTGCAGATCAGCAGAGAATGAGGATTACAGGGATCATATTCTGGCTGTTAAATCAGTAGCACCTGTCCAGTAAGCCTAGACACAGCTAATTACTGTAGGGCAATTCTTTTTTCTCTGTTTCGCTTCCCCTTTTAAATCACCTCATATTTTTTATTGTGGTCTCTGGAGGACAGGGAGAACAAATGTTGCTAACAGTGTGGACAGGAGTTTAGCATGACTTCAGGTGTTGCAAAGCCTGGAGTGACTTGGTAGAACCTCCCAAGAGATAATCACTACCACTTAAGGCAAGGCAGCTCTGTTCTGCATCCTCTATAAATCCTACTCTGCCACACTTCTCAGATATTTTAAATATACCTTAGAGATGCTCAAACAGTGTATTAGTGCTGTGCTTTCCTTGTATACATCAATATGTAAGGGACTGAGGAAGTTCCTGAGTTACCATGGAGCTGAACTGCACAGATCTTGGGAGACAGTGAAAACCAATAAAGCAGAATGAGAGAATAACTCCCTGGGAACTGGATTTCCAAAGAGCAAATAACTGAACGCTGCATCAAATATACTTTTACCCCTTTCTTAAAAGACAGCAGACAAGGATGAACTTTGCCAGTCAGATTCCTTTGTCAGGCATATCCATGATGGAAAGCTTAGGTGTTTTTTTCAGAGAAAATACAGCCTAGGATTTCCCCTGAGGTGAATTGCTGATGCCTTTGTATCTCTGCTGGACTCTGCTAGGAACTCTTGAACACATGCAATTTCTTCCTCCTTTAATCCTGGCAACCACTTCCCCCAGCGCTCCCCATCAGGGGCACTGCTCTTCCAAAACAAAGTTTGAGCACCCACGTTCCTCTGGGGGAGCTGCAAGTGCAGGAGAAGGGGAAGAGTGTTCCCTCCTGAGCAATTCAGGGAATGCAAGCAGACTCAGGAGAGGGTGGGATTTGTTTTGCTAAGTGTGGATGATTTCATGTGAACAAGAGGTCCAGCTCACTGGAGGGAAACACCTGCATTTAAGCTTCTATTTTTGCCTAAGATACACAGCAGCAGACCTCCATCACTGTATGGATCACCTTGCCATTATCAGACCTTCAGATCCCACTTCTGCTCTCCCCAGCAGCCCCTGGTCTGGCTGCACTGAGCATTTTATCCTGGATGTTCACGTGGCCATGGACTTGTTCCTTGATTGACAGTATCCCCTCTTGCCACCATCACCTCTTCTCATTAAACCATTTAATTCTGCTCCTTAAATTCTGAATCTGGGGAGGGAAGATAAAACTTGAAGGATGGGAGTGGGGACTCGAAGATCTCTAGAGACAAGAATGTTTCATTCTCTCTTCACAGAATTAAAATGTAGAAAAGCTGTTATTCTTCTGTTTCTTCTGGGCGTTTCATAAATGACTAGGTGGATTAATATGTTTTCCAACCCAAGCAGCTTTGTTATCCATTTTAGCATAAATTCCTATGTGTATTGGAAGAAAACAGCTATACTCCAATGGATTTTGTCAAAATGCCTCAGAAAACCTACAAGTAAATTCCACAGAAATGTCGAAAAATTTTAACAAGGCCAGGAATTACTTAATGATCATAAGTAAATATTATGAATGTTTGTCAGTCATGTATTGCAGAGAAATAATCAGCTAACTAGATTTTAACTACTTTTTTCTTATGAACAATAGAACAACCTGAAATTTTGAAATATTACTACCCCAGAAGACCTGACACCAAGCTTTTGGTTAAATTATTGTCTGTGTAGTTCTTGATCATATACAAGGAACAACCAAAACTCCACAAGAAGGCTGTATGAAAACCCTGGAAATCTGTTTATTCTACCTTGGTGTGTCCTGGCAATCACAGAGAATATTTGAAAATGGAACAGATATAATTAAATTTTTTTTTTTACAAAGACATGACAAATAGGAAACTATTTGGAAAAAAAACAAACAAGAAAAACATGTGCACCTCAAGGAGGTTTTTTTCCAGGGTCTGCATGAGAAACCTGCTCTCAGGAAGTTGGATGTCTCAGAGCAAGAAAAGGGAAAAACCACTCAGGTAAAGGCTGCAGGCACTTCTCATGCACTGGCTCATCTTAACAACTCATGGAGGCTGTCTGGCTATTTTGGGAAGCATCTAACCTCATTACTCTGCAAAGTGATCCCTCTAGGCTCCCTTAAACCAGGGAACTGGAGGATTATGTCCTGCGCAGTGGGGAAGTTCTGCTTGTTGCTGCTCTGTCTGGCAGCCAGCAGGACCCTGCCCTAAGGAGGAGGAGGGAGGAAGGAACACGATGCTATTTCTGAACTTCATAAAGCTTCCCTGCAACCCATCATGAAAATTGGTGGATCATGAGGAATATCAGTAAATTTAGCTAGAGTTAAGATGAGTTTGTTTTTCCTAGAGAAGAATTTTTACAGCATCCATGAGGGATTTTAAAGTTATTTTCAGCGAAGAAGATCACGGAGGTTCCCGTTCCTTTCTCGAGAGCCAGCAAAACAAACAAACAGCAAAATTCACTTTGCCTCAAACAATTTGCAAACTATAAACAAGTGCAGAAATCAGCAAACAGATTCAGCAAACGGGCTGGGGAAGCATAAAGTAACAGCCAGACAGTTATGGCCAGCATGAGATTATTATGATCAACAATCTAAATTATTATTGTACATCCCTAAGTAGCCTATTCTGGCAGCCCCATAATGTATGTAACACACTGTACCTTCTGCTGCTCCATATCTTCATAATTGGTTGCCAGTAATTTCTGTTTTCATCACAGTATTTGGTGCATTTTTAATTGTTTCTTCTGCTGAATGCAGGCAACAGATAAAATTTACATTCACAGCACTTGCAGTTGCCTGGCTTCTGCGGAATTTTTACATTCCAGCAGTTGAAAAATAAGTTTAAAATAAGTAAGATACAATTAAAATAGTTTAATTGACCATCAAAAAAGCTTAACTTCAAAGGAATTAAAACCCTCTCTAAGATATAATGTCACCTCACAGTCCATTTGCTATAATTTGAGCACATTTATCAATGAAGAATCTTACCAAAGGCTTCATGGACGTGAGAGATGATTAAAAATAGAAGATCAAAGCACGCAAACAAATCCTGTTAACATACTGTAGCGAACAGGGATTGTTTTATAACTAAATATGAAGCCAACTCAAACAAATATTTGGAAACCCTGAAGATGGTTCCCATTGTAGCTGTTGGCAGGGTGTGCTTTATATATTATGAAGACATTTTTGTCCTGTTGCCACTGCTCTGACCAGAAGCCACATGTGTGGACCATCATTGCACCTCCCTTCTCTCCCTTTTCCTCTCTCAGTGCTCTGCTTCAAGACAATCAGGAGCTAAATTCAATAAAGAAGCAGCAAACTTCTTTGAAAATATTGCATTAAACCCCTCAGGTCAGCATCAATACATGGAATGCCTGCTGGCAAGAGGGACAACTTGATCATCTCCGTATTCCACAGTGGAGTTCCAGGCATCTGGGGCATTTAACAAAGTTTCTCATGCCTTCCAGAAAAGGTTAGAGAAGCAGAATTTGCACTATGGGGTTTTGTAAATCCTTTTGCTACAAATGGTACTAGTATTAAATAAACCTTTGAGGTAGCATGTGAAGGCTGTGACTAATTTGCCTTTGCCCATGGTTAAGCAATACAAACTGCTTCCCTGGACTCAAAATAATAGACTGAAATGTTCCCATTTCCTGCAGATGAGTGAAAATAAACAGATCCAATCTGAGTTGAAAGAATGTAAGTAGAACAGGCCTTCATTTGTAGGGGAAAATAAACTTTGCTGATCCCGTAGGCCTGGAACTATAAACAGCATCCTCTTTCTCCCAGGGCAGTGTATAATGTGAACATCCTCAAAATAAACAGCTAATCACCCTCTCTGGCCTAATTAGGTTATGTTCTGGCTGCTGGCTCTGGGTCTCATGTGAAGTGGCATTGAGGGAAGCCCTGCTCCTCTCCCAAGAAAGAGAGCCTGTCCAACTATCTCTTTGTGAGTTAACATTGGCTCCTTGAAGATATCCAGCTCAGGGATCTTCCTTGAAAGCTTGGCAGATCCAAGGGCAAGAATATTCTCATCATTTTCCACCAAGAGCAAGGGTAACCTTTTCTTCCTCTCTCTGCTCATTGCATAGTTGCAATGGGAGGATGATCAAATAATATTTTTTATTCTTGTAATACTTTTTTTGCCTAGATTTGGACTGTCTGCCTGTTCAGTGTGTATCAGCAAGTTGTAACTGCTGGATTTTTTGCATGGGCATTTAATTCACTGTTTGCAGAAAGGAGATTTGTCCTCAGTACAGCTGTGAGTGTCCACTGCAAATGGTCACTAAACAATCCATGGGGATGGCACAGGGCCACTGTCACTATTACTGCAGTACTGCAGACAAGGGACAGGAGCACGGATGTGTTGTAAGGCCTGCCCAAGCTGACACTTTGCAAGGAAAGACCTAAGAGCTCAGAAGTTGCTGGCTGAGGCTCACAGGCTGGAGCCTGCACTGCTGTGAGTGCTGGTGCACTGCAGGTGCTGCCTCTGATTAGCAGCAAACAATTAATACTGGGAGAAATCTGTAGCAAAGGCCAAGTGGAATTTTAGGCTCTGGTTTATCAAGGCTTTCTGGGCTGCAGGATAGGACCTGTAAGAGGAGAAAGATCTGAGCAGATTCAGAACATTTAATATTTGTACTTTTCTAGATTTCTGTGAGCATATGCTTAGATCTTGAAATAGGTTCCCATTTTTCATTGCTCTTTTAAAATAATTGTTCTTCTGTACCAGAACCAGACCATCCTACCTTTAATCCCTCTTTCAAAGTTTCCTTTCATCTTCAGAACAGCTGAAGGTGCTCTGAGGACTGTTTAAACTGTAGTTCTCGAGGTTCTGATCTCCTCTCTTCTCCTTTCTGACGAGGCTTGCAGAGCTGCTGAGGGTACCACAGTGTTAGAAACAAGCTCCTAAGTTTCAGTTTTCATGTTTAATTGTTAATGTTAAATTCTAAGCTTTACCCTGTTATGTTACCTAATTAATGTTAATTGTTAATGTTAAATGAGTGGCTCCATTCTGTTTCAGTCCCCAATTGTCTCACCTGTGTGCCTTTTCCTTTCTGTCAGGTGCTGCTGCTGCTCCCCTGAAATGGCGCCTGTAGGGAGGGTGACATCATGGCTCTGTATGCAAATGAAAGGAGTGCAAAGGACACTGGGACACTATTTGGAGCTAAAACCTCTTAAGACAATGAGCTCAAATGGTATCTGGCATTGAGGATAGTGTTCCCAGGTTGGGAAAATAATGCAGGACATGAATTTATCATCTTGAGCTGCTTTGATTTTTGTCTTCATGATCCAACAGCATCCTACCAACATGATGTCCCCTAGACTAAGAGCCAAATTTAGCTTCCTTGAGATTCTTGTGAGAATGGAAGCCCCAGCTCTGCCTGAGCAGACAAAGCTGCACTCCTCCTACTTCTCCAGATCCACCACTGGGAGCAGTGACGGCGTGTGCACCCCCTTGGGATCCCCACCTAAGCTGATTTTCTAATAAAGGCCTTTCAAGAGAGCAAGTCTCCTGGCCTATTTATTTCAACAGGATCTTTCCCAGGCTGTCCATAGGTGGCTGCCAGCCTGGCCATGGCCAGTTTCCTTTCTTGGCCGCACTTCAATGATGCCCAGTGAGTGCAGGAAGCATTTGCTGCCTCCGGTGCTGGTTCTAAAGGCACAGACCCGTTTTCAGTGCCCTTTCTCCAAACTGAGAAGGGCTTAGCACAAACTGCTCTTTTCAGTCGCTCAGATCTATATCCTCTCACAGCTCTTATTGCCTGTGACTCCCTTTTAGGAAGTGCAAACCAAGGAAGATAGAAACAGCAGAGCAAAGGCATTTCTGAGCCACAGGCACTGAATTCTCTAGGATTGCCAGGTGAGACACTGCTGCTGTCCTGGCTGCTGCCCCCAGGCAGCCAAACCATCCCTTTCCCCCTCCCAAAATGCATTTCCCCCTCTCACCAAGGAGCTGTGCCCCTACCTGCAGCTGGACCTGCTGCAGGATGGTGGAAAGGGAGATGAGGTGTGACAAGCCCATGGTGAGGGCTCTGGTGGGAGGGGACACTTGTGCTGAGAGACAAGGATGCAGCAGCACCAAGAGTGTTCACAGTTTAATAGACATATTTCACACTGTCACAGCATCTTCACAGGAGCTCAGCTCCCAGCCTAGGTATCTGAGCAAGTGGCAGACTGCAGGCAGGGGCTGTGACAAGGACCTCTCCCCTCCAGCCACGCTCTCAGAAACCTTGATGACGGATGCAAATCACTTAGAACCAAATTAAGAAAAGTATATTTAGGCACCTAGAGTAGTAAAGAGGCACTTAATAGGATTTTCAAAAGTGTATAAGCAGATTAGGCATCAAGCTCCTGTTGAAATCAATGTGGATGGAGCCTTTAAAAAAAATAAAAATATCTTGAGATATCTCAGCACTGTTACAGCCTGGGTGCATTGCAGGGGGTGCTGAGTGGGCTCAGAGATAAGCCTTACAAATAACCGGGCTCTCTGGTTGTACCAAGTCTCCAAAACCGTGGGAGAAAGTTCTTAAGATCCCACAAAGGATGAATTACACAGGCCTGTGGAAATAAAAGAGCAAGGCCTGGAGGGAGAGGTAATGATGTCTGTGTGCCTGCCCGAGGAGGAGCAGGGCTTCTGCAGAGACAGAGGCAGAAAGTAACACAAAACCGAGGAGACAGAGCAATCACTGGATCTTTGCTCAAGAAAAGGCCTTGCAACAGCTTTTTTTTTGGTTAGAGAATTGGCCAAGAGGGGCTAGGTGAAGAGCATGCTGGTTGTTTGATTTTGACAGGGAAGCAGCACTTTTGCAGTCCTCGTAAATAAATGTATTTGACCCAAAGAAACATCTTCTGTAGCCAGTTTTTCCCTTGGGTAGAAAGTACTTGTCAGGACCTGGATTTTGCCTCGTCCTGTGATTTATACACGGAGTATAATACTGTAAAGTCAGTTCCCTGCCTTCAGTGAAATGCAGCTCCCAGTCTGTGGAGCTGAAATCAGTCCTTTTTTGCTGTACTGAGCAGGAGTGATGATACATGCATTAAGGGCTGCGAGGCACTGTGGTGACTGGGGCCAATTAGCTGCTAGCCAAGGGCAGTAACTCCCAGATGTGGGATATCAGACAACTGCAAACCTACGGAACTGCTAACAGATCACTCATTATTGTCCTCCAGAGGCTTTTAATTGGGGGATTAACGCACGGTATTTTTTGTGAGTGTTCTCAGAACATTTATTTTGTTCTGTGGCATGTTAGTCCCTCAGGGAGCACTATTTGGGAAGCAAGCATTGCTAGAGGTGACAGGCAGGAGTTATCTCCTCTGAAATCCCTGTTGACACGAGTGGCTGATACAGACAGTAGGCAAAAGATAGGCTTGCCATAGCTGCATTCCCAAACATGTGAATAGCACTGAATAAATGCAGTGATCTCAGGTACCTCATGGGCTGCTGGCTCCAGCCTCCTGCCAGTGGTTTCTAAACTGGACTTGGCCACAAACCTCTGCTGTAAAGAAGACTAAAGGAAATGAGAAGCTGGAGAATTCAGAATGGGCATTAATGTGAAACGTGCCACAAGAGTCAGGTGAGAGAAAGAGATGATGTGTGGGTCAGCAGACAAGATTCAGCTGGGAAATTCCCAGCTGTCGCCAAGAAACCTGAAGGAAGGGGAAGAAGACTTCCCTGTGCTGCATCTTACCTGACCAACACGAATTGTAAACCAGTAGGGTTTGTTTTTTTTTCCCAGCTAGAGGCTGCTGGGAAAAAGGAATTTCTCAGGGCTGCTCTCCTTTTGGCTTCCTAACCCTTTTTCTGTAAAAGTTAGACCCTTCTGACTTGACTGTAATGGTGAAATGTCTGAAGCATGGTAGTTCTTTGCCCACCTGGAAAGAAAGCAAAAAGGAGCCTTAGTAGGCACTGCATGCCTATATTTACTTTTAATATTTTCTCTGGGTTTTAAGTGCTGAATTATTAGTGTTATGCTAATAAAATCCATTTAAGCTCTTAGAATAGTCTTTCATTTAAAGAGGAGCGATTTTGGCAATTTGCCAGCAGGCTAGCAGGATATTAATCAGACAGTACCTAGGGACCAACACAACTATATTGCTTTTAATCTTTTGACCAGCAAGGAAAACAGGAAGAAATCCATTTCCCTCCTTTCTTTGCTCAATGGGATGACCAGCTGGTACAGATGAGCTGCAGCTCAGCTCAATTTGGGAGTAAATATTTGGGTTTTAGCTGGGTAGATGGGAGAGCAGTGCTACTTCCATGCAGCCAGGTGCCTTTCATGGTCACGGTGGGGCCCTGCAGGGTTCTGGCTCCCAGAGTCACACATTAATAACAGAATGCATCAGAAAAGCCCAGAGCTTTGCTCAGATGTGCCTGGAAAGGAAAAGTTTGTTTGAGTGTGCCAGACAGTCATTTAAGGTGATTGTGGGGGATGTTCAGGGCTGGATTTTCAGCCTCTACCCTGGCTGTGAGAGCAGAGGGAGGAGGGGAGGAGGCTTCCAAAGCAGGACCACACTGTGGCAGGGCACTTGGCACTGCAGTGTGAGGGTTGTGTTTGCTTTGTCTCCAGCTGCCAATAAATAGAGCAAAAAATGTGTCATATTTTACTGTCCTCACAGAACTACCCTTTAAAGAAGGTGGAGATGTCCTCCCTGAACCTGCAGCCATTCCTCCGGGGCGTGTGCCCTGTGGAAACCTTTGGGGATTTTTGGTGGGGTTTAGATCTGAGCTGGTCTTGGCTTGTTTCTGTGTTCTCAGATGAAGAACAAAAATTGATCACCCAGATCTCTAAGGCACATTCTGTATTTTTTACACAGGCTCTTCAGACCAGCAGCAGAAGACTGAAGAGTTGAAAGCATTTTAACATCCTGGGGCACTTGCATGGCGAGGAGTGGATATGTTCTCCTGCAGCTTCTACCTGGGGAAGAAAGGAAAAGTGGGTTTTTTTGGTTTTTTGGGGTTTTTTTTGTTAGCTTCATCCACAGAGGAAAAAAAATCTTTGAGGAATTTTTTGGCACATGGCTCTTGTTAGGTTTCAGCCAGCAGAGCTGTTTTCAGAAGCACTGGAATGGAATTTCAGCAATAATTGATCAACAGAAACAAAGGCAGTGAGGGTATTCTGTTGCACAGAAGTCCTGGGTGAAAATCCATACATTGTGTCTAGAAACACAGATTTAACCAATGTGAATCTGGAGAGCTGAATTCCTGGAATTTTGTTCTGCCCTGGAGGATGGAAAGTTGGAGCCATTACTGGATGGGGGATGATGCTTTTCAACTCCAATTTCAGTCAATTGACTCAAACTCATCTGTAAACCTTTGGCACTGCTGATGAAAAAATTTAATTTCCCACGATTTTTTAAATTTATTGCTCAGAATGCCTAAGTCCTAAATTAGACATAGAGCTTTTGGTGTAAGCCAGCATAATCCTTTTACCATGGAGTCATTCTGTTCTATAGTATTTTGACTGCTCTGTGAGTGTGTGAAATTGTTGTCTAAAATGCATTGCTTAATACTGATATTTGCCTGGTTTAGACAAATCTGTTAAAAACTTTCAGACAAAATTATGCAAAACAAAGCAACTTACCTTTAGTCCCTGGGGTGGGAAATGCTGGAGTTCTGCAGAGTTTCAAAGTGCTTTTGAAAAGCACTGAAATTGTTCAGTGTCGTGCTACAATGGTGTAATATTTTTTAAGGGCTAGTTAAACTTTTCTTATGGGACAAAGAAGTCCCTTACACAGTGCTGGATCTGCAAAAGAACACAAAAAAGTGTGCTCAGTCCTACTGGGCAGATGGAATCACCCTGCTGTCAATGAGCTGAGCTCTCCATTCTGCTCAGGACATTCCTGTTGCCTTTCAGGCTTTGGACCAGTCCTTGCATGAAAGAATTACTTGTTCCTGCCTCAGGTAGGAAATGTATGGAGAATTCTGTGTGAGGGAACTTTGAGCCATTCTACTGGTACTCATGGCTATGCAGTTCTGGGAAGAGAAATCACTTTTCTGTCTCCTAAGAGCAAAAATCCTTAAAAGACCTGGCCCTCCATGCATTTTGCTTATGCAGTAATTTCCTTCTGAATGAAGCCAGGAAAGAGTTTCCCCTTACATTTCAGGGGAGTTAAGTGATGTGCAGAACAGGTATGTCAAATAACAGAGTTCTAGTGTGTAGAAACCAAGTCAACATTAATAGAAGTTTGCTGTCTTTCAAAATGATCTTATACATTAGAGTGTCAAAGAATCTAGGACTTACAATGCAAGAAGATGGGAGGAATCCAAGGCAATGAAATGAAACTAATTAAAATGTCAGATAACACAAGTTTGGGTTGTTTGAAACAGACTTTTATAAAAGATAGTGAGATCTTCATTAGAGAGCCACAAACATAACTTTTTAATAAGAAATAATCTTAATTTTTTTTTTTACATCAAGTCTGGCCTCTGCTGCCTACAAATTTGGATTGATATATCCAAGTACATATTGCCTTTAATGTTCCTGTCAAACCTAAGCTGTGATGCATGGAGTTATTCCCTACTTGGAGGGATGATTCTGTGAAACTTAGCTAATAAAAACGTGACACAGCCGGTGACTGATGTCTGTTCTCTCAGGGTGTGTTAGCGTGGGACAAACACTGCATACACATTCTCTTCTTGACACTGAAAAATGAGACACATCTAGTAAAAAAACATAATATATGCTCTGATGGTCTTGCAGTGACCTTCTCCTTGTCTTTCTGCCTCCTCACACACCTTTCTCACCTCTCAACTCTTTCCCTCCCTTCCCTTGCAGGCTCTGACACCACAATTTATCTTGCTGGTCTCTGCTGCCTCTGCCTGTGCACAGACCCTGGCAGGCTCTGGGCTTCCTCTGTAGGAGATCCCAGGCTGCTTTTTTGCCAGCTTGGACCACGAGCAGACAAAGAGAAAAGCTTTTCCTGCTAAAATAAAGATACACCTATAAAAAAAAAATCAAAACAAACCTCAGCAGCCAATCCAAATCCCCGTTCTAGCAACCTGGTAATTTGTCAGTGCCAGGAGTCAGCCCACTATTAGTCTTTTTCTGGATAGAGATGACAGAGCTCTGTTGACAAGCTGCAGGACTTATTTTGGGAGCTGGCACCTGGCTCCTGGCACGTCCCCCTGTGGCTGTGTCACTCCCCAGAGCTGCCTTTGGCTCTCTAGGGGCTGGGCATGGAGCGGACCTGGCAATCCCAGCCTGCCTGGGTGGGATCCTGGCTCTTTGTTCCCGTATTCCATGTCCCTGCTGTCCCCAGGGCTGGCAGGAGGGCTGTCCCAGTGCTCACACACCCCGAGGATGCTTTGGCCTCTCTGTCTCAGCCTCCTTCAGCTCCTGCATCCCTCTGCTCCCTTCCCCTGAGCTGCTCCCTTGTCCCTGCTCATCCCACTGGGTGTGTGTGCTTCTCCATCCCTTCCTGCAAAAGGCCACAGCATCTGATCTGGGGCCTTCCTGCTCCCACTGCAAGAAAATATTTGGCATTTTAACATCTTTTTCACATTTTTAGAAGTAATTTATGTATGAACGTACACAGTGCTTAGTAATCATTTCTCAGATGAATGTGGAATTTTTCTAAAATTAAACTATCATTCTTTTCACACTTGGCTGTCATATCTTTCTTAATGCAAATCAGTCATTGACTAGAGACACCTACTGTAAGAAGCTATTTTAGCTGTCTGATCGGTTATAAATTGATTTTAGAAGTGAAGACCGTTATGGGGAGATAAGCTGGGATTGGTAGGGAATGGAAAAAATAATTCAAAGGGGAAGTTTTTATTTGAATGTAAGTGACTATTTACCTCTATGTCGGAGCAAAGGCTGTAATCCCAGGGTACTATCTCTCTTTCCTGATGCTTTAACTCTTAGACCACAGATCCTTTACTCGCCTCAGCCCTATATAATGCAGGGCCCTTGAGGACCAGAGACAGGCACCTCAAGGAAAAAATATTTCCCCTTTCAGTCTCCATTTGAGACAGGGAACATTATCTCTGAGGGAGCCAGGCTACTCTTCTGCTCTGAAGCGAGTCCCTTCGCTCAGGAATGAAAAGGAATCCATTATGCTTAGTTTCAGAGAAGCCTCTCTTCCCTGCAGTATTTCCTCCTGCTATGCTTCAAGTGCTCTTCAGAGGGAATATTCACATTTTCCAGGCAAAGAAAATGGCTCTGCTATCACAGTAGTGGTCTGCACAAAGGGAGAGCAAAGCAATGGAAGTTCACTGGATGCAACTTGGGAAGTTGGGAAAAATGAGAACTGTTTTCTGGTTTTCTTTTTTTCTGCTCTTTATTCTTCAGGGCCAGCTCTGATGTTGACTACTGGGGCTTGAACAAGGAGCTTAATTTTTAAGGCATGGCTTTTCTCTTTGCATTTTTTTTTTCTGTTACTTGCACTGCCAGTTCTTTGTATGTAATTAAAAGTATGCAAACAGCGGCTGAGTTTTTAAATGAATTCGGTTTGAGGCAACATGCTTTCCAGCTTCAAGGTTTGCATGCTGTGTCTATAGGAACAATTGTTATCCTGGCAGGAGTTTTGGGAGTCAGTCTTTAAACCACAAAAAACAAACATTGAAAGCAACTTCTACTACCTACAAGTACTTCTGTGCTTTCTAGGTTTGTCAAAAACATTTTACTTTTGCAAATTACTGTGCAACACTATTCAGGTTTGGATTACTTAGGATCAATCCACTTTGTCAAAGCCTCTGAACACTGTTAGTCAAATGTATTTGAATAAGAAAATGCATGTAACAGTTGCAGCAGGTTTATAGATATTCATAGAGCAGAAAAACTACCTAATAAATCACATCAATTATGCATTTCCCATTTCCTTGCACAACCCTGTTGTCCCCTGAATGCTTGTAATTGAGAGCTCAAAGGTGAACACTCTTACTTTTGTAAGTTTTAAGAAAGCATGGTTTTTTAATGCCTAGGCTTGTGGTTTCTCAGATGTCTACAGGATTTTCTAACATGCTCCATTTAATACAAAATTCAGGGCAGTTAAAATCCTCCTCTACTCCTGAGCTAGAGACAGAGTTGAGTCCTGGATCAGATTGCAGTTCTGGAGTGAGGCCAGTTGCTAAAGGAAGCGAATCTCCTGCCCCTCACCTTCCATGCATTAAAAGATGCCCCTTGCTGGCTTGGCAGGAAGCTCCCTGGGAGCCCGGAGCTGCAGATGCACCAGTGGGAAGGTGTGATGCCTTTGGCAAGGATGTGTGGCATTGCCTGGAGCCACCCCATCCCACCACCCTGAAAAGGGAAAGCACTTCCCAGCTCCTTCTGACAGCTCTTCACATCAGCTGAGCTCAAAGCCTCCTGCCATCTGTTTGCATCTTAGCTGCAACCTATTACAGTCTGTTTTATTAAGAACTCACCTCTGCTGCCCCAGCTACAAGTGAATGCAAGCACAAAGCTTTGCCATAACGGCACAGGAGCAGCTACAGCAGGGAGCCTGGGGGCTGTGTCCCCACTGCCCTGTTTTGTCCTGAATCAGGAGACAGAGGTGCCACTACAGGCAGAGATGGAAGGACAGCCTTGGTTCATGGCTGTGCACTGTCCTGAGTTCCCACACACGTCTTCCACCAAAGGGCTGCTCTTGCATGTCCATCTCTGCTTCAGGACCTTGCTCCTTCTGTCTTGGGAGAGCAAGAATTGCCCAGGCAGCAGCTGTGTTCCCTGTGAGCTGTGCCTGCAGCCCCTTCTGCCCAGCCCTGCAGGGTGGCTGGAGCTGATGGTGGGGAATGGGTGGATGTCAGTCCTTGGCTCACACATGGCACTGTGCCATGCTCTGCCTGGCCTCTGCTTCCCTGCCATTGATTTATTCTTGGTGATCTTTTGGAGGCCAGGACATTCATGTGATTGCAGGGATGGATCTGCAGCTCCAGGCTGGTGCTACAGCCAGACACACACACAGACAGACACACACCTATAACCATACACACACTGGTCTGTCTGTACTTGTGCAGACCTGTTGCCATGCCAGCTCTAGGTGTAGAAAAAGGGATTACAGGCAACCTCCCCTGATAAGTCACAGTTAGTTGTAGTAATTACCAAAGAAGAGGAACAGCCTTGCCCTTAATGGGTTACAGCTGTGACTAATAAAGATAAGTGTGAGAAAAGGGGTGGGCTGGCTGCCTAGGGGAGGACTGGATGGATGGATGGATGGATGGATGGATGGATGGATGGATGGATGGATACATACATACATACATACATACATACAAAGAAGAACAAAACAAGGAAGACAGTTGCTGCAATAAAAGTTCTGCTATGAGGTCAGTCTGGGTCTGATGGAGTCAGAGCCTGCTATTGGAGCCTGCAGCCACAGCTGAGCTGGGTGAAAGCCTGTGGTCAGAGTCTGCAAACCAATATTTGCAGTCATAGCCCAGCAGGAAATAGCCAGCAGCCAGAGTCTACAGTGGAACCCTGCGGTAGGAGCTGGCTGTAGTCAGTCAGGATGGCAAAGCTGTAAAGAAGAATAAACAGGAACCCTTTTCACATTGTTAAATGAGAATCTGTGTCTTGGCTCATCTCTACCCCTAACAAGAGGTCTGCTGCACCAATGCCAGGATCTGACTGTCAGACCTCTGGTGACTCCCCCATAGCTGATTCCCACACCCCTTATCCTACACGGACACTCCCTGGAGTGATGCTCCCTAGGGGAAAGCACACAAACACACTCTGTTTTCTCAGATACTGGTGCCCAGACACATGGGCCCTCTGCTCCATGACTCCAGCTGCTGCACACACAGACAGAACATGGTCCCTCACCCAGGAAAGCAATAAGAAATGCAATTTAACAAGAAATCAAGGCATAACTAGACAAGCAAATGACCAGCAACCTATTCACATGCGACTGGTTTTCTTTTTTATCCACTTATAGAGATAAGATCCACTTATGGATGTTTTCCATGCTTGTTCCTTTGCAAGCAGCCTTCACCCTCCTGTTCTTGCCTTTGGTCTTTACCCTTAAAACCCATAAGTCTCACACATTCCCACTAGCTCCTTTAGGACATCCTGCAGTGCATTTTATACCATTTCCCAATGCCCATCCCACAATGAGTCCTGAACCCTTGGATGCAGTAACCCTGCTAAGGCTGCCTGGTGCCAGCAGCTCCTGCAGCCTTGTCCAACACCCAAACCATGGCTGGGCTGTGGTGTGCTGAGGTCCCTGGAGTACCAGCACCAGGTGCTGTGGGGTTTTCCTCTGCTTGGTACTGTGCTCTGCCCATCTCCAGGCCTTCGTGCTTGTGGTGATCAGCTCTTCATCACGTCAGCTAACAGTTCCCACCACTGTAAATGTGGGTGGCTCTCAGAAGAGTAATCCCTGAATTTACATTATTGTCAGCAGATCTGAAGTTTGGTCTTCAGAAACTGTGTGACTCCTGAGTGTGTTGAGCTCATTTTATAGACTAGGACTTCTTCAGCTGCTACAGTTTTTACAGTAACACCTGGAAAAAGTAATCTCCTAAAGCACATTTACAGCTGCTTTTTTGGGAAGTCACATTATGATGTTAATGAGAAATGTGAACAGCACTTAAACACTAAACAGACTGGGCCATGGTGTGCATCACTCACTAACAGGAGAGGAAGGCAACTTCTGCCATTGACTTCTCAGTAAGGCACTGTGCTGCTGCTTCCTTCTGTGCCAGAATAGTGTGTGAGCGTTCCATAGCCTCCAGGAGGTGACTGGGACAATACCTGATACTGTCTAAGGGGAGTTGGTTTTTATTGCTCTTCAAAAGACTGTATCCAGAAAATTTAAGACTCTATGAAGAAAAGTTGCAATTTATTGCTGTAGGATTTAAACCGGGGCCGCTCAAGGTCAGAGACAACCTGCAGGGTCTGGGATGGGATGGGATGGGATGGG
>PYHW01010003.1:2722179-2737664 GCA_013186435.1 Turdus rufiventris | reverse complement strand
GGTCCTCTCAGATTATCTAGTTCATGCAGGAGAGGACCTGGGAAAGACATTAATTTGTTGTCATATTAAAAGCAACCCAGCAATAAATCACCATTTTGCAGACCACCTGCCCTCTGCCATCTCCTCTGGAACAGGCAGGATGTTAAGCACTAACATCTCTGAAAATACTGAGTGTGCCAATTTAAATGTTTTTGATTAAACTCCGTGCAAAGACCACGTGCATAACCTAATGGGATACAGGAAAACATTACTGGGGTGGTGACTTCAAAACCATTTGCAATCTTCTCTTTACTATTGGCAAATATTTCCAGGAGACACATTTGTGAGGAGTATGTGTAGAATTTGGCACCATAGCATGAGGCTTTATCCAGGAGCTGCTGAAGGGATGGCATGATACCTGTGTTGCCAGGCTTGACACAGTTAGAGATGAAGCATTTCTTTGGATTAGTATGGAATTAATTCCTTTCTTGGCTACAGAATAGTTATATTTGATGTTGCCCACTTGGAAGTGATGCTTGAATGGATCAACAATGGTTTTGATAATATCTGCCAAGACCATTTTGACTGAGTCTTTTACTCATTTTTAGACCATTTTGACTGAGTCTTTTACTCATTTTTTACTCATTTTTATAAATCCTGCATCAGGTTAGAGTATAATGCACATAATGAAAAGGTGTTGAAAACCAAAACGTAATAGTGTTTCGCATTTCTTACATTCATGTCATAGACTTTATATTGGAACACATTAAGTTGTCTGGAGAAGCAGGCCAGATGTGATTTTAAAATTCCATCACTACTTTGATTATCTGGACTCTTTTGTATAATAAACTATTTTGGAAGACAGATCTACTCGTTAGCCAGGCAGTTACCAAAGCCATTTAAAAATGACTGATGGTGTGAGGAGCACAGAGGCTGCTGAGGAATACCTTGATGCATCCAGGACAAACACGCAGTCTGCGGTGGCTGATTGGGGTTGCAAGGCTCAGTAGTGGAGAAAAATTGAATCAGTCACTCCTCATCCAATTCTTTTTCAAAGACAGAGGAAAATGCATGTGGAAGATAAGAGAGGTGACATCACTCTCTAGAGCTCAGGCACATGTCTCTGCTCCCAGCCAAGCAGCAATCACTCTGACGAACTCAACTTCTCAAAATTTGCAGTGAGGAGGCAGGTGAGAAAATTACTGTGCTTGTCCTCCAGCTCTGGATGGTGGATTAAAACAGTTACAGTCACTGCTGAAAACAGTGATCTTTTTTGGGCTTCAGCAAATCTATTTCTTGCCAGTGCACTGGAAAACTGGAATGTAGACCTGGGAAAGATTAACTTAGAATAATAAAGTATATTTTGGCTTGGTGCTTGCACATAGACAAGCCACCAGTTGTCTGTGTGCCTTTTAGAGAGAAAACACTGTCGGTATTTTTGAAGACAGAGGAATCTGGGAATTTAAAACCTATGCAAAGGGATTATATTTAATAGAATTTTGCTGATCTCAAGCAAACACAGGAGCTTTTGCCACAGCTTTCAAAATCTGCAGGGATTCTTGAGTCATCTGTGCACCCTGAAGCTGCACCAGCAGATAGCAATGACTGCTGTTTGTAACTCTGCTGTGACAAATGGGGTGAAACAGGCTCTGATTACCTTCTGCCATGTGAAGGATATTTACTGCAGCTTGCACTGATAATGCTCTACCAAGCACGAGGTTGGAAATGGTGCTGGCAACAGGTGAGGTGCTACTCTCACCTGTCCTAGCACTGAATGGCTGGATAAGTGATGCTAGAGGGATTTGCAGCCAGGGAATGCCTGGGCTGCAGCATCCACAGCTCCTGGGACTCTTAACAAATGCAGGTGCACCCTTGGCTGCCAAGGCAAGGACTTTTTGTACCTTCATTACGAACTGAAGTGAAAAAAAAGTACAGAAGCTGCAAACTGGAGGATGCAACTGAAATACAAATTATCAAGAGGGAGATGGCGCTCAGAATAACTTCACTGAAGAAGTAGAAGGAAAAAAATAGAGTGGAAATTAAATTAAATAATTTTTTTTTCTTTTTTTATTTGTATATGTAAGCAATTATTTTTTGGGGTACTTATGTCTTCTAAGAATTTCTTTTGCGCAATACATTTGAAAATCAAAGAAAAGATTTAATCAAAGGAAGGGCTGCTGCCATTAGCTATGTTCTCATCATGAGTAAGCCACCCCTTAGAAAAGGTTATATTTAGATGAAATCTACTAAGAAACCTGCCACCAAACCATATATTTTCTATTTTTCATGACAAGCAGTGACAATGGCTAAAGTTTCTCACCTTACTTCACAAGTAAATAGTGCATCCTTTCTGTCACTGAAAGTTGAGTTTGCTGGCCTTTGAGGGAGGCCTGAACACATGCTCTTAAGCTATTAGTTTCTGAGTTTTTTTGTGGGCCTGTTTGAAGGTTTTGATACATATTTTTGTTGTTGGGGTTGTGTTATTTGCCACACTTTTGCTAGGCTGTTGCATGACATTTCTGTTATAATTCTTTGCAAATATGCCCACATTATATATAATTATAACATGTGAAATAGATGCAGAGTTAGTAAAAGTAACAGAAATGTCAACAGCAATTGTGTAAAAAGACAGCTACTACTGATCTACACTTCTAAAGGGTAATTGCATTTCCCAAATAATTAGCCAAATAAAATTGTGGTTGTACCTAGAAATATTTTTAAATATAAATTTTATCTGTACTTTCCTGCTTCCAGCTGAAATAGTGCAACATGGAAGTTGATTAGAATTCTCTAACAGTGAACCCATGGGTTGGATTCTGTTGTTACATTCTCTTTTATTGAATAGTAAGATGATGAACAGTGCAGGTAATGCCAGATAGAGCAATACTCCTTTATTTAACTTTGCAATTTAAAGTTAAGAACATTTTGGTTAATGGAAAGTGAAGATAGTGTTAAGGAGGTTATTATTTATTGGTGATTTATATGGCAATGGGATTGCATTGCAAAGCACTGAGTTAGAAAAAGTGACATGTTAAGTTTCCTTAACTCTCAGGCACTGGAGAATTGCCCTTGGTTCTAGTTGAATAATGCATATTGGCTGATAAAAACAAGGTACAAACTGTGTCTAGATTCATTTAGAACTCCCAGGTGGGAAAATTTGAGTAGGTTTTCAATGAAGAGTCTATTATCCCTTGGTAACTGAGAACATTACATATGAAAACTGCAGCCTCTAAAATGAGAAATCCTAAATCCAGCCAGTGCTGGCTGCCAGTGTCATATTCAGCTTGTTGAGCTAATCATTGCCTTTAATTACCAGAAATCTTTTTGTAATGGTAGCCATTTCTCAGATGCTCTGGTGAGGTGTTTACCTGATAGTGATGAAAATTTAGAAAATTCCCGTTAATGTTATGGTGATGTTTTAGTGCTAAAAAAAAAGAATAAGAAAAACAAAACAACAACCTTCTGCTTGCTGGTTGTGTTATTTTATCATTTCTAAGAGTACTCATCCAGTAGACTGCAAATTCCCTGGGACAAAAAATTCATGTTTATATTTGTAATCTGCCACTCAGATCAATGGTACAATCTAGACCACAAACAATAGCAGAATGCCAGTTAATTTCAGATTATAGGATGCACGAGAAATTCAGTCTGTAGTTTTTCTTTCTAGGCACAGTTTTCTGAGATTTTATGTGGTGATTATCATTAGAGCAGCAAAAAATTTTCATGTGATCTCATGCCAGCAGAATATCCACAGTCTAAACTAAATGCCTGTGAGGACTTGCTGGATCGTTCAATGTAATAAGTGATTTTTTTTATTCTGACAAACTCGATCAACATATTAATCCAATAACTAAAAAAAATTCTTTTTCCTAAAATCATATATTAAAGAATAAGGACTTATGAGGATGCATCAACAAGATATATCATCTAGCATGGAGGCAATGCTGTTTTATCAGAAACTAAAGGCATATTGGTGTGATAGTAATTTCATATACTTCTAAAACATATAAATAAAAAGAATAGTGAAAGTCTAAAGACGACGATAACTCAGAATGCCAGAACTTCAGTGCTGAAAGATGAGCAACAGCATCTTACTCTTCAGGTGTGTCACATGAGACTGCCTGCCAGAATGAAACCAGTGAAAAGTCATATTTTCAATACTGTTTTCTAAGTTTTATGACTGTTTCAAATACTTCTCTCATTAATTATGGCAACAGCTGTTGGCAGCACTGTACAATGTGTCTGCACAGCATGTGTTCTCTCACATTTTGTTCTGCAGAGAGTGGGGCTTGGATTTATTTTTATTTAAAGCTAAAGAAAGGATTTTATACGCTGTTCAAAAACTGGAATCCTTAAAAATTCACCTTACAAGGCATAAGGAAGGCCCACAGTTCAAATGCACCACAAGGGAAGTGTGGATTCCTCCCTCTTCTTTCTCTCTTCTTGGTGATATAGGGATGTGACAATCTCATGTATTTATAGCTTGCTCAAATATCAGTCAAACATCTGCCATTCAGTAATACTGTGATGTGAACTGCAGTCAACTAAGGATTGTCCCCACAAGAAAAATTGATATATTTATTGAAGAAATGCACAAAAGAGGCAAACTTTAGTCTGATCTTGTCTGTTTTCTACCTTCATTGCTCATTTTGTACATGTATATATATATAATATATTTTTATATGTATGTATGTATGTATGTATGTATTTATGTATATAAATACATTCTATGTGCTCCCAGGCCAAAAGCTGAAATGAAATTGAAATGAAATGACAGTAATGTAGGGATATGGACTCTGGGCAATATTAAAGGAAAAATCTGTGTGCCTGTGAAATCCAGATCCCCTTTTCCAGTGGTATCTGGAGTATGCCAAGTGACTTAAAGATAACATTTAGGCTTTGCTGGCCTGTGTGCCCCTGTCTGAGCATGATGCCATTTAAGCACCATTTTCACATTCCCTGCTGACTCTTCTTTTTCCTTTCTGTCTCCCTGTCACCCTCTGTCTGCCTGCCAACAAAAATGTCTAATGATCTGAAAAATGATGTGAACTAGCTGTTTCCATCTGGATGTGCTCCGTGCTGTGTCTCCAGTGCGAGCACACACAGCTGTGCCACCGTGGGCGTAGCAGTGGGAATGATTTTGGGTGGGTGAAGTCGATCTGTCACCACCACCACGGCCTCAGCCTTTTCCCTCCTTACTCTCACTCCAACAATTAACTCATCAGCTACTGGCACAGCATCTCCTGTCATTCTTGAGCAGCTTTTGGTACCCACACGCTGCTGGGAGCTGGGGAGCAGGAGGAAAAGCAGAATCTGGCTGTCCTTTCCAGGGAAGGGTTGTCCTGTGCAGGAATCCCTCCTGCTGCAGTGTGCTGTTTGTCACTCTGCAGTCTTGGCTGCTGCACTGGAGCTGGCCACTGAGCCCAGCCTGCATTTCACCTCCCAGAAGCCCAAGTGCAGAAGGAGCCCTGACTGATCTGTCAGTCTTGAGTCACTGCTGAGTCTGAGGTGACCCAAGGAAACTTCAGAACCCATTTGGGGACTCTCTGGCAACTGAATGGCAGCCTTGAACATTCTGTTAGCATATAAATGATAGTCTTAGGTGAGCAAAATGATCAATTGGTGTCAAAGTGTCTTTCAGGATGTGTTCTCACTTCTTCCTGCTGAAAGCCAAGGCTTGAAGGTGAAACTTGAGTCATGGAAGAAAGGACAGGGCCAGAAACTGCCCACAGGATCAGCTACTGACAGAGGGGCATAAAGTGTATTTTTCCCACCCTCTCAGTTTCCTCCAAGTAAATGAAATTATAATCTAACCCTTACATTCTGATAATCTTTGAAAATAAATTAGGCTTGCCAAAAACTTTTGCTAATGCACCAAAGGGAAAGGAAGCAAGTCATAACACATGTTTTGGATCAAACAGTAACATTCTGTTGCACACATCTAAAACACAGTGGAGGGAACACAGTGTGGCTTTGCAGTGTGCCTGGGGACATGAATCACATATTAGTTCAATATTTGCCCAAAGTGTATAAATCACCAGGATTCAGGCAGCTAAACTTTGTTTATAAGAGCTGCACAAGTAAATGTGCATACTGCAGCCTTGTTTGTCTTAGCGGTGCATTTTGAGTCTTTACCAATACACCAAGTCATATTTAGTGTTTTTTTCCCTTCTTTTTGAACAAGGAGATTGTGTAAATAACACAAGAATGAAAGAAGTGCTCCAGCTCAGAGAGAGCAAAACATGGGCAGCATAACCAAGTTTGACATTCTCATGGATTTGGGTCAGCAACATTGACAATAATAACCAACAGATATGTTTTATGTAAATTTAGCAAAAAAAAAAAAAAAAAGGATGATTGGTGTCATTGAAAACTGCCTCAAGAAGCGTTTGGTCAGGCTAGTGTAGATCATGTGCAGTTGTGTCAGTCAGTTGGGTCAGCAAGTTTTTGGCTTTGTGGTACTGGGAGAAGAAGGTGAGGATTTTCTGTCACCTGTCTGATGCTCCTCTGGGAACTTGTGACCCTCCAGGGCACTTCAAACCCAACTTGGGAAGGAGGAATTTTTCCAGCCATCCTAATTTATCAATCCCACCTGGCAGGAGGGTGAAGCACAGAGGTTTTCTTCATGCCTTGTCTGACAAATTTGTGCTCTGCGCTGGGTTTGGCAGCCCCACAGCTGGCCAGGTGGCAGACCAAAATCTCCAACCTGGAAAACCTCGTGGTTTTCCACCCCAGTCCCACTGACTCCTGCCCAAGTGTCAAGACAGAAAAGAGCAGCAAGAGCATGAAGGAGAAATGATTGGAGACACCAGAAAGCCTGGGAGATGTGAAGGCAACTGGAGATAACTGCAAGGCAAAATATTACAGGGACATGTACAGGGACATGGTGAACTTCCAGTGCTGGAAGCAGAGAGGTGTTGTTCGGGGTTAAAAGGGAAAGCTCTGGGACATTGAACTGCAGGAAATCAAGGTTCAGTAGTTCTGCTCCTCAGGGAACAACTTGTCTTCAGAGCTTGACAGTATTGCATTGTGGTTAAATGTGTCTGGAAGGATTGGTTTATTGCTATCGTGATATATGGATCCCTCCAGATACTTATCTCAGAGGTTGTGGAGGGGTTCAGTAAGCAATGGCAGGCTATAAATGGGGGAGGAGAAGGATGTCAAGCTTAACATCAGGGAGGAAGGAAAGCTAAAATAATAAATATTGATTTGGAGTATGTCTCTTATTATCTCTGAGTGAACAGGAAAATGTTCTAATAATGTGGTATTTACATGAGCCATAAATTATCCACGTGGAGCTCTTGCATTGGTGTTGACTGATCAAGGAACCATCCTGGGGAGTGGCTGGCCATGCTGCTCATTCAACAGCTTGAGTTCATTGCTGTATTTCATTGCATTCCTGCAGCTGTACATTTTTATTAGTTTATGGCCATTTGTGGGATGCATGTCCTGGACTCAAGGCAGTCCTCTTGCCAGGTGGTTTGAGTCAGTGAGAGACTTGTCCTGACGCTGGTGATCCTTCGATCTGTTCCCTGCTTTACAGCTGAAGAGAGCTGAGTAAATCCTGATGACAACAGATGTTTGACTGAGCTAAAATCTTCCATGTGGATTTTGACCATGCACTGAAAGGGAGTTGTAAAGCCAAGCCAAACACTAGCCATGCAAACTGAGTGCTGCATTAACCCACTGGCAAGAGATGCTGTCAGAACAGGAGATGTAATTTTTGCATTTGAAATTTATTTGGACTTTAACCTGGAGTCTCCACTCTGCTGGACACGCAGCTTGAGACTGCATTTCTTCACTTCAGATTGAGGTGATAAAGTTTCAGGACCCAGGGATTACATGTGCAGACACTTCATTGCTCCAGATTAATTTAAAAAATCCATGGAGTTTTTTGCTTAGAAAGAGTTCTTCATGTGGGAAAGTAAGATTTATTGTCCAAAAAACAATCCCCAAGGAAAAAAATTAATAATCTGGCAACTCATGATTCCTTAATGCATAGATCAGATGGAAGAAATGTTAATGATGGCATGAATATCAAGTTTTCCCTGTGCCAAAGTCGAGGTGGAAAAGTCATCCAAAGAGCCAGTGCAGATGTTCACCATGTGGTCACATGTCTTTTTTTTTGTGGTCTGGTGAACAGATCAATAAATGCAACAAAGGCACTGACATCTCATTAAGTCTGAAAGTACTGATATGGTGTCAATGCCTAAGCTGCATATGTTGAAGAGGATATATGAAGGTTATTTGTGTCTCTTAGAGTGTTTTTTTGTGATACTTGCAGAAATACATGGTGGGTACTGAAGAATGCGCCTTCACCTGTGCACGTGTAACACAGAGGAGGATTTTCTTTTACATTTCCACTCTAAAATTCCACTCTTCTGCTTATTCAGCATAGCTTGTGAGGCTCAGGCCATCTCTTGGCTGTGTAAAGCTGAGAAAGCACATTCAGTTCTACCTGAGTTCTCTGAACTGTGCAGGTACAGTCCTTGTGCAGGGGCTGTGTGTGACTCCTGCAGACCCTTTCCCAGGCAGAGTCTGGCAGCAGATCCATGACCAGGCACCAACCCAAGCCATGAATCCTTCCCTCTCCCTCTGCTGCCACAGCAGAAATCAGCTTTTGCATTTGTCTGCGCAGGAGGGTAACACAGACAAAGATCAAAGCCTATTTACTGGTGCAAAAGTAGATTACATCATTAGCAATAAAAAAAGAGGATGCTTTGGTTTTAGACTTCTTTTTTTTTTAAATATCTGTGACATTCCATTTGTATAATTTCTTCTCTCAGTTTATGAATCCTTGTATTTTTAAATTCTGTGTACTGGTTTGTGGAATAGTATGCAGATGTGTCTGTATCATGGTGTAATTGCATGCACTGTGTTGCATGGGCCAAGAAATGTGCTGTGTTCAAGGCTTTGAATTGAAATGCATTTGAAGGGCTTGATTTTGCATGATGTGTGAAAATCAAATGCCTGTAAAGTTCCACATGTCAGATGTCTAAAGATGAGTTCATGCAGAATCAGTGACCACTTTCAAATGTATTTCTCTTTACCAAATCTCCTCAATTAGGAGGAGACACTGTAAGACACAAATTATGGGGTTTGTTAAAAGTTATTTTCTTTATTTTCTTTCATTGCTGCTGTGAGTATTTGGGAAGGGTTTTTTTTTCTCCTCATGCTCTTTGGTATTGGGACTCCAATGCAAATAACCAGAATCTGCCACCATCAGGGCTTTTCTCTGAACATTGTTCTGTCTGACTCGACACAGTTTTTCAAAAGGGATTCTTGTAAACCTTTGAAACACCAGAGTCTGATTGCTTTGAAATTTTAACAGTGTCAAATATTTCTTCAAAACTGGGGACAGCAAAATGAAAGCTGAACAGGCACCTCTGCCCACACAAACAAATTTTCTTTTGCATTTTCAAATGTTCCTGCTGCTGGTTGCTGTTGGAATTTTGAAAAGTCTTTCTAGTGCTTGAAGTGTGACACAAGCAAGGGACTCTTCCATTTTTATTTTTCAAAGATGAGGAAATTTCAAAATTATCGAAGGCAATAAAAAGGAAAATGAAAAGCAAAACCAGAACAATTTTGATGTTATCGATTTTACAGTGTCAGTGTGAAAAGGAAACAGGAAAAAAAGGAGAAAGTCTCTCAAGTTTCTCTCTGTGTATGTATCTTGATTTTGTCAGATTTCACATTTGAAGTGTGGGGTTTTTGTTGGGGTTTTTTAGCTCTTTTTTTTTTGTTTTGTGAAAGATACTGATTTACAATAATACCATTTTTTTCTTTGAAATACTAATTTTAATTTTCAGTTAGTTCTGAGGATAAGTCTGCCTTGTTTTTAGGAATAAAACATCCCTTCTAGATATCTACTGAAATGGCTTTTGATGTCTAAAGAATTCTACATTTGGACAGTTAGGTTAGAAATAACTAATAATAAGTTCATTGATTATACGTCTTTGATTCCAACAATCCTCCTTCCCTGAATTATGAGAAAAAATTAATTAAACCTCTTGATAGAAAGAACTATCTTGTGCCTCTTCCTCTAAGCTGTCTTCTGCAAATATGAAAAAAGACTATTAATGTTGAACACATTGAATTTCAGGGAAGTTTCTTGCAATACGTAAAAGTAATCATGTGCAAATGTGTTTGCAGACTGGGATTGTATTCTCACCCAAGTACACAATGCAGTTTCCAGGTGGTAGCTATCTGATATTATGTCTATTTTTGTTTTAACACAATGAATACTCAGCAGCAGAGTAATACTGCTCGCTGCCTTTTCCTTCTAATATTGTTCATGGCAGAAATCCAATTTATACAGTGCAAATAATCATTATTTCCAATAGGTTGAGGATCTTTCCTGGCAAAAGCATAACCAATGCCTTCTACTCCTACTTGTGTAATTCATGGTATTTCAGTGATGGGAGTTAGCATATAAAATCCATTACCCATAGAAGGATTGTGGGAGGGGGAAAAAAAAAAGAGAAAAGAAAACAGGGAATATTCCTTGTGCTGCTAGGCACAGGGAATTAAAGAAAATAGCAAAGCAGGTGGAAAAAATACAACAAGGAAGTTGAATACCCTGAAGAAGTACAAAGATCTGGTGCCCTGGGGATGGTTCAGTGCCCTCACATCACACAGGGAGGTTGGCTGTTCCTAGGCAGTATTTTTACCAGGGGCTTTCACAGTCCCCAAGCCCTTTCCTGGATTGCTTTGGATGCACAAAGAAAGGACTTGAGCAGCAATCCCTCTGTCACCTGGAAGGCTGTGGGGACTCAGAGCCAAGCACAGCTCCCCAGTTGTCTTTTGCAAGAAGCCTCCAGCAGGATGCTAAAGCAGGAGCATGTTTTCATCCCGACTTTGCGAATGGGAGTGACTCATGTGCCATCTGTTCCGTCCCTCCACCCCATCATATGGGCTCCTGTTTGTGCTGGGTAATGCAATTGCCATCCATTAAAGGGAGAGGAAACTTTGGAACAGCCAAAACAAACACGCCTGAGAAAGGCTGAAGTTTTTGAAAGGTTGGAAAGCCACTGCCACTCTCACTTTTCACTGAGAAAACGTGGTTCTGGGCCAGGGACACGCCAGGTGACAGCTCAGAGAAACCTGACAGTGAGCCAGGGGTTCCTCAGCACAGAGGGGAGCAATGTGGGAACCCAGGACATCCCTCTGGCTTCCCTGGATGGCTCGAGACCCAGGCAGGGGCTCAGGATCCTGGCACAGTGCCCCGAACCCCTGTGCCTTTGATTTCTCTCCCTGGGAAAAACTACCACCCTTACATGAAGAATTACAAGTCACAAAAACTAACTAGAGTGTAAGTCAGATTATTATAAGGTGAAAAGTAGGTTTTGAAGATTGTTTATAATAAGGGTCTGGAGTCAAGATGAAGGAATCTGGGCGTGTTCTGTCCTTCTTCCTCCTTCTTCCTAGCATCCGTCTTTTAGGTGATGTTGGCACTTTTAGATTGGTCTAGAGTAGAACCAGACTGTGCAATATAGGTGATAGGTATTGGAAGATAATTGTAAATAATGTTTATGTAGTTTTTAGTATAAAAAGATAATCCCACCCCAGGGGTGGGCAGTGTGCCTGGGGCTGGCCTGCAGAACAGACCTGGGCTGGGCAGGGAAAGAACTTTTAGATGAGACAAAATAAACAACTCTGGAAACAACAGAAGACGTCTCCTGTCTCTTTCTCTTATGCTCAGGCTGGGACACAGAGACTCTAACACACACAGGTGGAGAGATCACTGACCACAGAGCAACACAGGAAAAGGGGCAGCTGGCAGGTCCAGAAAGGCTGAGGAGATTTTCAGCACCTCTCTGAGTGGTGGGACTTGCTGCAGGATGCTGAAATCTTATCTGGTGCTTGAAAGGTGCTTGAATAAATGAATGGGGAAAAAATGGATGGAAAAAAATTTCCATCAAGAGCACTAAAACACAATGAGAGCACCTCCGGCTCATTCTGCAGTGTAAACTCTGTGTGTTGCTGGCACTAAAACCGGGACTCTGAAATCACTAAGCCTTGTAACAGACTCGAGATACTGATGCCAGAATAAACTGGAAAACTGGATTACTGGTGCCTTGGCCATTCATAGGCTGAAATGTTCCCAGACTTTTGGCCTCTGAGGTTGCAGTGCTCAGTTGGAGAGACCACCAAGGTGGCAACAGCCCCATCTGAGGGGAAGGATTCTGCTGAGGAGTAACCAGATCATGGCACACTGCACCCAATTCCTAAACCACTCTCTAATCCCACCACAATATGCTGCTGACAGTCTTGCTAACAGGACATTCATAGATGGCATCATTGGAGGAAAATCAGTGAAAACCTGGGTTCTCTTTAAGTGTTACATCATGGCAACAAGCAAAAAGCATAAGCAGGGCGAAGGAATGACTTGCAGCCCGAAGATCAGCCTTTCCTCAACAAACACCATCTTTCCTCTGATGCCTTTCTGTTACATCCTTGTACACCATCCCTCCCAGGTTTAAAGATGTTGTATTGATACAGAAGTGCTGTATAAGAGAGTTAAAAATATATCTTGGTTTTCCTGTCATTTCAGGTCCTCCTCAGTGGGCAGCCTGACCCCATCACATCCTCACCCCACAAAGAGCTCACAGGTTTGCTGACATATTTTCAGCCTCCCAGTTCAAGCCTGGACACGAGCCAGGATGTGTCACAGCCTTGCTCTAGCTGGTTTGTGTTTCTCCCTAATGAGCGAAAATGTTACCTAAATGAGTATGAGGAACAAACTGTACCTACCACCAGAAAAGCTCCCTAGAAAACAGTTTCCAAACATATGCATGAGGTAATGAGTCTGTTTCCCTGCCTGTGTGTCACAGCACTCGGTGCTATTCTGGTTGTTTCTCAAGCTGGCATTGCTTTTCTAATGCTCTCGCTCCTGGTCTGTTCTGAGTCAGTCTCTGTAAATCTCAGGCAGTTTTGTGAGGAGCTCCTCTGCCATCCCCAGCATGCTGCTGGATGGAGCCTGGCCTGCAGCTCTCCTCTCACCTCTCCCATCTCCAGCTCTTTTTCCAGCATGGTGTGAGTGTTGGCAGCAGGAACCATCCCAGTGGTTCTCCCTCCTCTCCCTCGCCAGGAACAACAGCAGCGAACACACGATGGTGGAATTCAGTGCAGTCAGAAAATAGGTGTGAGGTGTTCAGAAAGCTCAGCCTTTTGCTTAGGAAATCTCTGAGAGCTTCTCGTGCATTACGTCAGTTTTCTCAGCAGTTTGCAAGTTGTTTATTCCCCCCTCTGGAAATATTTGTCACAGTAGGTTATTTTACCTTGTGCTGCTGTATGTAAAATGCAGAATGTTAATACTTTATTTGGCTAAACATGTGTAATTTGGGAAGACAGGTGAAGTGATGGATTAATCATCAGGCTTTTAAGTCTTGTTAGCTGCAGTTTTAAATGTTGTTTATTTGAAATTACAGTGTGGGTATGATGTCTAAGTGAAAGCTCTTTACATACATAAAATAAAGCTGCTTTTGCTCTTGGTAATAAGTGAGAGGATTTATTTAAATCTGCCATTTTCCATCATACCTGAATGTTCATATAGACTTATCACAAATAACTCAGTAGCAAAGCTACAGCTACTAAAGTGGGAATAACATTTTCCTTCTTCTTTCTATGAATATCTCTAAGCCTTGACCTACAGAACCTTTCCTACTTTTTGGGGGAAGGTAATTTTACAGACAAAAAAAAAAATTACAGACATCTGGATAAGTGGCTATGAGTTGAATCCAATTCTGCTGCTCTCATTGAGTAGGGAAATTGTCCTTTATCCAACTCACAGCTGCCCCAAGTCACCTTCCCCACTATCTATTTATAGGATTTTTGCTCAAGACGTCTCAGCTTCAAAAGAAATCTTTCTTAGGAAAGCAGGCAGTATTGTCTGGGAAGATAGGGGTACTCCTGCTTTGAATTTGTGCAGTGCAAGAGAGAGGTGAATATTAGTTTTGTCAGAATGGCAATTGAAGCAAAAGAATGGAAAAACGTTCATCTGATGCTGAGCCAAGAATGGTATTTTAAAGGATTCTTTACTTAAACTCAAATGCTTTATTTAAACTAAAAAGAGATTTTTCATTTTGGGACTATTTAATCCTTTTAACCTTTTTCTGCTTTAGATTTTATTTAGATAAATAGCGTTCTTGCAGAGAAATTGTTTGCTTTGTTGTCAGACAGAACATGTTGGTATTTCTGAGATGAAAGATTGATTAAGCAGCATCCAAACACTGTGTTTTGCTGTAATATTCCCAGCTCTGTTTCACAACAAACTTTTTAGTTTTGCCCATTTGAGGCAAAGAAATGAACAGAAAATCTTCCTAAAAGAGAGACAAAAGAGTATTTTGAGAAGCAGATTCTTCTTCCTTGACCAGTGCTGGAGGGAAGCAGTTGATCATCTTTAGTGATGCTGGGTGATGCTCTTCAGGAACTGGTATTTCTTATCTTTCAGATCTGAGGAAAGGCACAAACCCCCTGTGTTGCCTATTGGTACAGCAGCTGGCATATAGTAAATTATTGCCACAGACACACACTTTGCATGTAAGGGTTCTAACATTTCAATTTCATCTGCCTGCCTTGTCTAGAGGTGGAAGCTGTGATGTCTGTGTTCCAGCCCAGCCTGTTCACCACACTGGAGATACACCTTGGCTGCCAGAGTGTATTTTCCCATCCTTGGGAAATATAATTACCCTGAACAAGAAAGGCAAGTGTGAGGCAATCATGCTGAGCCTCAGGGTGGGCTGGGGCCATGGTGCTGGAGCAGCCCTGCCACCTCTAGCAGTGCACAGCTTGGCTTTGTGCTTCCTCCCTAGCTGATGTCCACCTTAGCAAGGCTTTGACAGGAGAAACTGTGGAAAACAGCATTTTGAAGGGTAAAACTGGAGATGAGGACTTGCCAGCATTTATCATCTGACAATAAGTAAACAGGCTGGCAGCAACATCTAAGATTATCTCCTCTCTGCTTGGGACTGTGTTATGCTTCACTTGAGCTTAGGATGGAAAAGAAGGACTTGTGCTTATTTTTATCCTCAGCTTTCACATTCATAGCTGTCTGTGTTCCAAGACACTGTGGTGCTGGTCCAGGCTGGAAGGTGTTGGGGTCCAGCAGAGGAATTTAGGGGAGTCACGCTGCTGTGAGGCCACAGGGACACTGCCACAAGGTGAGATCATCACCTCCAAGGCAGCTCAGAAACACCCTTTTCCCAGAACATGTGGTTAGATCCTGTCATTTGCCTTCCTGGCAGGAATTTCTTCTAAACTGCCTGTTATCTGCTTTCCTCCTTTTAAATCCCTGTTCATAGCTGGCTCTGTATAACTCGTATTTTTACAGCTTTCCTGCACTGAATATCCACCATTTTATTTTAATTATTGGAACACAATAAGAAAAAGAGTTCGGCGAAAAGCTGTGGAATGATCTATTCATAGCATTGGTTTCCTGTATTTACCAACCAGTTTTTCACTGGTATTTTATCCTACTCATTTGTTTTCTTGCATCAGAATGAATC
>PYHW01010003.1:2679332-2721992 GCA_013186435.1 Turdus rufiventris | reverse complement strand
CCCTCCCTCCCTCCTTCCTTCCTTCCCTCCTTCCTTCCTTCCTCCTTCCCTCCCTCCCTCGCTCCCTCCCTCTTGCCTTGACTCTAGCAACCTTAATTAAGCAAATTAGCAGACCTCTGCTTTAGCACACTCAGTCTTTTATCCATGTTAAATGAGAGTTTCTTGCATCCAGTGTCATCACAATTCTGAAATTCCACATGGAGCACTTTTCACCGAGCTGCATTCAATTATTTATTCAGGCTCTGGTTCTGTCCCCACTGAATGCAAGAGCACTGACTTCAACACAAGGAGTATCAGGCATACAGCTGGAAAGAAAAAAATGTGAATTAAAAGTCATTTAATCTCATTTAATCACATTTCCTCTCCTCCTTGACCAAAAGATTTAGAAAATAAACAAACTCTGAAAAGGAAAACTATTAAGTAAGTTTCAAAGTCAAGTTAATGCCAGCTAATATTATCTATTTCAGGACTTCCTGCCCTGCTTATCTCCTTTTAATTAACCTATTTCTGACCTGGAGCATGTGTTTGCCTGGCAGACACAGTCCCATTCCAGCAATTGCTCTTGGCTCAACAGAAGAGTCTGTGGTAGTGTTTGTGATCAGCACTGCTGCTATGTATTTCCTGTAGCAGGGCTGAGGGCAGCACAAAAGGGAGGCTGGGAAGCAGATGTGGAACAGGAGTGTTGCAGAAGGAGGACAGGGTTTTTACTGTAAATGCTGCACATTTAAGTGGTTGATAAAACAACGTGGTCGATCTGCTCCGTCTGCCTTTTCCTACAGCTCAGATGTCTGGACACAATCCTGGAGCCAAGGGGAGCACAATCAGCAGAATTTCTATTCATTCTTATCTTCTAAAGTGCAGATTTAACATCCTCCTGTGCACAGTGACAAACAGGCCATTGAGGGTGATAATAAACTTGCTTCCCAAATGGAATCCATCCCTTTATTTAAAATCTGAAAATAAACCTGATAAAATTCTCAGACTCCAGATAACACCTAGAGGTCTCAAATGTGTGTCATGCAGAAGGCAACAGCCCTGGAAATATGTAGTTTTAAGTGCCAAAGATTCTATCTTTTGATTTTAGCAGCAATTTGATGCAGCCCTGGACAGCACAAAGAAAGACGTTAATCCACTTACTCAACAAATCCAGTCCTCCAAAATGTACAGAGCCTCAGACTCGGGAGAAACTGAGCTTGAGCTGCTCCTCTTCCAGGGCAGTAAATTGCAATAAGAATGTTACATAAATAGGAGGAAAGGAAAAGGAAAAGGAAAAGGAAAAGGAAAAGGAAAAGGAAAAGGAAAAGGAAGACCTGTGGCAGCTCAAAGCATTTTGCTGAAGGACAGGAGGCAGCATCAAATCTCCCCCAAGTCCTGTCACCTTTTTCATGGGCAGGATTTATTTGTGTAAATCCACAACCAGGGCTACCTCACAACTTATGCAGGCACTCACATGTAAGTGTCAGGTCTGGTTTACCTTGTGCACACTTGAACTTTTTATTACAGTGAAAACAAGCCCTTTTCACCTCTCTAATTTTGCAGAGAGAATATTTTTGTTCTTCTCCAATGGGGAAGTGCCCTTTGGTGACACAGATCACTGCTTGGAGGTGTACATGGCCTACAGAGGTGGCTCAAAAATCATTAGAGAAATCTAATAATGAAAATATTTTTCAAAGTGTACTTCCAGGGGGATGCAAACCACAAAGCAAGAGGTGCACCTGCACCAGGGTGTCAGGACAGCAGCTCACAGCCCTGTCAGACCTGAGAGAGGCTTGTCAGGATGTAGCCATCCTGACTGGGGTGTCAATACTTTCTGAATTGCACAGGCTGAGTTAGCTCCCCCTGAGACATTGCCTGGCTGGCAAATTCCACGTTCCCTGCATCGTAGATATCTCAGAGCTGAAGTTCAGACTGGAAAGCTGTAATTCCTTCAGTCACACACAAATGAGGAAAAGAATTTATTTTCTCTAAAAGTCAGATCCTCCATGCAATGAACTTCCCAGGGCTTTTTGGCAGCAAGAAGTGTGTTTTTCTCCGAGTTGCATTCTTCACATATTGACTGTGCTTCCCATGAAATTACAAATACATTTAACGTGCAATTGGCCTAATTCCCGTATCAATTTTCTGATTTTCACCTTTGGAGAAGGATCTTACAATGCTTAGTGATTGGGCAATACAATAATAGAAGAAATTCAATGTCGATAGATGCAAATTGATGCATATGAGGGGAAAAAAGCCACTCCAGGATGATACAGAATGACACTTTCTAAATTAGCTTCTGATGTTCAGGAAAGAGCTTTGGGAGTCATTACTGACAGGTTCCTGTGAAAATCAGTTCATTGCTCAGCGGTGGTCAAAAAGATTGTTAGGAATTGTTAAGGAAAGAATAGAGAACAAACAGAAAAAAAATAGTTACGCTGCCACATAAATTCATGATGTAGCTTTATCCTGAATATTATGCAGTGAACTCATCACCACAGCTTGGAATGGAGAGCTGAAAATGCCCAAGAAAAATGAAGAAGCAGGCTCAGTGAATGGAGTGATTTTTGTGTGAGGAAGAGCAAAATATACTGGGTATTTTCAGCTTGAGGAAGAGATGAAGCCTGATAACGTCATGAATGGTAATGGGTAGTTGAGGAAAGAGATTAATTATCATTCCTGACAATATAAGAACAAGGGCTGATGAAATCAGCTGGGCTTTTAAAAAGGGAACACTTCACCACCCAGCATGTGGTGAAGTTGTGCAAGTCATGGCCACAGGATATTATAGAGACCAAAATAACAAATGGGTTCAAAAGCTGGTGGGGCAATTTGGCAGATGACAGGACCATCAGTTTCTGCTCAAAACTGTGTCCAGGATGAAACCCCAGAAGTGCCTTTGTCAGCAGAAGCTGTGAGAGAGGGGAGGTCCCTGCATTTTTTCTGGTTTTCTTCACCTGAGCACCCCTTTCCAACCACAGGGCCAGGTGGAGGTTTGTTCTTTGGTGTGACAACTATGCTCATCTGTTATGCTTTTGAAATTTGTGACTGACATTTATTTTTATGCTTTTCCACATCTTCCATCACTGCCTCAAGTGGGAGACCTAAATGTGTTTGTCCCTCACAGCTCTTCCAGATGGCAGAGAAGCAGCCCAGTCCCCACTCACCAAGGATTGTTGACCCAGGCAGAGTCTGCTGGGATGGGAAAGGTCCTGAGGGGCTGACAGCCACCTTCCTCCTCCTCCTCACACTCCGTGGTGCCCTGGAGCAAGGGCCATGCAGACCTTGCCATGCCAGCATTCTCCTGCCAGCCCTCCCAGGGCTTGCTGCCCCTGGGCTGCATCCAGTTCTTATGAGTAAGGCACAGAGAGAGAGGAAAATAAAACCCCTCAGTGCAGCAAAGCCCTCGAGTCCTTAGTCAACACTGAAGCAAAGCCTACGTGGTTTGGTCAAAATCCAGCAGTACATCTGTGAAAGAGGTGGAAGCTGGATCCAACCATTTCTGGCTTGGATAGTAACCTGTAATTAGACTTGTCAGACTGTAAGACACCTAATATATCCTTCTGCAGTATTTTTTCTCCTGCTGTAACTTTTTCTTGCACGCAGTGTGCTGTAATTCTGGCTTTTTCTCTTTATAGCAGTTAGTTTCTCAGCATAGTCCCTGACCACAAATACTTTTGAGTGGAACATCTGGTTCTAATGTGTACTCTAGAAATGTTACTTTCTGCAATATTCCATTTGTCTCCCAAACAATATTTTTCCTCTTGTGTTTGCCCAGAGAATCTTGTAAGCTGATCAATATCTGAAGCAGCAAAGGATCCATTTGAGAACAAAGGCTCCAAAAGCCACATAAACAATTTCCCAGAACTCAAGGCAGTTGAGGAGAGGTAGTTTGCAGAGCAGCCATGCACACAGGAGCTCTGCAGGGCTGCCTTTCCCCACTGCTCCCACCAGCTGCCACAACTGCAGGAGCAATCCCAGCTCATTTTCATGCTGGTGATCCTACAGAACTTTTTGGTTTTTAGTTGTCCTTCACTTCTAGCCAAAGCCTTTCAAACGTTCAGAGGAGGAAATACTACTATTGCCTGGTTCCTTCTGTTGTTTCTCACTGTCATTACAGCTGCATTATGTGAGTAAACAAACCTTCACCTACATCGAGGGGGAGCACTGCCCTGCGTAAAACAGGCTGTGGAGTCAGTAAAGCAGAAGTACAAGGAGAAGGAATTTTTAATATACATTCAGGCATGGGGAACATGAAAAGGCTGGTGAACTCCAGAGAAAACTCCAGTGCTCTTCTGGTATGTTTGCAATACAGATGATGTAAATAATATATAACTTCTGGAAGGAGTGTAGGAATATATAAAGTTTATTTAGGGGAGCACTGCATGCATGTGGGAGATTCAGATGTGTCTGCAGATCAGACTCTGGATGCCAAGCACTGCATGCCCACTGTAAACGGGGCTTGGGGATTGAATTACTTAAGTAATTAAAGTGGATTGTGACTCACATGCTGAAAGGGTAAACTGTGCACTGCCACAATCCACCAAGTTATTTAACTTTGGAAAACTGAAGCTCCTCAGTGACAGGGAGGAGGATTTATTATTACATTATTTTATCTCTGCAAGCCAAACACGATCATGGATTTTAAGAGCTTGACTGAGCTGGGTTGTGTTGTTGGCCAGCCACCTCGTCATTAACATAAGTCATAGAGACAGAGCATGATTCAAACACGTGAAAAAATGCAGCTTAACTATTTTAAAATCCTTTAGGGCTCTTGCTGTAGGTGAACAAAGCTAAGCATGCTTTGCGGAGCCTGCTGCCCAGATGTGCTGCAGCTGTGCAAGGTGGAGCTTCCTCTGCTGAGGTGTTCCCACCCAACCCAGGATGGGCACAGAAGCACTGGATGGAGGAGCTGGGGGTTTCAGCCTTCAAGGAGCTGAGTCTGGAACCCCACTCAGCTCCCAAGAGCCTGACTCATCAACTTCTGTGGCCTGGAAATACATTAGTTTGCTTTCTGGAGCTGCAGACTTGCTGTCCCTTCCATCCCAGGCCATGCTATACTTCTATGATTCCCAATTCACCCTTTTCATCGTGTTCCTCTCTCCTCTCAACCCAGAGAATATGGCCAATGTCTTTTTCAGTGTTAGAATCTGCAGCTCTTCTCCTCTGCTCATCCATCCATTTAATGCTTAGCATAACCATGAATGTTTGCCATATGGGCCTGTCTCCTGATATTTTCATCTGCCCTGAGTTTTGGGTCAGTAATAAGCAGTAGGAACAATTATAAAAAAAATGGTCACACTTGAAATAGAATTATTAATTTTATTCCTCTGAGGCTGTATTCCTAATACAGCTTTTTGGACACCTGAGCAAATGCTTACATTGAGATTTTGTTGTGACTCTGTTGAAGTGGTGCCAATAAGACAGAAATTCCTGTTATGATCTGTTTATTAAAAGGTGTCTCTGCTCACAGGTGCAAATGAGACCATATGCTGAAGTTAATATTAGAGATTTTATTTAACAGTAAATATGAGGTAGAGAGAGAGAAAAGAATAGGAAAGGGGTCAAAGAAAGTGGGAGAGAGAGAGAGAGAGAGAGAGAGAGAGAGATTAAGCAGAAAATTGCCACCACCCTGTGGATCCTGTGGTGTTCCACTGGTCCTTATCACTCTGGTTTTTGGTTGTGTGGGTCCCAGAATTGTTCTTCTGGGTTATAATCTTTACAGAGTACAAATTCTGGGTATCTACAGGGCATAGGAGCCATTCCCATAGCTTGGGATGGCATGAGTGTAAACAGTTGTTTCCTTTCCCACAATTTGCCACAGGGAATTTTTGTCCAGGTGCAATAACCGGGAGGTTACCCAGATTTGCCTCACCAAGCCTGGAATTAGTGCCCTCCTGTTCCAAATTCCTTTTTTTTCCTGTGCTTATCTCAGGTTCTTGCTGTGGTAGCTTAGACTCAGTTAAGTTTTCTGAGAGGCCAAGAGGAGTGGAAGGATGCACTGAGGATACAGCTCAATCCAAAGCAGGAAGGACAGGAGGGAGAAAAATGAAAGGAATTTCAGATACAAAATTCTAAGTGTAAGGTGCTAACTGTCACCTAATGGGCCTATAATTTCTTCTGTGCTTATCTCAGGTTTTTGCTGTGGTGGTTTGTCTTATGGGAAGTTCCTTCTGTGGCCTTGACAGTGTTTTGAGACAGAAAACTGCATTCCTTAAGTCCTTAAAACTCACTCTGTAATTATTTGCATGTTGTTCATGCCATCCAGCACACGGTAAATATGATAAAACAGAAGAAAATTTGTGTTGCTGGAGGTCAAAAGAAATTTCAATGATTTTTACAAAATATGTCTGGGAAAACAGCTGGCTGAGATGGTTGCACCAGAGACACCTTGGTCACTTGGCAGAGCAGCCAGCAGCCTCTTTGAAACCTCCCCTGAAATATCTCAGCTTGGAGCCTGGGCTTTGGTGGCTGCAGCGCAGATATTGCAGCTGCTGTGCAGCAAAACTGCTGCTCTGTGCTTCCCCCAGCAGCTCCAGGAGCTCGGTGCCTGGGGGAAGAATGAGGGGAATTGGCTGGGAGAGCTCTGAAGGGGCAAGGATGCCCCATTTTGGTGTTTTCTGAGGCTGCAAGGCCTTTGGCACCAATAATTCAACAGACAGGTAGAAAGCAGGCACTGACTTCATCTGCTGCTTTTCCAGCTGATCACAGCCCTGGGTCAGCCCCTTTGTGCTGTGATGGGATCTGGGGTTCCCTGGGGTAAACCTGGGGTTCCTGCACAGCACAGAAACCCCACGAGGGGTGGGCTCCTGCCAGCACCTGCCAAGAAAATGCTTCCCACAAGTCAGAGGGATCAGGTTGGAAACTGAAGCAATTTAATCACTGTCTTTACTAAGAAATGCTTCTGCAGATGTCCTCATTTATTAAAACTATTCTTTGATCTGAAAAAAAAAATCTTATTTTATAGGAATAGTGATTTCTGGAAAAGGTATTTTGAGCTCGTTTAGGCATAGCCGACAAATTTTAATTATAGATGAAGACTTTAGCACTTTTTAGTCGTATTTTACTCCTCTGAAAATGTGGTGGGTCTGAGTCAGCAGGATGCTCAGCTGACTCCAGCCTGGGGAGGAGAATGGGCAGAGCAGGCTCAGCAGCCTCCAGATGCTGTGCACTATTTTCTTTTCAGTGGTCTTTTCCATCCTTCTCAGAGAACTAGGTGATATGCAGATGAAGAGTATTTTTTTTTTTTTTTTGAGAGAGACACTAGATAACAAAAATGACTGGGAAGAGTCATTTCTGCTTGTCTGACTCAACAGCATCTGCTTCACTGAAAGCACTGAGAGATTATTGAAATAAGGCAGGTGTCCAGGTTTCATTGAGGAAAATATTTTAAGCTGTTTTCATAAGGAGGACTGTCTGGAACAGCAAAGTTGGCTTATTTTGAGGGAAATTGAACAAGTCAAAACAAACAGAAAAATGGAAGGAAGTGGGATTTTGATGAAAGCTTTTAACTCTCCTTTTCTTGAGCAGATTAGATGGTTGATGCTTTGGACACTTACCTAAAAGACTGACATTTTGGAAGGAAAGGAAATGAAAGAAAAGGAAACCTGCATCCTGGTACAGGAACAGGATTTCACTATACTTTGGAGGGGTGGAAGTGAATTTTTTCTCCCCAGACCCTCTCCTGTACAAAACCAAAATGTATCCACACTATATCCACATGTTCAAAGACTGGAGGTGCATCTGCTTTTGACAAAAGTTCAGTTATTTTACCTGTCATTTTGATACATGTTTCTTTGGAAACATAGGGCTGCAGTTGGAAGAAAAGAGAAAATCCATATGGCAAACAATTGCCAAACAAACAAACAAACAAACCACATATAATATAGGTGCCAAACAGCTTTTGTACGAACAAAAAGAGCAGAAAAACAGCTTTGTCCCCCTTTGATGCATCTACATATTTCTATGAAAGAATATGTACCTGGCTTTTAACCCCCCTTCTGGAGAGACAGGCTCTTTTACCATGTGTGCTCAAGCTATTTCCTAACACAGTCAGGTTTTAATAAGATCTCAATTTACAGAAATAAATATGTCTAACCCTGTGAATAACTCTGGAACTGGCATTGATTGTAAGCGTTATCACATATTTGGCATAGCTGCAATTCTGTGGGATGGAAAGCAGCTGGCTGGGCAGGGACTGTCACAGCTCAGAAACGGCCCTTTGTGAAGTTAATCAGGACTGAAACCCCACATCTTGCTCATGCAGGGCTCCTCAGTCCTGTGAGGAAAACCTCTGGAGTGACTCCTGCTCAGGCAAGCAGGATCTTGCTCATTTGGGGTCTGCTGGGTGCTGGATACGAGGAGGCTCCTCAGGAACTTGCAATTACAGTAAATCTTACTTATTTAAGGTGCTAACTGTCACATAATTTTAAAAGCCCTAGAGCACCACCTCTGTGTCTTTTTGAAAGAGCAGATGAGGTGAGAAATAAAATTCTCTAGGTTTTGTCAGAGGGGGAGGGATTGATTTTGTCTGTTTTGGAATAATTTGATCTAGTGCAGGTTGCACTGCACAGCAGGCACAGCTGGAGCACGGTGGGGGCACATGGGCACACTGACACACTCACACTCACACTCACACTCACACTCACACTCACTGCTGGGCACTACAGGCAGCACAGGAGCAGCTGGAATGGGACTGCCAGCTCCTCAGGGCAGCAGTGGCTGGATGAGAACTAAAGGACAACCAGGATTGGGAAGAGAGGAGCAGAATTGGTGCTGAGTTTGGGGGAACGGACTGGAAGGAAGGATGGAGCAATGGGGAAGTGCAAGGGGCCAGGGGCTGGGAGCAGCCAGGTGTCTGGGGCTGCCTTTGTCATTCCTAAATTCCTCTGCTGTCATGTTTCCCCATGCCAGAGAAGGTGTGAATGGTTTATCAAAGTGTTTTTTTTGTCCTCTCTAGAACATATGTAAGTTGAAGAAAACAATATTTGCTGTCCCTGCAGGCCACCCCTGGAGGCAGAATTCCATCCCAAGGACAGCTCTGGGTGCTCCACACTCAGTGTTTGCTGAACCAACTCCCCATGCTGGGACTGAGCGATATTTCAAACAGAAGATGGCATGTTTCTGGCTCCCCATCCTACCTTTTCCCTCCTCACAATCATGCAGGATGCTCAGGCTGCACAGACAGACTTCTCCAGGTCTGGGAATGTGAGCACCTGAGCTCAGCTGGTCCTGTCACAGGATAAACCAGCTCTCTTGTCTGCCAGAGCACTCGGCTCAGCGTGGCTGTGCACATCTTCACTGCTGTCATGTGAACATCTGCTGCAAAAAGGGACTGAGACGGGCTATCTCTATGTTCATCCATGATAAAATTAGTAACTTAATGAGAATTTACCATGGATGTGGTAGGTCTCATTCCACACAGGAGAACTTGGGTTAATTGATTGTGTTAATCACATCCTCCTCTACTCATCTTAATCCCTACATTTAATTTTATTTGGGTTGCACAGTTCCCTTGGGGAGCTGTGCTTGATCCGAGCACAGTCAGACTCAGTTAAGTTTCTTGACAGCCAAGAGGAGTGGAGGGAGGCACTGAGGATACAGCTCAATCCAAAGCAGAAAGGACAGGAGGGAGAAAAATGAAAGGAATTTCAGATACAAAATTCAAATTATAAGGTGCTGTCACCTAATGGGCTCTATCGTTCTTATAATTATAAAATCACTAAATAGATATGACTGCTTTAAGAAAGAAACCAGACAGGAGCAAGCTCTTTCTCATACCTGCTCACACTCTGATGTGTTCTCTTCTCCCAGGGAGGGGGACTCGTCACTCATTTAGCCAAAACGAGGGCAGCCAGGGTTCAGTGCTGCTCCTGGACCACGCACAGATGCTCTGTGGCAGAATCATGAATTTAACCATGCCAAGGTGCCCTGAGGTGTAAACTCTGTGGGTACTCACAGGTGGTGCTTGAGCCCAGCCCACAGTTTGGTTTCCCAGGACTGACAGAGCCCATGGGTCTCCAATCTGCAGGCAGTACACTCCTATTTTGTGAAGTCTCCATTCTTAAGGTACAGAAAGGAGAGGCTGCTCAGTGGGAATTTCATCTTCATCTTTGAAATTCATCACTATTGCAACTTCAATTCAGGTTTTTAGTGTTACTTTAATATAGGTTTTTGTGATCTAATTTTCCTTAACCTCAATTAGGGGTTGAGGACATTTGCCCAGTAAAATCCTGGAGGAACAAAAAAACCCCACCTAGTTTTTTCTTCATCATTTTTTGTAAGTGAAGTAGTTAGAAGGGATTTAGAGGAGGCAATTTTAGCCTTGACAATAAATCGGCAATCATTTGTGATGAGGCAAATAGACATTCAAGCTGGGCAGAGAACAGCTGAAGTAGAACCTCAAGAGATTACAAAAGAAACCTGCTGATGTGCAGGTTTCTGACTTTCTGGTGTCAGCATTAAGCGACACTATTCAGGTTAAATAAACCTTTTTTTCTGTATGAATAAAGCTTTTTTACACTTGGTGAGCCAGGCATGAGTATTTGAGTGGATGAATACAAAGCCATGTGGCTCATCAGCATGCTTGAAAATTAGCCATCCCCAGCACCCCAGGTTTAGCTGGTTGCAGGAATCAATCAATTTATGTTGTTATAAGTGCACTTACAACAGCACAAAATGCAGAGTATATAGACCAGGCATACATTATTGGCACAGATAAACAGGGGGTAAAAAGTGCAGCTTAAGGAAATGTTAATTACAGCCATGGCCCTGGGATCTGGAGTCCAAACAAGGGTGGTCACAGGTGCTCATGGAGGTGTGGTCACAAGAGGCCAAGCAGTGTCCTGGGGGTCAGAGCACAGAAGACTTAGGACAATTTTTAAGCCATGGAGATCTTTATATCCACACAACTCCGGTGGAAATCCCCCTGCAGGACCTTCACAGAGCAGTCCTGTTTGATTTCTTGTCACCAAACCCCAGGAGCAGCCCAGAGATGAGCAGACCCTGGCCCTGCACACCAGGCTGTCTCTCTGCTGTCCCTGTCAGCTCCCTCTCACACCCTCCAAGGAGGGGGATGCTCCAGCCCTGCTCCCCATGGGCTCCCAGCTGAGCAGGTTTGCTGCAGGTGCCCTGTGCTCTCATCCCACAGAGAATTCCACTTGGGAAGCCACATTTGTAGAGCTTCATTTTTGCTCTTCAGAGAGATGCTGAGAGCCAATGTACTCTACATACTCTGCAACAGATTATAGAAACTCAACGATTTTCAACTTCAGCAAGGTTGCCTTTGTTGATGATGCATTTACCCTTGTTCTCTCCAGGCAAGTCTATTAATGCACTGATAACACTTAATCCTTGACCTGTTCACAGACAGATAAGCAGGCTGGTACCAGGTCTAGACTCTCTAACATAAATTACAGCACAATACAAGAAATTCCTAAGGACCTCAGCGGTTCATATAATCCCAGTGGAATTAATAAATATGCTTCGAGATATTCCTTGTACTGTAGCAGATTAATTTGTTTTTATTAATGTATCACATCTTTGAATGTTGTAATCTCATCCTAGCTCCAGGAAATTGCTGTGATCCCTGCTCCAAAGCTCTTAAAATGTTATATTAGTCACAAGTCTATTGCTGAGATTAAAGAACTAGGAGCGTAAAGGGCACAACGTGAGTGTGGGGAGGAGGAAGTTTAAAGCTACAAGATTGCTTGTTTTCCCAGCGGAATCACAATTGCATCATGAGATTTAGGATCATTGCTTTTTTCTCCTGCTAGCACTAGATTAGAAGACATCCCGTGCTGGCATGCAATGTGTGAACTTCAAAAGGAAAGTGTTTTGAGCAAGGAAAGAGTGATAAGATTTTTCCAAGAGAAGTGCCCATCCCATGAGCATCGTAGGCACTTTTTTTGAAAGAGGCATTTACACATTTCATCTATTTCAGGCAACACTTGAGCACTTGCCAGCTTCCAACAGGTTGCCCAGGGAAGGGGATGAGGTATTTTAAAAAAGTGAAGATGTGGTGTTTGGGGACATGGTTTAGTGGTGGACTGGGCAATGCTGGCTTAATGGTTGGACTTGATCTTAGAGGGTTTTATCCAGCCTAAATGATTCTCTAGGCTGTGGCTTGGAGTAAGAGACAAACAGAAGTGCTCCTCAGCGTGGCACCTCACCCTCCACTGCTCCTGCAGGCTCCCTGGGACAGCAATCCTTGCTGCCTTCCCACCCTGAGGCCACACTCACAGCCCTGGAACTGCCAGGAAACAGGTTTATTACCCAAAATCCATTCGTCTCTGGCAGTGGTGCAGCTTCTGGCTCTGGGCTGTACCTGTCCTGACCACACATTCTTCCTGCTAAGGACTGGATGAGGAATTATTCATCATTTTAAATGCTTTGGTTACAGGTTTCCTCAGCACTCCCTTTTGCAGAGTGAATTTTGGTCACTGCTCAGAGCTGACCTACAGCTCATGCTCGTGTTGTGAAGAGGTCTAGCAATGGTCAAGGCTCTGCATTCATGGCCTCCACAAAAATTCAAAACACTGCTTTGTTGAGATGGCTTTAGAAATACTGGGGTTAGTGTGATGAGGAGCAGGAAAGGGAGGTTATTACCAGAAATCTGTTTGGCCAACTGAAAGGTGAATATTTTGGGAGAGTCAGAAGAAAATAGTTGTTAAAACAGACATGTTTTTCTGGATCTTCTCTTTGAGTTTTTGGCTTCTGCAAAACAGTCTGATACTTACATGAAAAAATGCAAGAAGAGAAGGAAGTTCTAATCCTATTGTTGAATGTGGAAGTGTTGGCTGTCTGTAATAAAACACCTTGTCTCCTTCCCATTCTGCCTCCCCTATTCCCCCCTTGTTCCTCTTTCCCTCCATCCTGAGCACTGATATACCCAGAGCTTTTGTAACTGTGCAAATTCTTGTCCAGCAACAGCTTCAAACAAACTCAAGCAGATCACACATTAATGTTAAAACAGCGGTCTCTGAATTTTAGCTGAGCGGATTAAAAGAAAATTACTTAAAAATTACTTAAAAACCATTAGCGGATTCAGCATAGCCAACAACACAACAAACAGCATTTTTTATTTACTTAGTCCTTTTCTTTTTAAACGATTTTTCCATTGAAATGGTTGCTAATTTCAAGCAGGAAATTCACCAGCTATGTCAGTATAATTTGCATCAATTAGTAACCCAGAAGTGGGTGCAATTCTATTTTGATAATACAAAAAAGCAGTAGCCTAAGGGACTCTCTTTAAAGGGACTAGCACACAGCCATAATGTATTGCTGAGAAAACCTCACAGGTGATACACCTGCATAGGCCACAGAGTGCTCCTTCTCCCTGAGGAGAAGAAGAGTAAAAAGATATCTCAATGAGTAAAATTTTTTTGGGGGGTGGGGGTAGGAAACAGGAATTGTTTCATTGGTTATTTTAATAGAAACCAAAGAGGAATTTAAATATGGTGATATTCCTGTCTAAAATATAAAAGAGAGAAGGACAACAAGAAGAAAAATGATAATCAAGTATAAGCAAACATTACAATTATCAATTTTTCTGCCTAGCATTTCCCCAGTTACAAATGAAGATGTTATTTCAATAAGGACACAGTAGTATTTATTCAAAGCAAATTTCAGGACTGTAAGAGGCACTCGGTAGCTCATGGGAGGAAGGAAAGCAGAGTGCATCTCCTCGTTCCTTAAGAACATTTTGCCCTTCTCTTGATTGTTTGCTATGGGGAGAAGGAACCAGCAGTTTTCTGCTACAGACATAATTGCAATTTCAGTTCTGATTTGTATTACCTGGAAATCAAACTAGAGCCTCCAAAGGGCAGGAGGGCCTTCACAGCAGCTCTCTGGAGTCTCAGTGGCTACGGTGTGTCTGTCTATATGGAAAATATTTTTTAAAACATGCTTGCTATGAGGAGTAAATGGCAACATGGGCTGTCTGCCAATAACCTCAAATCTGTAGTGAGAAATAATTCAGTCTGCTTGCAAACTGAGTTCTAGTCTTCCTCTCCTGTATAGACTGTCGATTTTGCTCTGATTTACTAAGAGTAGGTACAAAACATATTTTATTAAGGCTGTATCTTCCTCTCTAATCATGATTCTTAAAGTAAAATGCCAACATTTTACTCACTGTCTCGGCAGCACCTTTCAGGCTCACCTCTAAACTTAATACACTGTGCTGGGTGTGGATCTTCACCACTGATGGTGGCTTTTGGCATCAGTCATTGCTAGATTTTGGATACTGCTCTCCAAATTTCATCAAGTAGCTTGAAACTAATTCATTACCAGAAGGCTGGTGTGTGTCTGATGGATTTCTCCAGCTTATCTAAATTGTTGAAACAGTCAAGCAACAAACACTTAAAAATGGAAGTCCACAAGTATCAAACTGAGTTTCAGCATTCTGGTAGGTGACATTCAAGTGACATTTGCCACTACCCTGTAACAGAGATGATAGAACAGCTCCTCAAGAAAGCCCTCACTGTTTTCACCAAAACCAAACATGAAATTACAAAAGCCAGGCATGATAGTGTTCACAGCCTGTTGTAACAATGCCAGCTGTGAGTTTACAAACCTGTAGTCTGAAATACATTTGAGTGTTGCTTCTGACTGGGTGTGGAGAGCCTCGGAGGCTGCAACTTTGAGATGCATTGAATGGTGATGTAACATCGTGGTGTGATGGAAAGATGAGCTTCAAATGAGGTGCAGAATTTCCCAACTCAATATCTAGTGTGGGAAATGAATAAATGTCCAAGCTATGCACAGGCTAAAGGTTTGCACTGCTAAAGGTTTAGTGCTGGCATGCCACATGTCCTTGGACTCAGCAATGAAGGTGGGCATCAGCACTTGCTCAGCCAAATCAGAAACTTGTCCTCCCCTCTCCTCCTGTTAGTCCCCATTGTCACCTGTGTCTCTAATCACATCCTTTGTTTGTGCAGCACATGGCAGTGATTTTACGTGTTTGTACAAAAAGCAGCATTCAAGTGTAAGGACTGAGATGAAGTAGGTGGTTAAGCTGACTTGGCCATGGGCTGAAATCAGTGGCCCCACTGCCCTTCCCACAGAGACCTGTGGCTCCAGCTGCTTCCTTAGCACAGGCACTGCTGTGTGTTCAACCCCTCCATGTGCTGGCTCAGGGACTTCAGCAAGCAAAGCCCAGACTGCAGAGCAGCTTGGCCTGAGCTGGCTGCTCACAGGGTCAGAGCTGTGCTGGTTGTAGGGAAAGGGGTGGACAAGTGTTGCTGGGGAGAGTGAGGGTAAGCACACCTTTTTTTTTGGCAGGAGAGATGTTTCATCATAGTGGATTTAGGATTAAATGTCACCCTGCTGGGGTGCAGATAGCATCTCATCCACAGACAGTACATGGGCTGTTTGCAGGGAAAATTGCTCACCCAGTTGTTATTCCCTGTGTTTATGGTCAGGAAATGTTGGAGTTCACCAGGGGACAGCCACACTCCTAAAGGCAGGCTGTAAGAGGTAACAATCCCACAGTTTGCATGGTAAAAATGCATCTCTTGATTACAGATTGAGTTTGCCAGCTGCAGGTAAGACTCTGTTTGATGTCTGCATCTGCACATCCTGCAGAGAGAAGGGACCTGCAGGAATGGGAGCATCTCCAGGGCAGCATCCCTGCTCTGAGCCTTGCCTAAGGATCTGGACAATAATGAAGGTGTTTGAGTTCAGCATTAACTGCTCAGGCTTTCCAGGCTCTGACTGTGGCTCTTGGAGCCGAGACAGGCCCCAACAGCACTTCAGCTGGATGAAATAAAGAGAGCAGCAACTGGAGCCCAGCCAGCATGCAGTTAGCTGAGAGAGAGCACTTCCTTTTCATTTTTATAAATTTGTTCCAAGACTGTTTCATTAAGCTTATTCTTTCTTTGAAGAGCACTGGTCTAGTTTTCAAAAGAGTTTCAGGCTGACTGGCAAACCCTTCCCTTCCCTACTGATGCCAAATTCCTGCCTGCTCCCATGCAGTCCAGCAGCTAGAGTAAGGCTGAGGAGATGGGGGATGTCACCTTTGAGAGGCACAGAGAGCAGCTCATCCCCTGGAGACCAGGTCCCGGCAGCATCCCTGTGATTTGGTGGGGTTTCCACAGGCTTCTCCTCAAACATCTAACTGCTGGGAACAAGGCAGGATGTGTAGTAGAAGCCAAGCAAGACTTAGACCTGGGGTACTATGGCAGCAGCATTGCTGCAGGTTGAGATCCCTGAAATTAAAAAAAGGAAGGCTGCCTTGAAACCCTGTTGTGGAAATAGCCTTTCTTGTGTGCTCCTGTGGCTGGTGTGGGCTGCAGAAACACTTCTCCAGGCACACCTGAATGCAGGGAATACCCAGGAAGTTTTGGGTCATCTGCACAGACAGAAATTGTGGGGCTGGAGAACACCTGCAGCCTCCCAACAGCCAGACTGAGGGAGGAAGGAATATCCTGGTGGAATAGCAGCAGCTGTTCCTAGAGCATGCTGCACAGAAAATAAAGTTGCTGTGACAGAAATCAGAGGCTAGAGTGAGGATGCAAAACAATGTTGGTGTCAAGGTGCTGCACTCTGAAAAAAGAAGAGTTTGAATAAAAATGTCACAGATCCAACTGGAGGGATATTCAAAGGAGGACTAACAAGACATTCCTGTGTGCTGGATCCCAGCAAGCAAGTGAAGCTTTGATTGTAGGCATGTAGCGAGGCAGAAGTGTAACTCTAGGGAATGAGTTGTAGGCACACACTGAAAATATGAAGAATATTTTCTTAGAGGTCTTCCCTCTGAGGCCAGGAGAAGCACTGCCCAGCATGGCACTGTGGTGCTGTTGATGGGAGCGTGGGTCTCTCTGCATCCACCATAATCAGGGTTCTGGAGGCTGATTCTTCAAGCTTCTTCTCCCAGGCGCAGGCAACACAGCCATGGGATCCAAGAGAAATGCATAACAGGTCCAGGATCAGGCACAACAAAAGCAGGGACAAGGATTTCTGGGAGGCTCACTGTGAGGCACAGAACATTTATGTTGGTTATGCTGTTTAAATCTGTATTGAAATCATGGGCAAAATACCCAAGTTTAGGATTTGGAGTGTGGTACAAGTCAGGAAACTTAAGTAAATTGTATTGATGCAACTTGAATCCATTTGCATTTGATCTGGTCAACAAGCCCAAAGCTTGCAGAGGTATTTGTATTTCAGAGGGATAATGGATTATTTGGGGTTAGGTCGAATGAGGAAGGAATTGCCTCCAGCTAAGATCAGGCAGGTGCTCACATTTGGGCTGCACTTGTTTGTGGAGCTGCTGACCCTTTGTACTCAAAGGACTGAGTGTGGGCTCTGAGTTAATTCCTGCACCTCAGCTGGTGAGCTGTGACCTCAAGCTGAGGACAAACTTTGTAACAGGTGGGCAAGATCCTTTTTGCTCTCAGGCTAAATCAGTGTGAACTACTCTTAACCCAGTTGAAATACCTCCTTGGAAAGAAGTTTCAAAATATCTTCTATTTTCCTATTGCTTGATTGCATCAGCTTAAAATTCACCTTGCAATCAAACTGGTGGGAATTTGCCTGCAGCCTGCTCTTCAAGCAATATGGTTCTTGAAAATTAAGCTGGCCTCAGACTGTGGAGAAATGAACAGGAGAGGAAAAAAGCTAGACAGGAATCTTAAGAGTGACTCTGATCTTCAAGTTTAAGCTAATACAGTGCCGCTGATATCAAAGCAGACATTCTTCCTTTACACAGAAATAAATTTGATCAGTGGTTGGGCTGTTAAATCAGTATTATTCAACTAGATGTAAGATTTTTATAACATTACCAGTTTATTAATAGTCAGAACACGAAGCTTTACATTAGTGTCAGGGATGTGGGGGAGAAGCAGAATGAGGAATGGAAAAAGATGATATTATTTGCCCAGGGCAGACAATTAAAAAACAATCTACTTTAACAGTGTCACCTTTATATAATTTCTCCGTCTACCATTGCCACAGTTTTCCACACCTCAGGGGAAGAGCTGGCATTCTTAGCAAAGCTCCTGAATGGCTTCTTGTTTCTGTGAGATACTCTTATTAATATATTTTTTTCTCCTTTGAGAAAAACAATCAGGGAAACCGCTCCCAGACTTTGCAGAGCTACACAATGAAGTTATTCCTGGTGCTGGCATAGGGGAGCTGAATGTTGGGACACAGCCACAGCCTTTATGCTCTTGGGCAGCAGAGTGGGTACTTAGCCAAATAAAAACTCTTGCTTTGACTTTTCATTTATCCTGATGTATTACATGTGTTTCCTTAAAGATATCATCAGCTTCTCTTTCCTGCTTATTTATTCAGCAAATGTTTCTGCATCTGAGAGGAAAAGAACTTTCAATTCTCAGGAATCTGTGCGCTCTAAGTTAATGTCTGTTATAATATTTTTTTACGTTAAAAAAGCCTAAGCTCCTCGCAGTTGTTTGTACAATCTCTTCCTATAAAGCCATGTCTGAAATTAAATGCTCTTGGGAGTTCAATTTCTTCTGTCTTTCAGTGTTAGCCCCTGGTCTCTGGTATTCAACATGACTGTGCTCTCCTGCCAGCCTTGCTGAACTTTGACAAGATTCCCTCACATTATTAGCATCATGCTGCCACTGCAGTGACAGTGAAGGAGTATTTCATGGACATTTTGGCCTTAACTTCTGTTATCACATAAATTACATCATCCGTGTTATGGAAAATATTTGAAATAGTAACTCTTGTAACTGGGGATAAAAATTTAGGTGCAACAATTTATCTAAGGATTGAGCTTCTCCAAAGCTGTTCTCACTTTGTGTATTTAGGATTTTATGATCCCAGCCTGTGGCAGGTGCCTGTCTATCAAAGGCACTGCAGATCTGGGGCTGGATGTAGGACAGAATTTCAGATTTCCTGTGCTCATGAAACAGCATCACTAAATGTGATCACTTGAAGTGTCTCACTTAAAACATACAGAACAGATAACTTCATGGGCATTTTTTAGAAATGTGGCCTTAAAACTGCTGTGTTTAATTTCTAAATTTTGTTTTGCATTTTGTAACCAGTGAAAAGTAATGATATTTTCACTCCTGCAGGTTGATGTGAACAGGATAAATGATGTCCCAAAGATTCATCTGGACACATTTCTGTTTTTAGCTTCTCCTTCTTTTGTCTGCCCAACTGGATATTTTGCAAGAGTGCCCATTGCCTTTAAACTGCTCTCTTTTGCCTCTGGTGTTAACCTTTGGGCTAGAGACACCTCTTTGGATAAATATAAAGCTATTTTACCATCCTCCTCTTTCTGAGGCTTAGACAGAGGTGTCATTTATATGGGATGAATCCATCTGGCAGTTGTTAATGTTGATTTGACCATCTCTTGCTTTTTTTTTTTTTTTAATTGCATAAAAATTAATTGTGTAGCTTTTATTTGTCTTGCAGAAAATTATTTTCAAGAATATCCATGATACTGCTCCTATAACTAATCTGTGAAACTTAGACCTGAACTGTAAGACTAAACATTTACAACCTAAGCTCTAGATAGGAAATTCTGAGTTATTAATAAAAACTCAAAGGTAAAATGCTGCCTTTAGCCCACCTTCTAATGTCAATAGGTTTTCAAACCAGCCTTATAGTTTTGGTAATGGAAAAAGCTTTTTCTGTTCTCAAGTCTGCCTTAAGGCCTTAAATTCAGACCAGGCTGACGTGACTAAAAGTCATCACCCATTCGACTGCTCTGTGATCAGCTACAAAATTTAGAGCTGTGGAGGTCAAGTGTCTGGCTGTCTGTCATAATTGGCATCTGTGTTGGAAGTCTTAACAACCGTTCCAGAGCAGGAGCTGTGAGTGCTGAATACAAAAGCTCCCTCAGCTCCAGAGTCATCACTCATGCCTGTACAGCTGCCTGTCAGTCTCTGTGACATATATCAATATTTTACAGTGGTTGTAGGACATCTGGCTGCCTAATTTGGGATTAGGCAGCGGCATTATTCTTTCTAATCCCTGAAGAGGCAGAGGTTGAGGAGATGAGGGTTTGAGACAGGCTCCACATTGCCCAGAAGATCTCCCAGGAGGTCCAGAAGAGCCACAAACAGCACATGATAAACAGTTTGGGAAAGATAAACTTCTCATGGGTCACCTGAAATAGTGAAAAAAAATGGCCAAAATATTCTATAAGGCTATGAAAATAATTTCTTGGGAGGTCTCGTGGGAAAACATAGACTCATTTTACGGATTTTTTTTTAAACTGAGTATGGGATAAAGTCAAATCCTTTAGTGTCTCCTATTGCACTAGAAAAAAAAGAAGGACCTGTCAAGAGTTACTCTCTGTTTTCTCTGTTCCCAGTACTTTTGGTCATAAGCAAATTTTGAAAACCAGTATGTTGACAGAATGGGGAGGAGCAGATTTTGAACATCACTATTGGGAACTTTTTCCTTGAATGCTTCTCTTGCAAGCAAAAGAAAATGATCAAGAGGTATAAAAGTTTTCAAAATGTGATAGATATATAAGTTAGTAGATGAAATGTAGAAGAATTTTTTCATGCTTTGAAGACCAGGATTTTCTCTTTGACAAAAGAATAAATAATACTTTTTAAAAATATTTTCTTCAACTTGTTTCAGTATGATATTTAGAAAAATATGCCTAGAAAAGCTATAATGTTAGAAAAGTGATGCTTGAGGTGTTTAATTGTATCTCACCCTGGAATTCTCTTTTGATGTGTAGGAGATCTGAACAGAAATTCTTTTATTAAAATATTCCTGGTATCCAAAATGCAGCCTGCTGAATAAAAAGACCCTTCTGACATGTACAGAACTTCTGAAGATCCTTTTATTTGTAGTTTGGGCATGTTTAGACCTTTCCTTGAGCTCAGTGAACTTAGGTAACACTGTAAGTGAGGGGAAGTAGAATACTTAAATACCTAAATACTTAAATACCTAAATACTTAAATACTTAAAATGAATTCTGTGGACCTACCACAGTTACTTCTTAACTTAAGATATATGGGAAGTTGTCTCTCTCAAGCAGTATTCACCAAGGCAGAGAAAAGTGGCAAAGTTTGTGATATTTGATGGCATCACTTTAAAAATGAAACTTACTTTTTTTTTTTATTCATTGCCATTGAATCCCTTTTATACTCTGCCAATTAACAATATCTTTGTGGCAAAAAGGAAAAATCTATCCAAGGAACGATAAAAGGTGATCCTTTTCCAAAATATTTCAGGTGATTTTGACACATATGAAGGCCAGTGAAGAAACAAGCTTTGTTACTGGATTAATGCTCTGGACTATAACAACCTCTAGCTGGAAAAAACTGGCTTACCTTTTAGATTTCCAAGCATATTTGTCTTAGAAATACAACCTGTTGCATTTGCTTTGTCTAAACATTCATGTAGAATGGCCAGAAGAGATGGCAAAGAAAGCCACAAGACAGGACAACCTTGCCCCTTTTTCCCAGAGGGGATATCACAGCTCAGTCACAAAATCAAGGCTAATGTCAAAAAACAACTCAGTTCAACAAAAAAATCCTCAGCTCTAATTTCTAATTCAAAAAGTGTCCAAGGCATTGGAGGAATAAACCCTTCCTTGGTTGTTTGTCCACCACTGTACTCCCTGGCACTGGTTCCTGTTAACCTCTGTGTAGCTGAGTTGTTGTCAGCTTGTGTTTTCTAAAGGAAGATTGGGGACCGTACCTTTCTGCTGTCCTAATTTGGTACTTTAAGAGTAGAATTGGGCTAACCCCTGCTTCGTGCAAGGCCAGGCTGGGGAAGATGCTGGAATTTCCTCCCATTTTCCCTGGAGTAGATAAAACCCTTGCTCTGACAGGGACAACAAAAGATCAATCAATTTCAGGGCTGCCTTCTGCTCTCTGGGCTGCAGTGAGTGCCCCTGATGGTTCATCTGGCAGTAATAGTTCATATCCTTCTTCACAACAGATGACCCCATCCAGTGGCAAAGGTGTTTGTGATCTCTAAGGGCATGCACCGACTTCTTGAAATAAATAAAATTTTGCTTTCTTCAGCTTGCAGAGGATTTGCCAGCAAGCAAAGCCTACTGATGGTTCTGCCAATTTGACCTAGGGTACAGTGTAAAGATATGCCCAAAAGTGTGTGTTCTATCCCCATCTGCTGAAACCAAGTGGGGCAGTGATCCTTATCTCCGTGGGTGATATCCTCTGCTAATGGGCCATCTGTTAAAAACCAGGTGGGGCAGTGTTCTTTATCTTTCCCACAAGCCATCCTTCCTCCAGGAAGATATCTCCTGTTAATGGCCATTGAGTCCCACTGCATGACTGATAAAATTACATCATCCCATTGGGAGATGCTCCAGACAGGGGGAGGAGCCAAGCATTTCCTACCTAGATAAAAGCTGAGATTTGGAACACCAAAACAGCCCTTACTCACTGGTTTCCAGAGGAGAAGAGATACCGGACCTTTCTACAGGGTCACTCCTTCAACAAGACCATTTCATCTGGACTGCTACCACCAGTCTAGCTAACGAGGTGTCAGGTGTATTCTGACTCTGCCAGTGACATTTTCTTTTGTACTATTGCATGTATTTTATTTTTCTCTTTTTTTTCCCTATTAAATTTATTTCTGACTTAGAGTCTCTCACTGTTTTTGCTTTCAAAACCATTATACCATTGGAGTAGGAAGTCTGATTTCTCTTAGCAGAAATGGTTGTAAGTGTGCAGCTGTTTTTAACAGGGAGAAAGTAGGGAAGAATAATATTTTTCTTTCAGGAATTGAACCAGAGTTTTGATTTTTCCTAATGGAGAAACACATTGCTTCTCTCCTGGCAACTGGGATGTTCTCCACAATAATTTAGCAAAACAAAATGCGTTTGTGACAAGGACAGGGCAGCTGGGAGTGTTGGTTCTGCTTGTGAGGGCACACCCCACGTAGGCTCTGCCATTCTCTCCCAAACGTGGGTGCACCATAGGGGAGAGCAGGGCGTGGGCTGAGCTGCAGCTCTTGCTCTGCCTCATTGTTCCTCCGAGGCGGTAAAGAAAAGGCTCAGCTGGCAGCTTGCTAAGCTCAGGAGCAATGGACTGAGTGCTTCTGTGTTTAATAAAGAGCACAAGTCAATTATAGCACCACGCAGGAGTGAGGTTAATTGGGGCAGGAGATTCAGGGGCAGGGCTTTGCCAGTTCTCCCCTTTGTTCAGCACTGTTCTATACCCAGCTGTATATATAGTTATATATTCAATATCCTGAATGTAGGCCATGCTGTGGAAGAAAACTACCTCGAGCTTGAAGCTTAAATGCAAACTCCCATTTGAATAATTCAGATACAAAAGACCTCCTAATTTTTATTGGGGATGTATTTTTGTTTCTTTCCATGGTCGTATAACACACGGAAATGCGAGGGAGCTCTTTGTTCTCTCCCTCTCGGGTGCTGTACTCTGCGCAATGCAGAGCTACCTTGGCTCGCTGTTCTGACATTAAGGAAACCAATCTTTGTCTGCAGACTGAGTATGAGGAGTGTTGTCTGCCAAGAACCATCAAAGTCATGAGGGCAGAAAAGTAAAATTTTAAGGTGGGCTATTGGTTATTCTGACTGAATTAGTTAGAACTCTAACTGGCAAAGAAACCAGAGCAGCACAACAAATATCCCAGGCTTATAATGATCAATACTGCAAAGTGACAAAGCAAATCCTGAAGCTGGGAGATGGAAGCACTCAAGTCTTTCAGACTTGCTCCTTGTAGGAAGACACTGATATCTCTGTCACTATGAGCCTCCTTTGGAAAGATATGAATCCTTATTATTACCAACATTGCCCTGTCAGTGCTGCAGAAATCTAGCAGAAAGAGTTGCCTGCTTTCTCAGGTAATGTTGGGTATCAGAATCAGAGGCAGCTGTCAGAGGCAGTCAGGAGTTAAAGAAACACAGAGGAAAAGACTATTTATCAACAGAAGAAATGGTGATCTCAGCATATTGAGAATTTTTGAACCATTGACTTTCATAGCTGGTAATGAAAAAGATGATTTTTCACTGCTAGGTTACAAAATCCTATCGACTGCAGAAGGAGATAACTTTGGCTGTATGATCAGGTACAGAACTGGTACAGAGAGCTCCTGAAAGCCCACTGAAGGTGTTATTTGCTTTGTTTATTGCTTATTTACTTATGTTATGACAAGTCAGTTTCAGAAGTCTCAGATTCAGTCACACATCACGCATTAGGCCAATGAAGAAAATCAGCTGAGGATGTGTGTGCACTTACTGGCTGTGGTGGAAGGTTGTGTCGAACCAAAAGATGCTTGACCCTTGCAGTGTGACTCTGAGGCTCTGCCAGCCTGTGCTCCCACTGGTAGCTTTCAGAAGTCAACATTAACACGTGTATTCCAGACAGAAGCCCAGAGTATAATTTATTACTGCAGTAAATCCATGTGGTCCATTTGTAGCCAAGCACATTTCCACACCTGGAAGAGGCAGCCAGGGCAGCTGCAAGGTGCCAGGCATGAACCTTAGGGCACAGTGAGCCCACATTTGTGTGTCAGACAAGGAACATATTCTGATTGCTGTGCTGGGTTTCACATCATTTGACTGTGTCACACTGTTGTTATTGGCCTCAGCCACCCTCACTATAAAGAACTTGGAACCACAGGCAGTTCTTGGTGACAAAACCTCTCAAGTTTTTAGAAGTCACCTCTGCACAAGGCAAAGCTGTTGCTTGTCTCAGTAGAAGGTGAATAAATCTCACTAACAAGCTCCAGTGTGGATATCAGCAATGCACATGTACATTTACATACTGGTTTGATGATTTCCACATTAGATTTTGCCCGTGTGCTCAGAAAAGCCTTGGTGAGCAGCCTGAGTGAGGAGAGCTGGCCAAAGTCATCCAGCACAAGTGGTGGGCTCTCTCACAGAGAAAACCTGTGCTCATGACTGGGACCTTGACTCTCCAGCTTGTTATGATGGTGGAGGTCAGGAAGGAAGAGACATCTGAGTCTCTTGTGATGATTTTTGTCATGGATAAAAGGTATTTCTTGTTGCTTTTTAGTTTTTCCTGCTATGGTCGTGAACTGTAATTGACTGAGGTTGAAAAAACTTGCTGGGGGATGCCGACTCCTACAAAGAGGACAAATTGTCATATCCAGAGGGCACAGTTTGGGTACTCTCCAGGACCTCATCCAGGTCTAAAACACTTCCAGGGATGGAGCACCCACAACTTCTGTGGGCAACATGTGCCACCACCCTCACAGTAAAGAATTTCTTCTAATATCTGAAAAGAATTTCCTCTCTTTCAGTTCTCAGACAGTCCTCAGCAGGAGTGATAAGGAGTGGCACGGGGAGTCTCTGCACATCCTGTGTGCTCTCCATCCCTGCAGCCCTGTCTCCTTGAAGCTGTCAAACTGAGGCTTGGCTGGTTTGTGTGCTGCTCCACTGCTCTTTGCTGAAGGGTGGCCTCCTCCAACGAGCTATCACTCACTGGTAAATGATAAGGGAAGGCTGCTGAGGCTTCACTAACTGCCTTCATTACAAACGTTGTAATTGTAAAGATTTGCTATAATTCAGTTAGCTGCCCTAAAACCCTTGGCAAGCCACATTATTGAAATGATTATTGTTACAAGATTGTTGTAAATTGGAGTCAATCATCCAGACGTGAAATTGTCTTTTTTATATCTGTGTGGTAGGGAACAGTCTTCCTCCTTTTATTTCTTTAAATTAAAATCTCCTGGTTATTGTACCTCGAGTACCTTATTGGACAATGGGATCCCTTCCCAAAAAATGCAGTTTAATCTTCTCATCTCCTCAACAGAGATGCCCTGAGTCCTTCTAGTCTGACAGCTCACGGTTACTCCTAGCAGGATTTTGGTGCTGCAGGGAAACAGCTGTCAAGGATCACACAGGTACAGGGGACTCTCCTTTCCTGTCCAGCTGCATTGGACCTGAGCTTCTCCCCCTGTGCCCTGTGGGAATGGCTGCAAACTGGACAGCAGAAGACATACGTGGACATTTCCACACACATGCCAAATTAACACATCACAGAGGAGTAATTAACAAATATTCAAAATTTCAGCAGATCTTTACTGGCTATAAATTGATGAGTTGCTGTGACAGCCCTGTGCAAGATGGCCTGGTAATTATTTTCAGAAGAGAATTCCCAGGTTTGAAGTGGTGAAGAAGTACTGGACTAGGCAACCTGTTGAACCTCTGAAAACCTTGATTCTGGCTGGATGTTCAGAGCTGGTGTTTGTTGCAGTCTGAGGAAATACGTGATCCTTGCTGCTGCTGCTCCCCCTGTGTCCTTCCACTGCTTGAAATGCCCTGATTGAGCAGGGAATCTTCCACATATTCAGGATTTCACCTCTCATGGATAAGGGCAGTTGGATGGCTGGAGATTATCCTGGCCATTACAAATGCCAGTACAAGGATAGGAGTTGCTGTGCCTACTAAAGAGATAATAATTTCTATATTATGTAGTATAGCCAATAGTTTGAACTTTTTCTGAAGACTGGGTCAAAAGCTGTGGCAAGCTTGGTATGGGTATTCCATGGAAGGAGCTTTTCTTACTTGATCCAAGGTGCAGATGTGGCAGGTAAAATATAGTCCAACACAATCTGGAATTTAGGAGCCTTCCCTGAGGTGGACTTCCAACTCAGCGTAAGAGAAAGGCCTTGTCTATGCTCTGGTTGAGCTGTACCCTTCAGAGGAGCAGGGGAGGGGAAAAGAAATATGACTTTATATCAGTGACTACTTCTTTACATTGCATGACTAGTTTCCTGTCCAAGCAGGAATAGGTGTCTTTAGATTAGGAAAAAAGATTAGAATCAGTCCTTGTGTCCCTTGTGAACCCCTTGTCAAGTGATAGCACCTTGTAGAAGCTGTGGAAACAGGCACTTCAGTTATTCTTTGCACAACCCTTAAAATTATTCATCTGATAAATGAAAGCTCTTGTTGTTTTGGAGCTGAAAACACAGATCCCAACAACTGTGAAGAAAAAAAGTGAGAAAAGTGGCCAAACAGGACTGTATTCTGCTTGCAGAAGCAGAGGGATGTTCTTGCTGTTTCCTGTTCCTCTGTGGAAGCAAAACTGCCTCAGAGTCTCCTTATCTCTCTGCCTTGTGCAGAGAAACCATGAAGGCTGGGGTGGGAGAAGGGAAAACTCCAGTGCTTCTGCTGTGGGCATAAGTGGTGTGCCATCCTTGCACTGCAGGATGTCTCCTCTGCTCTTTCCGAGTAGAAAAGCTCTAGGTGGAGTGGCACAAGGGAAACAGGCTTTGCACATTTCCCTGTGGAGCAAAGGGAAAAGATTTTGGGCAACAGAAAGCACAGATTGCCCATGAAACCTCTTTCCACACACCACCAGATAAAGCATGAGCAGCTGTGACAGACACACCAGAGACTGGTTTTGACTATTTTAATTTTTCTTTATTTCCCTTTATTGTCCCTGGCTGTCACCATGCAGTGTGCTGTGTTGGGTTATAAGCACACAACATAACCAATCTGAATTGTTTGTCTTTGACTCTTCCCTGCTCTCAGGGTCACTCAGAAAATCTTGGTGTGTGACTGTCATGGGTCCTTCATACCACCGCAGCTTTCATGAGCATCCCTCTAGCACTGCCTGCCACACCTCTCCTATCTCACACAGAAAAGAAGGTTGTGGGAACAATGAAAGATATTGAAAGGAAATTCACTGGGAAATAAATTATTTTCTACCTAAATAGAAAAAAATGTCATAACTTCAGGCAGCAAATACCAGATCAGGTCTATGGAAGCTACTCCTACCTAGAACCCAGGAATTTTAATCATATGAGCCCATACAATAACAAAATAATAACTGCATTATGCATTTTTATTTATTCTCCCCCCGCCCCCCACCCAATTTATATATTCAGCTGAAAACTAAAGCTATTACTGTATCAGTGATCAAACACCTTATGTCCAACCCACTACCTCCCCCGGGGAGAAGGAAACATCAAATGCCTTGAGGAAGAATCTGGGGTAAAGTTGAAAATGAAAAGTTGCTGATTTCAAAGAGGGCAGTTAAAATGATGGTCAGATTGAGAGCTTAATGCATTACTGAGGTGAATATAAAGTTCTTCTTTTGTTGTGGTTTGTTTTTTTTTTTTCCCCTTCTGAATCAAAATGTTTCAAAGGCATTTAAATAAAACTGAATTGATATAATTAGTACAAGTCCATGAGAAGTGATTGAATTACTAAGTGTGGCCACTGCTATGGCTACATAATGGAAGCCTTCAGTTTTTATTAATTCCATGTTTGAAACTCTGGATTAAACACCCAAACTAATAAGTTAAAACATTGATGTAGAATCCAAAGGACAACAGCATTGTCAATCTGTATAGCAGGGCACCAATTCAGTGCTTAATTGGTACAAGAGCTGTAATAATATGGCTCATGTTTAATTAATAAGAGTTCTAACTAGTCATGAAACTTTTAAGAGCTCTTGGTGCTGTGAAATTGTTGTTGTTTACATCCAGTGGGCTGCAAAGCTTTTCCTCTCTGACACCTTACTCTGATGGGGCAGCTTCACTGGATACAGGCAGCACATGTTTATCAGCATATCACAAAAGTAAAAATTGTATTTGAAGGAGATTTACCATCCACTGCATTAAAAAGACTGGAATTCATCTTGGGTTTTGCTTTCCCCTAAGAGGAGTGAGGAAGAACATGGCAAACCTGGGCAGTTAAAATAAAGTGGTAAAAATACTGCGTGAAGTGTTGATTAGCTCCCACTGTCCTCCTTCTTGCTGACTCCTATAAGCACCCACAGACTGCCTTGAGAAAGGCCACTCTTGGCATTTTATAGATTTTCCAGTCAGAATTTTTCTATAGTAAAGGAACAGTGTTTCGTTTAATGTTCCAGCCATATGCCAGAATTTATATTCTTTCCCATTTAAAGCAGTTCATCTAATTTGATCCCAGTCCCGTGCAATAAAAAAATATAATTAAAGGTGAATGTAAAAATCATTGAACAAATATAATAAAAGGGCAATTAAAGTGTTCAGATATAAAAATGCAAGAAACTAAGGTAAGTCCTAACCTCTTAAATTATTCTTAAAGCAAATATACTTAATCATGTAGAGTCCATTCTTTTTTTTTACCTTTTGCCCAGACCTGCATGAAATACTGTTAAATCAGGAATACATTCTATTTTTTCCACCCTAATACCTACTAAGATTCATGGAAAGCATAGCTTGCTATTAACATAGGCTTCTCTTCTTTTATTTTCTTAGAATTAACATACTCATGGTACCAGTGCACTCTGTGAAAAGAACATCTTGTTTGACATTTCTTCATGGATTTTTTCCCAATGAATATATCTAATCCCTTTTTTTTTAAAGCTCATGTAAGTTTTAGCCACTCTCAATGTCCCATAAAAAAGTACTCCAAAGCTTAAATCTGTGAACTACCAGCTCTGGTTTCTTGTATGAACCTGTTATCTGCAAGTTTCACTTGGTGCCCTTGCAGGTGTTAGAGGAGACAGTGGCAATCATTCTCTTTTCCCTTTCTTGTTCCTGCCTGTTCACAAAAAATGTTTGCAAAAGAGCTGTCAAGTCAAATTGAGTACCCTGCGGGAGATGGCCCTTCACCGTAAGATTAATGGGAATAAAGTTTTAGGGGAAATACCTGATTATATATAGGGCTAATCCTATAGCCAGGTATTGTATGGTGATCAGGAGACTGCAGAGGAGTGGGAGTTGGGCACCTGGTTCTTGGAAAAGTTAACTCAACCTGCAAAGACGCTGAAAGGAGGAGTGAGGAGAAGGCTTCTATAAAGTTAGTGAAGTTAGAAAACATACTGATCATAAAGTAGTTTAGCAATTAATTTGACAGATTAAAATATCCATTTTCAATATTTCATGAACTTTAAAATACCACATCCATTATGTTGTGAATCTTGAGAGCAACTTTAAATTCAAGGTACATTTTTCTTCACACCAGATTGCTAATGTGAAATGCAATGTCATTGGCAGGCGTGTCATAGTGAATCTTCCGAGTCTTGTGGCTGTGATCAAAGGTGGAGTGGGCTGTTGATGGTGATTAATGAAAATATTGACCCTATTTTTCCAGTGAGCTAAAGTGAGAATTTGTTTTTAATCCTTTATAAAAACAAAACCAAGCAGAATCTAAGCCAGGCAACAAATAAGAGGACACTTTTTCATGTGTGTGAGATACAGCAAAGAGGATAAAAGCTATTTGTGGGTTTAGAGGTGCTCGTTGTTTATCACGTACATTCTCTAATGGCACTTGCTGCTGCTCCTAAGTTAATGCACTTGACTGGTTTCGTTCTCTGGCTCATGGCTTTGCTTTGTGGGAACATTCAAAAGCTTGCTGAGTAAAGCTGAAGATGGTTTTGAAGCCAAATCAAACATCTCCTAAAGTCTCTGGGGTTTTTTTTGAGAGTTTGATTCTGCCTCACTGTACAGGTGCTTAACAGTTTAAAGCCCTTTGGGTGGTTTGTGACAGTCAGTGGTTGCATCCAGGATGAAAACCTGCTCTGTTTTCATGGTGAGGGCCATGAGGAAGATTGTGCTCAGGTGCAGTGGTTCCTGGGATTTATAGATATTCCTGCTGCTGTGATCCCTCAGAGCCAGAGCCATGGGATCAGTTTTGCCCTACAAGGAGAGGGGCAGGGGTGGTGGCTGGAGGCTGCCAGGGACGGGGAGGGCTGCAGAGCTGTCCCTGTCCCAGGGTCTGAAACAGCTCCTGGTGGCCCCACCACTGATCAGTGCTGGTAACTGCTTTTCTGAGCTGTACTTGTCAGCTCTGGGGTCAGGGATAACAACCTTGGATAAGCAGGAATTTCCCTCCTGTCATTTGTTCAAGAAGGGACCACTCCTGAGAGAAGAGCAGGTCCCTCTTTTTGATTTTTCTCTGTAATGCCCATGTTAAAGATGTGACACAAATGCTGATTTTGGAGGAAAGGTCTAGTTAAAATGTTGGCCCCACTGAAGTCAGTGGCATTATTCCCACAGACTTTAAAGGTGCCAGAGTTTTGTCCTTTATCCTTCTATTCTGAACCTCTTCATCCTGAAGAAGATGTTTGTTCAGCCAACAAAGGAGATATATGTATGACCCTAATGGGGGGAAAAACTCCCCAGTGTTAAGAAAGATTGCAGTGGCTTGGGAGTGCCTGGAGATGTGAGGGATGTGTCTTGTCTCAGGAGCAGAGCCAGCTGGCTTCCAGACACGGGTTATTGGGGCAACTCTGCTGATAGTGTGATGACAAATGCAGAGAAATAGCAAAGATAAATGTCCCAAAGCTTGGAATATTAGAAAATGCAATAACAAACTCGACTTTTGTCTGCCAGAAATCAAACTGACACAGTTGAGGAGGAAATATTCTGGCATTCTGTCCCTCTGCTCCCTCTCCTGACTCCCAACCTCTCTTTTTTATCTTCTTCAATTTTTCCATCTGGCATATCTAGTTGAAACTTGAACTGAGTCTCAATTCAAGTTCCTTTCAGGATTTTGTGGGATATTTTGCAGGGTAATCTGTCTGTCTGACATCACTGCAAGATTGTGAAATCACTAAACCATCCTTTCTCCTTGCTGCCACAATGAAAACATGTATTATAGCAGTGCCCCATTACCCTTTTGGTGGTTACAGCACAACTCCTACTTATGGTCTCCATGACTTGGGAAAGAATTATGCACTGGCTGAATTTTTTAGCAGATATAACAGCAAACCATATTTGGGAATTTGAGGGGAGGGAAGTATCATAGAAAACCAAACAGGCCTAACAACTAAAAAATGCACAGTGCTTGCAAATTTTAATAAGCTCTTAATAGAGATGGACTTGAATCAAAACCTTGACTTCAATACAGCATTAAGTATGGTGGGAGTTGGGAGTCCAGGCCCATATCAGGCATCATGTCAATATGTCTCTCTGTAGAAGATTGAACCAAACCCAAAAAGCTCAAGGTCCATCAGTTAAGAGACCAATCAGACATAGAGACCAAAATAGTGTAAACTGCATGAAAAAAGACTCCTTTGTTTTGAAGCATGTACAGACAAAGACAGTCAAGAAAATAAATGTATTGCAGAGGTGTTTTATTGCCTTTTCAGATGATTTCTGTGGAGTGTATTTTATGAGCTTTGGCCACATTTTCACATTACTGTTGAATAAAGCTCTCATTGTTCAAAGGGTGTCACCTGGTGACTCATGAATTTCTTTAAATGCTGCTTGAAAAACCCCTCATGTGAAATTGAGAGTGCTGCTCTACATGTACCTATTGGCCTACAGAAAAATGAGCCACTTCTGAGCCTGATCAGTTACTGGACTGGGGAGTCTCAGGCAATTTGAGATTGACAGGCACAGGGAAGAAGTGAAAATACAGCATCATCTCTGCTCCTCATGGAAAATAAATCTCCTTGATTTTGTGTCACAAGTGCTGATTCTGTATTTCCAACTCAAGACTTCACTCTGGAAGTAGGAGTTGAATTTAAAGTGAGTCTAAGTTATTTTTTAATGAATGTCTGTCTTCTTCCTCCTTGAGTCAATGCCAGCGCAGACATGGCTTACATGCCTTGCACAGAGCTAACAGATAGTAGGGAGGTCAAAAGGATGCTCAGCTGGGCAAACAACTGGTGCACAAGATTTCCCTAATTTTCTAGGTCAATCTGGATGAAAAAAATCTTTCAAACCCATCTCCAGCAGCTTCACAGTGGTGTGCTCAGGTTCTGTGTGTGCTGTGTGCTCAGAACTCTGCTGTTGAGGGAAATGTCCTTCCCAGCCAAGTGAGTGCCTGTAGTCTGTAGAGCTGCAGCTGGAGTTATTTTCAGAAAGTTGATCCTAATACAGAATCCCAGAACACTTTATAAAACAACTGTGTCTTAATTGGCATCCTTTTGATATTTCCTGAAATATAACTGAACCTATGTTTTGGCAAAACCATTAAAACAGTCCAAACAGTCTGAGCCCTCTTCAGTGTGTTTGGTCATCCTGGAGATCAGATTTTGCTGTATCTAATCAAAACTGTGCCTAGTGCACCTGGGGCAGAATTAGCTGTCTGTAAGCTGTGGGATCTCTCTATTTTTCTTCCTCTATCTTGCTGTTTCATCATCTACTATTGTATGATCATTTTAGAAATACAGTACATAATCCTCTGATTAAAACTAGTTGAAGCAAGAGGAGTAGAGATCCATGTTAATATCTACAAAAAGAGGTTGGTAAAGACATGTTCATAAAATGTTTTCTGCTCTTAAGGAATACCTTTACACTCAATATCAACAGCTGAGAAATGCAACCCGCCTGGGGAAGCAAAGAACAGACCCCTTTGGGGCAATCAGAATGCATGTGTGTAATGGGGATCTTGAGAATGGTGTTTATACCCATTTTATACATGAGGATACAAGGGGACAAATGACACTGGATACTATGACAGTCACTAGAGAGAAGGCCTTTTACTCCCATCTCTGGGAGGCTTTGCTGCATTTCCAGTTTGCATTGTTCAGGTTTGCTGCTGCAGGGCTGCACTTGGCAGATGGTTATTGCATGCCTGGGAGCACAAGTGAGGAATTGGAAAGGAGAATTTATCCTATCTCAGAGAAAAAAAAAATGCATCCTCTCTGGCAGCAGGGCCTTCAGGAAAACTTGGCATTGAAGATCTTTCCCCTTTTCTGCAAAACACTGAAATATTAGGAGGACAAAGTGAGGGTGGGCAATCTCTCTGTAATCCCTCTTTGCCTCAGAGATAGGGAGTCAGGAGAGACTTCTAAGTGGTTCCCCTGGGAAAGGGATAAGATGGTATGTGCACTGACCATAAAGGCCTAAATAACTGATTAAAATGTAGTTGCAGACATCCAGGAAGAACAGATTTTCAGAGGAGCTGAGAACTCATAAAAGCCTTTGAAGCCATTGTGAGACTGCAGTACCTTTGGAAGCTCAGCATTATAAAACTGAGCCATGCCTTAATATACAGAACAAAAAAGTATGCAAAAATGCCCACTTCATAACCTCAAGTACTGAGCAATTTTAAATGCAACATACTAAAAAAAGATAAAAATTATCACAGTACACAGTAACTTATCATACAATTTTTAGTGAACATATTGATATTTTTGTTCTAAATACTGCAACTCTAATAAGAACACCAAACTATGAGCAATTTACCTCCAAATCAATGCATTGACCAGGCAGCGAATCTCCAAATTACTTAACAACTCAAAGTTAGTGCATTTTTCCATGTTACCATCCATATTATTAGCAGCAAACAGAGTCCTAGTTACTCATGAGAATGCAACAACTAACCAGTCAATAGCTAAATATCCCTATAGGTCTGCCTATGCTCTATTAAAATATGTCTGATTGATAATCCTGCAAGGTTTTTTTAGTTTAAAGGGGCAACCTCTCACTAGTTTCCAGAATTCCTTTTTTAAGTTGTGAAAATCGAGTGTTCTCTTAAAATTTTACTTTCCCCCTGTTGTGTACACTACAGGCGGCTGAAATGCCGCCTTTACCATTTTATTTCAAAGAAATCGCGGGAAGCATCAGGTGGCAGTGACCTTCCATGACTGAAGATATGAGCTGCATTTTTCATTAATGTAACTCTTGGCCCCAAATGCTGGAGAGGAAACAACAGACTTCAAATCATTCTACAGGGAGTACAGGGGATTACACAGTGGTAACATGGGAAAATCAAAACAAACTAACTCTTTATGCAGCTAAAATCCTGCTGCAGTTCAGCTACAGATTTCATCGTTCTACCTAATGGGATTAAGGCACACAACAAGGGGCTCCATTCTCCAGGGTTGCTGCCTTATTCCTTTAAGTGCTGCCCAATTTCAGAGCCAGGAAGATTCATGAAAGACTGCAAATACCAAACAACAAATATTTTCTGGTTTTGATGATTGACTCTGAAGAAGCTTGACGTGGACACTTTTGCTAACAAGGTGAAGTCATCTACTCTGGAAGCCTGTGCTCTGGAGAGCTTGCAGATGAGTTCCGTTCTTGGCAGCATTCTCCTTTTAACTTCCAGTTTGTGGCTTTTTTTTCCACTGTCCTTACTTTAGGCTTCTGCATGACTTCATTCATCCACAAAAGTAATTCTGCTTTTTATTTACTAGGCAAGGAAATACTGGTACACTGCTTCAGAAAGGGATGATGTTCGTGTGCAGCAAGGGCCAGCAGCTCCCTGGAAGGAGAGAACCACAGGGGTCTCCTCAGGGGTCCACAGGGTCTCACCAGCCAGGGCCCATCTCATCACCCACTGCAAGGGAGCAGAGGAGGTCATGAGATCACAGGTTCAACCAAGTTCCCAGATCACCATGCAAGGCTGTGGTGATAGGGCAGGGTGGAGGTCAAACCGGGAGATAATCCACAGGTCAGATCCAGTGAATGTCAGGCAGGTCCACAAAGACAGAGGAGGGCCAAGGTCAACATGGAAAGAGTTCTTGGGGCAGGGCTGGCAGGCAAAGACATATTCAAGGCTACCTATTAGAGCTTTCATGAATTGTAGATTTTAAAATAATACAATGAAACAGCCAGTACTGCTTGAAAAGTTTGTGCTGTAATTCTTCCACATCGGTGTATCCAGCTTTCACCATGGCATTGCTTGAGAGTCCTGGGTTAAGCTTTGCCGTGCTAGTCACAATGATAGCCTGGGCTAAAGAGATCCTCCTTGCCCCAGAGACCTCAGGTAGGGGCTAGTGTTTATATTTCCAGTTTCATGGGGCAGGTACAAGGCTACCAGAACTCTGATTTCCCTGAGATGCTCAGCAGTGCATGATACTGCCAGAGACAGAAAATTGCACTATCTAATTTAGCTGGGCCATGTACAATCTCTTCAAGGAAGAGATTGAGTCTATTAGATTCATCTGTAGTTTTGCTCCAGCCACTCAATTGTAAGGGGGTTAAGCTGCAGACAAACAGTGATTCAATTTTATGACCAGACTGAAAACACAAATAAATCTGCTGCTCCTGTGTGCTAACGGTACTGTGTGCCCAAGGGCAGGATGCTTTAATTGGGTGTAATAGCTCCAGGTCTGGACTTATGTATGTGCACATCAAACACTCCTTTTACACCATGAACAAGTGCTATTGAAATAATTATTGTATTAGCCTCATCATCTTTCTGCATGGAAATGTAGAGCATATGGCAAGCTCAACAGATGCCTATAACCAGCATCCAGATAACATTATTAAAAAAAAAAAAAAAAAAANAAAACCAAAAAAAAAGGAAAAATAAAAAAACCAAAAAAAAAAAAAGGAAAAAAGGAAAAAAAGGAGAAGTCATTATATTTTTGGCATATTAGCTGAAGCACTCAGTAGGCTGAACTGGAGACTGCTGTCATATTTGTCATCCTGCTGATTGTCTAATGTAAAACACAGAAGGCCAGTGAAGTGTGAGAAAAGCAAGTCATTGTGGAGGACCACAGCCTGAACACTGGGAGTAGGAAATTACAAGCAGTGACCTACAGTGAATATGCAACAAAAGTGCAGAAACCCAGCTTCTTGCTGCCAGGGGACAGGCTGTCGACTGGGAACAAAGCTTCAGATTTCTCTGAATGATTAGAAATTTGCAGTGCTGTGGATGCCATGTCCTAAAAGTCCTGGAGGAAGAATATGGGCACTGTGGCTGCCAGATGATTCAGGGGGAGCAGCTGCAAAGAAAATGCCTCTTCCTGCCCTCCCAGATGGATGAAAACTGTCATGAAAGGGCGCCTATGAGGGAGGGTTGGACTTCAGCCTTCAACAGATTTGTGTAAGACCCCAGATGGGAAAAATACCACTTCTCAAACTTCCTGAATATCCTGTTCAAAGGAAAGGCTGCTTGTCCTCCATGTGAGAATTTGTCAGGGTAATGTAGGGCACAGGGAAGAAAGGCTCTGCTCTCCTGGACCAGGAGCTGGTCCCTGCATCTGCTGGTTTCAAATGGCTGTGGGATAAGGCTTTTCTGAGTAAGGAAGTTTCCTCCTGCTCCAAAGGTAGAGAGAAGGCTGAGAAAAGGAGCTGCAAGGAGGAGCTGAAGATGGGGAAACCTGTGTGAATGGATGTCCTTGAAAAAGCAGAGCAGATGCTTGAGCTGGATGCTTTTATATTTATTTATTTTTATGGACATTCTAGAATAAGGACATTCTTGATTAGTTTTGTTGTTCTTTAATATCACTTAGAAGTGCTTACTGACAAATGGAGGAACTACAGTGAAATACCTTTCTTGCTATGGAAACACCACAGTGATTTACATCAGCTTAAGGAGTTCTGCAAGTTTTTTGCAGCAGTAAGGTAACTTTCTTGGTTATTTTTGGAATAGGGATGCAAGTTTTTTTCAGCAGTAAGGTAACTTTCTTGGTTATTTTTGGAATAGGGAATGCTCCTTGTACATAACACGGTGCTTCAGAAATTGCCCTTCCTTTCCAGGATTTCTGTGTAATCTGCTGGATATTCAATGACAAAGCACAGGTAGCTGGGACAGAGATGGGGCAGGTGACTTCAGATTTGAAATGTGACTGGTTTTTGTGCATTCAATTCAAATTGGGTTGCAAACAAAATTAAGAAGAGTTATGAAGGGGGTCTTAATTTCTCTTTCTCAGGAGAGATGTGAGTAAGAGGAAGGATTATGTGTGAGAGAGAACATAGTAACTATTATGGTAAGTGACTGGTGAAAGAGATTTATTCATTGTTAATTTACCTTTCCTCTGTTTCATTGCCCATATAACGTGCAGTTTAAAAATATGCACAATCTGATTAGGAGACATTTTCTGGAAGGGAGTCACAGCTGCATGATGTGAGTTTTCTGCAATCAGTGAAAAAAATGTAAGGGGCTTGTTTACACAGTTCAGACATCCAGCTTCAGCTGCACTGCCACGAATGGCTGAACTTGTGATATTCCTTTCTTCCTTCATAGTTAAGTATTTCTCTGAGAACTTGTAATGCTGTCTGTAATAGTAGTCATTAGGCTGCTCTTGAAGTATGGTTTGTGTACACAAAAGCTTGACCATTTTTTCTGACAGTAGCTGTTGTTTGAATAAAACATGTTTTTACACATCCTCTGCAAAATTTGTTTCTTGTCCTTAATATTTTCTCCCAGGGATATTGCCAGTGTAATTTCTAGCGCTCCTTTAGGTTTCCATAGGTTTTCACACCTTTAGATGAGGAGTGATTTGTTTTCCACTGCCTCAAATCTGTCATTATTTTTGGTGCATGTTCCATTCTTACCTTGCAATACTTAAATGATTTGAAGAATATTTTAAGGAGTTGTCTAGTTGTTTGTGTCTATGTTATTCATTATCAGTAATTTATCACCGTATGGTACCTTCTTCCCACATCTAGATGTGTATAAACCACAAATAACTAGTATTATTTTAAGTGTACAATAAAGTCATATTACACATGACAAATAGGATCATAGAATTATTTATGGCATGTATTCATTACTGCAATATATATAATGTTAGTGTGCAATAATATATAGAATATATATTACGCAGCTGACTATGTTCTGTGCAGCACATGGGACTTGCAATCTAACAAAACCAGAAAAACAACTTCAATGAACTGTATGAAAACCATACTTTCAACCTAATTTTTCCTTTTTGATGGTTGCATTTCTGAAATTGGGACCCTGGAAAGCCATGAAGATATCTTCATCATGAAAGGTGACCTTTTTCAAGATACCACATCCTGTGTGGTTAAATGGCTTATGCATTTATTAGCACCTTTAGATTCAGAGCCTGCCCACTTGGTGCTAGTAGAGGAATATTTTGCATTCTCTGATGTCAGTGTGTGCTATAACACATTCCAGAAAATTCCAGAAAACCTGTGAAGAAAATGTATCATAGGTTTTAGACTCATGAACCTTAAATGGTTTGGAAAGCCTTTAGATAAAGTTTGAGAAGGGCAGGCTTACACCTTACAAATATTGACTCCTTAAAGGACAGGGCTCAGCAAATAAGTCTTGATAGAGTCAATTGAACGCTTCCTATTATGTGTAGATTACGTGCTGCTTCCCACTTTAAAGGGTTTTATTTTGCAACTACTGTTTTCTTCAAGAATGTTCCTGAGATCCTCTGGGATATGGGAGAGGAATTTCATTGTGGCAGGGCGATGATAATTTTTAGGCTGTCACAGAAAACCATACTCTGGTGGGACAGAGATTAGGAACAAAGGATACAATAAACCTCCACAAACAAATCAGAAGCTGGCCTGGAAATCTGAACTTCTTTACTTGAATTCCCAAGGAACTAAGTATAGTCTGAAGATAGAGACTTCACCAAGGCTGGTGCAAAACTAAGCTCCAAAACAGATGTGCTTGAAGAATTGTGTGAGTTCTTAAAGCTATTTAAGAAACAGAAGGTGGATCTTAATATCCATATTTAAGGATTAATCATCTGCAGCTGGTGTGAAAGATTCACAAGTGAGAATAGAAGTAAGCCTTCAGGCCTTCTGGTGAGGAGATAATCGGGTGGTTATGACACTGCAGTGACAGCCCTGATGTTTCCTGCTCTTTAGGGCCTCTGTAGATGGCACAGCCGTGCCAGCAGGACAGTCCTTTGCATGTTGTGTAGGGGGTTATGCCTCTTCCAGGATATTTTGTGCTACTGATCTTTCCCAGACAGTTTTCACTGAGATGGTTTCCAAGATAGTAGCTCCTTTTTTTTTGTCTACCAAGAGAAGTCAGAAGATAATTGGTGCTTTGTAAACAGCACAATACAATTTAACTGGCTATTAAAAAAGCCTCCAATAAGAGCAAAGCAGAAAACAAAACTCAGTAGATGAGTGATTCCAAAAAATATAAATATGGGCAGGAAAATATGTGCTAATACCACTGTGATCACAAGAAGACACAAGAGAACAGCATCTATAAAGTTTCTCAAGCCTGGCCTAGTCACTAGATCTACCTTGATTTATACCATCTGCCTGGTCCATGATATATAACTGTAGATATTGCTAGTGGTTTTTTGAGTGAAGATGAAATTCAGTTTAAGGTGACCAGGAAAAACTTGTGCATGTCAGTAAAACAACAAAAAATTGTAGAAGAAATCAATGCAATTTTAGAAATAACGGAACTATTCTGCAAATATAGATATCTTCTTCATCTCTTTCCATTACCTTTTTACTGTGATGAAATGAGCTCTGGCAATTCTGCTTTGGCTCATCTTGACTTTTTGAAGACCATTTAGTTATTTTATGCTCTGCACCAGAAGAACATGATGTACACGGACACTTGCACCCTTCTTGGGGTTATTTTATGGGGTGTGTGTGTGTGTAGACGATATAAATACCTTTTAGCTTGGGTGGGGGTACACTTTGTTGGGTACAAATCTGGGTGGATGACTGGGCCAAAGAACAGTGGTGCAGGAAGTGAAATCCAGTTGGTGGCCAGTTACCAGTGGGTTCTCCAGGGCTCAGTATTGGGACCAGTTTTGTTTAATATCTTTATCAACAATCTGGAAAAGGGGATCATGTGCACCCTCAGTCAGTTTGCAGATGACACCAAGTTGGGCGGGAGTGTTTATCTTCTCAGGGCAGGAAGGTTCTTCAGGGGGGTCTGGATAGGCTGGATTGATGGGTTGAAGTCGATGAACATAACCAAGACATGCCCAGATGGCCAAGAAGGCCAATGGCACCTGGCCTGTATCTGCAGTAGTGTGGCAGCAGGACCAGGGCAGTGACTGTCCCCCTGTACTGGGCACACAGCTGGAGTTCTGTGTCCAGTTCTGGGCGCCTCACTACAAGAAGGACATTGAGGGGCTGGAGAATGTCCAGAGAAGGGCAATGGAGCTGGGGAAGGGTCTGGAACACAAGTCTGGTGAGGAGCAGCTGAGGGAGCTGGGGGTGTTCAGCCCAGAGAAAAGGAGGCTCAGGGGTGACCTTATTGCTCTCCACAGCCACCTGAAAGGAGGTTTGAGCCAGGTGGGGTCACTTTCCTCTCCCAAGTAACAAATGGTAGGACAAGAGATAATGGCCTGAAGTTGTTCCAGGAGAGGTTTGTATTGGATGTTAGGAGACGTTTTTACACCAAAAAGGTTGTTGAAAACATTTGGACAGGCTGCCCAGGGAAGTGGTGGAGCCAGCTTCCCTAGAGCTATTTAAAATAAGTGTAGATGTGGAGGTTAGGGACACTGTTAGGGGTGGACTTGGAAGTGCTGGGATAATGGTTAGACTTGGCAACCTTAAAGTTCATTTCCATCCTGAACAATTCTGTAATTTGTGATTTTTACTTGTGAAATTGCAACATATTCTTCACCAGCAAAGGTGACTGTAATATCCTTAAAATCTGCTGCTCTTTGTAAAAACAGGTATGTGCTTGTAAATAAGTAAGACTCAGACCTGAGCTCACTGTGGATTCTCTGATGCCCAATAAAGGTTGAGTTCATCTTGTCTCCCCTCTTGGCCCACCTGTTCTTAAAAGTTTTTGGGAACTTTGTATCAGTGAGATATACCCAGTTCTGTCATGGTGACTATGAAACAAAGGATCTAAAAGGAGTTGGGGACAGAGGAAGCAGACACTCAGGCAGCAAGTATGGTTACACAAGCTTAAAAATGAGGCTGAAAATAATTTGTTGCCACAACAGTGTATGATTTCTCAACATCCCAGAGCCATGTTTTACACAGTGGTGAGATCCTAGAGAAAGACAAGTATGAGATCCAAAAGGAGTTACAAAACCTCTCTGAAGTGCTAATGAGATAAGGCGAAATTTATCTAATGCCTGGAGAGCTTCTCTCTTCCTTCCCCTTCACATCTTGTTTTGGTTTTGCAGGAGTTTTGAGAAAAATTAGTTTTTAACAAATCAAGTTATTTGAAAAAGCAGCTAATATTGCAGAAACATAGTACATAGAGGCAGTAGGCTCTAAAACTCAAGTTAATAAACTACCAAGTAGTAAAAGTAGAGTTTTGGTGAAAAATCCCAGTCATCTGATATGTAGGTGTATAGAATATGATAGTTTGTTGGCTTTCCCTGCTCACAAACCATGTGTTTTAAGTAGGAAAAAAAAAGAATTATTTATTCCTGGATGACTTTTGACAGTTGATCTGACAATAGAGTACTCTGATGACTTTGTACCAACTACATTTTGGTGACAAAATACACTGCATACACTAAGGAAGTACAATTTTCTGTGTTACTTGCACATGGTGTTGTTAAAAAAAAACCCTGAAGAAATCTCACATTTCAATTGCACCTAGAATCAGGGCAGGAGAGTAGCCCACAGTGGACTTGCTAGGTTTGTTTTATGGAACATTTCCATTCCTCTTCTCTTTTGGTTTCCATGGTTCCAAAGGAATACTCTCTTAGTGTACTGCACTATGGGAAGAACTTTGACCTTGCTCATGTTGGTTGGTTGTAGTTATAAACTTTAAATGAAGCTTTTGTACCTTGGTTAGAGATCTAATATCTAGCATGGGTTGGATTGACAAAACGTGATTGAACTACTTTTAATAGGCATCCTGCAGTTCCATTTTGGTATTTCTAAACAGATACCCCATTTGGCAACAGCTCATTTTTCAGCATAATGTGCCATAGAATCATAAATGTTTTGGTTTGACCCTGGAGATAAGGATGAGAATTACAGATCAAAAGTGTAAATACTGGGGCTGCTCTGCTGCTGATCTGCTTCCTAGATAAAGGTGTGACAGCCATTGGACATTGTCCACCTCTTTCTTTTCATAGAGTCACAGAATGGTTTGGGTTGGAAGAGGCCTTAAAGACCATCCAGTTCCAAACTCCTGCCAAGGGAAAGGACACCTTTCACTAGACCAGGTTGCTCAGAGCCTGGCCTTGAGCACTTCCAGGGATGGAGCATCCACAGCTTTGGAAACCTGTGCCAGTG
>PYHW01010003.1:2668868-2679057 GCA_013186435.1 Turdus rufiventris | reverse complement strand
ACAGAGAACCAGATTTTCTTTCCAGAATTTAGTAGCCACATAGCATATCTGTAAATGTTGATGCTTGTGGCTTCTTTTGCCAGATACAAATTGCAGTGTGAATGTCGTTAAATGAAGAATGTTTAGCTCTGAAGTGACAGAGCTGTGTCAAAATTTCTGCACAGGCTGCCTGCAGATCCCTAAAGACTTTGTGACACCCACTATATTTGTTTCCATTGCCATGCTCTACTTAAATATATACTAAAGACCAGCTGGGAATGACTCTCACAGTTCCTGGAGCAGGACTCTGTAATGGCAACGTTAGCAATGCCTATGGTTATGTAGCCTGTCCAGGAGCTGGTCCCTCTTCTCTCTTAGTTCACTTCAGGTTTTCAGTTTCCCATGCAATTTATTAGGTTGACTTTCTTAGAATTTTAATGATCTAAACTTAAACCAATTTATGTTATTCCAATAGTTCACTGACTTGGTGTGGCTGCTATGGCTTTATGCAAAGGGCACGGTGATCTCATTGCCATCTCTTTAAAAGTGAGCAGCAGTCCTTGATTTGTTCTACATTTGCAGTATGAATATTTAGGAACAGCTGAAAAGAGACGCAAAAGTATAAGCATGCAGAACAAACTGACGGATCAGTCCCACCACTGTGTCTTTTAGTATAGCTGAGCAGTCTGCAGGTAATTCAAGCCTTTACAGAATGTCCCCTGCCTTGAATAAAGTAATTGCAAGGGGTCTCGATGTACTTCCCAAGTCCTGCTGGCTCCACTATTCCTGATATAAGCCAGGATGCCATTGGCTTTTGGACAGCTGGGTACCCACTTGTTCAGCTCTTGTTGACCACCACCCCCAGGTCCTTTTCCACCAGGCAGCATTCCAGTCACACTGCCCCAAACCTGGTGCTTTGCTTGAAGTTTCTGTGTCCCCAAGTGTAGGACACGGCACTCGGTCTCATTGCTCTCATACCTTTGTCCTCAGCCCATCAATCCAACCTGTCCCCTGCAGAACCTTCCTAAAGCAGACCAACACCCCTGCCTGATTGGTGTAATCTACAAACTGATAGATTGTCCCTGACCCCCTTTTCCAGATTGCTGATACAGATATCAAACAGAATAGGCCCCAGTGCTGAGACATGGGGAACCCTGGCACCCATGGCTGCCAGCTGGATGTAACTCCACTCTCCATCACTCTCTGGGCCCAGCCCCACAGCCAGCTCTGTACCCAAAGAGTGCCACGTCCATGAGCAGCCCCTTTCTCTAGGAGAATAGAAGCTGTGGGAAATAGCGTCAAAGGCTTTCCTAAGCTCCTGGGAAGCCTCTCCCTCATGTGCTAAGTGGACCATCTTGCCTTGGGAGGAGGTTGTGTCTGTCAAACAGGCCTTGCATCAAGTACCTCAGCCTCTTCCTCTCCTTTGCCACTGTGTTACCCCCCTGCAATCCTGGAGATTGTCCTGAGCCCTCTTTTCATTGCTAATGTACTTATGGAAACGTTTTTTATTGTCTTTTACAGCACTGGGGAAATTAACATCCAGTCAGGCTTTGGCCTTTCTGATTTTCCCCCTGCACAACCCCTTGAAAGCTGTGCAGGCCTCCTGCCCTTTCTTGCAAAGGTTTCTCTGGTTCCATGAGAGTTCCGTGTGAGTTCCATGAGAGTTCCACCTGAGTTCCATGAGAGTTCCACCTGAGTTCCATGCCCGGCCAGCTGGCTGGGCGGGGTGTGCCCATGGAACCCTGGTCCCTCTGTGACATGGAGGGGACCCGTCCCCAGGTACCAGCGCTGCGCTGCCAGCGCTGCACTGCGGCTCCGGCAGCGGTGAGTGCGGCAGGCAGGGCCAGGCTGGGCTGGGTGAGGGCCAGGCTGGGCTGGGTGAGGGCCAGGCTGGGCCACCAGCACCTGGGGAGCTCCTGGGGCTGGGGACAGGGGGCATGGCTGTGGAGAACACTCGGGCAGGGCAGTGCCACCATTGGGCCTGGGCCCTGTCCCTGGGCCCTGCCTTTCTTGCACCCGCTGCCCCAGCCACCCTCTCCCTGCTATCCGACCCCACTGAGCCCCTTCTCTCTCTCCTCCTCCTCCAGGTCATGGCTGGAAAGATCACCAAAATCCTGCTGGTGCTGGCCATCCTCCAGTACGGGCTCAGGGCAGATGCCCAGGCAGTGCAGACTAAGGCAGAGGTTCTGATGCAGCATGAGGAACGGCACAGCGGGATGACTTGGCTGGTGAGACAGATTGTGAATTGCTCAAGTGACTGAGCAGCTGGGAATAACTCCTGGTTATCTGTGGGAACAGCAGGGCAGTGATCCTCTAGCATGGGCTGGGTTTAACAGAGCTTGCATCCCACTTGGGTATCTCTGCCCAGGTGTTGTTTCCTGCCTGCTCCTCACCTCTGTTTTCCAGTTCAGGGGCCTGGGTACACGGAGAACAACTGGCCTTACTCTAAAGACTGAGGTGAAGAAGACATTAAAACCTCAGTCTCTTCCTCATTCTATCTCACTGTATTTCACCCCCATCCAGTGAATGATGGAGCTTCTCCTTAGCCCTCCTTTTTGTTACCGATGAACTTATAGAAACATTTTTTATTCTCTTTTATGGCAGTTAATATATAACCAAATTCAGTTCTAGTTGGGTTTTGGCCCTTCTGATTTTCTCCCTGCACAGCCACACGACAGCCATGCAGTCCTCCCGAAATGCTGACCCTTCTTCCAAGGTCGTAAACTCTTGTTCCATCTGAATCCATGTGGCTTCTTTCCAAAGCCTGGCTGGGCAGGGTGTTGCTGTGGGGCTCCGATTCTCTGGCATGAGAGGGGACAGGTTCCCAGATGCCCTGTGTGGCAGTGTCATCGCTGCAGTGAGGCTTGAGGCAGCACTGAGTGGGGGAAGAATGAGGGACAGACAAGAAGCACCAGCACCCAGGGGAGCTTCTACGACTGGGGAGAGGGTGCAGGGGCTGTGGGGAGTGTCTTGGGCAGGGCAGGTTCCACTCTTGGGGCAGGTGCCCTCTGGGCTGTGGGGATGGCTGTCCCCATTCCTGGGCTCTACATTTCCTACCCCAGCTGCCCCAGCCTTCATCTCCCCACCACCCAGCCCTGCTGAGCTGCTTTCTCCCTCCTCCTCCTCCAGGCCAGAGCTGGAAGGATCACCCAAATCCTGGTGCTGCTGGGCATCCTCCAGTACACAGTGAGGGTGGATCATCCATCAGTGAATGTCACAGAGGAGCTCATGAGGCAACATGAAAATGAGCGCATCATGGAGATGGCCAAGCTGCTGGTGATGGAGCAGAAGATGCAAAAGCAGGGTGGACTCACCCCAGGAAGAATGCTCCTCTTGGCTTGCCAGGAGTGGTGGTTCTGGGTCGGTGCTGAAATCGCCCTCGTGCTCTTTGGGATCTACTGGCTACCCAGGCAGAGCAGCTCTCAGTGTGACGATAGCAGCCAGGGGGAAACCTTCACCAGTGCCCAGGAGCAGACAGAGGAGGAAGAGGAGGACTGCAAGGATAACCCTGACACTTATGAAATGCCAGAGAAGCCCCCTGATAAGGTAGGGACCCTTGGAGCATCTGCCAAGCCCTTCCCAAGAACAACTTTCTGAGGGCTGCATCCAGCCATGAGAGCTGGCAGTGCCTACAAGGACATGATTGACCCCCTGCTGCTCCTGCCCCTGAGACCACTCATTGTGCACTTTCTCCACTAGAGCTGGGCACTGTGGAGGATCTGGAGGCGAGACACCCCTGTGGCTGTGGGGAGCAATGACCAGGAAACGTGCTGTGCTACCTCCCCTCCGGGCTGAGGAGGCAAACAAGAGTTCAGATCCCTGCTTCCTGGCAGCCCCTGCAAATAGTCCCAGTTGTGATGCTACCCCTGCAAGGAAGTGTGGAGTGCTTTGTAAATACATTCGTAAAATTGTTTATTTGGTTTAATAAATCCTATTTGAGCAAGAGAGTGTTGGGGGATGGTGCTCCTTGTCTTCTGAACTACAAAGTGAGTCACTTGTCATAGGAGAGACAGGTTGGTCTTCCACAAACCCATCCTGGCTGGGCCTGATGCCCTGGCTGTCCTGTGTGTCCCACGTGATGGCTCTTGAGCTGCTCTATGACCTTCACTGGCACCAAATTCAAGCTGACAGGGCTGTATTTCTTCTCAATGTCCAGTTTTGAATAGCAGAGACTCTTGAATGTCCTCTGACTGGGTCAGCTCTGAGCAGTGCCTGCAGAGGTGCAGGGGGTTGCTCTGCACTTTGTGCTGTGACAGGTGGTTTCCGTTTCCTGCCTCTCACATGGTTCTTTCAGTAAGATATTTTGTTTTCTGTATATTGACAGAAGAGCTGCGTTGCATACCCAGCACCCAATTTGTACTTCAGCTGGAGGGATGGGTATAGAACTTTATTTCAAAATAGGCAGTATTGTTGTGGGGCAGAAGACCATATAAGCCACCAAAGCCTGAACCTCTAAGGCTTTAAAAATATTCAGGCACATTTTTATTGTTCTAATGTAATCCTTTTCCAACTCCTTCCCTTGAAAAATTGTGTCCAGTCACCTTGCAGGGCCTCTTTTTACACACCCAGTGCTGACTTTAAATATTTGTTTTGCACTACAAGCACTTTTTAAAATAGGCAGTCAAAATTCAGTGTTTGATGTAAGGACAGGGGGTGTATTGCATCAATCTGTTATTCTTTTATTGTCAGGGCATCTTTGCCTGTTGCAGTTTTTATTCACTGAGCCAGAGGCCACATTAGGAAAATAATTTTCCTTGAATCATGGTCACTGAACCCAACATTAGGTGTGGTTTCCACACTTCCAATCCTTTTCCAATGGGTAAAGGTGGAGAGATAAGCACCACTTATGCTTTGTGATCTTGTCAATTCTTGCGACAAGATAACTGACACTGTGTTATTTTGCACATCTATATTATATATTACATGTCAAATAAAACTAAAATAGCTTGAAAAATCTAATTTGAATGTCCCAGCATCAGAAAATTCAGCATGAAGACTGAATGCTATCCTTTCAAGAGTACACTGGATTTTACTTGGCATCCCTATTCAAAATATGTGAAGTAACATCCAGTGGATGTCATCACGTTGGCAATGAAAACATGTGAAATTGTGGCCCACCTGACAGGCTGGGTGGATATAAAATCACAGAGTTTTTATCATACATAACAGAATGCTAATAATTCTTAGGAATCAGAGAATTAAAATTTATTAGAAAGATTGGAAGGTTTTTGTTGTTGTCGTTTTAACTAATTTAAATTCACTGTATTATACAAAAGAGATTTGAGTGCCTTCATGTAATTAATTAAAAATGTTAGTAACTTCACAGAGACTGAACTTCAGAATGCTCACTGCTTTGAAAGATTCTATCAGTGTAAAAACAAATTCTTTGTACTCAAAATGGAGAGCATAATAAAATCCAAAAGGATATTGCCTTGCCTAAAGGCAATTGTGAGTGGTAATCTGTTGATTCTGTTGGTGCCAGTATTTCACCTGGAGACTCAATGATAGAGAGTGGGAAGGAAATTATTTGCTTTATCCCAGAGAGGTTTTGAGATATTTATTTTTTAACTTGTGCACACAGAGAAAGAAAACTGATATCCCGAAAGGACTGGTAATCTGAAAATTATGGATCATTTAATTTTCAAATACCTTATTAGAGGAAATTAGTAAGAATGATTGAATAGAGGTATGGCAAACTGGAAAAGCTTCCAAAGTCCACATTTTTATTTTTTGTTTTTGAAAACCTGTGAAAGGGAGATCTCCAATTGAAAAAAGTGATTTGCAAAGTTTAGGCTCACAAAATTTTTCCCAAAATGATCATGGTTAGAAGGGGCCTTTGGGTCCAGCCTCTCTGTTTAAGAAAGGCACTCAGAGCATGTTGTCCAGAGCCACATCTAGATCATTTTTTTAGTTACCTCAAAGGATGAAGATTCCACCACCTTCTTGGGCAACGTGTGCGAGTTCCTTCACAGCGGAAAGATGTTTGCTGATATTCAGAGAACCTCCTGTGTTTCAGTTTGTGGCCACTGTCTCTCTGTTGTTGAGCACCACTGAGAAGAGCCTGGCCCTATTCTCTTTGCACCCTCCCTTCAGGTATCAGTGAGTTCCCTCCTGAGCCTTTTCCTGTCTGGCTGAGCAGTGTCAAAAGCCTGACAGAAGTCTAGACAGACAATATCCACTGTTCTCCCGTCATCTACCAAGGCACCCAATTTTGATTTCTGAAAGCAAAGATGAGACAAGGGTGAAAGGACTATAAAGGCTGAAATTGCATAATGAAAATTGAGAGATGTGCGGAAGGTATTTCTGAATTGTAGCTTTTAATATGCTTCTATGCACATAAGATATATTGTGTAAATATGTATGTGAAGGTTATATGCTAATCTTGTTTTAGCAATCTTGTCTGAATATAAAATAAAAAAGAAAAAATGCATTAAATCAATGAAATAAATGTCAGACTGACCAGACAACATGTTACAAGCTGTTCTTCACTGGGTTTCTGCTCCTTTCCAATTCTAGCCTTTTCCTATCCTATCTATGCCTTCAGATCAATTATTCCAGTTGTGTTACAGCTGGATATCTGTAAAGCAGAGGTGATGCTTCTTCCTTTGCCTGTTCCTGCTATTGGGATTACAAATTACTCCATGTGGAATCCAAGTTCTTCTGCTTCACTTCTGCAAGCTTGGTGTTTAGTCCAAATGTGTCTCTATTGAATGCCAGATCCCTGCCCCGTGTTTAGAAGTGAAGAACTCCAAGATTTAAAAGAGTGGTTGAAGCATAAAATTGAGTTGAATGGTGTGAAATGAGAGGCAACAAACACAGCAGCTTCTGGGTGTGCTTTGAGACCTTCTAGATCCTCAGGCAGCTGCTTCTGGGGTTGTGGGGGGCTCCCAGAAATCCTCTGACGAATGTCAGGGTGGCAGCTGGCTCTGCACAGGGAGAGATGGAGGAATCATGGGCTCTTGGCAAGCCCTGGCAGCCTCTCATGAGCTCTGCCATCTGCTCCTGATAAGGGGATGCATTAAGGTTTTGGATTGAGCTGACTCCTGACAAAGCAGAGGAAAGAACCCTCAGCAGCTAATGGAAAGCCTGCATAAAGGCCCACCCCAGGGCACAAGTCTGCCTATCATTGTCTTTCACTGAGCCAGTAATGGCATTGCTTGTTATGCAACCTGAAACCTTTTGCTCCATTTTTGGTCTTCACAATGACGCAAGAAAACTGCTTGCAAAACATATCTGTGAGTTAACATTGCAAAGAGATAACTTTGTTCTTTTTGTTAGTAAATATGATTTGTATTTGTATTTGATATCAGGAATTACAAACTCCTCCATGTTACAGTTCAACAGATTATGTTTATTTGTCACAAAAATATTTCTTGTAGTGTTGTTCTGCATTACCTCACTCAAGAAGTTGAGATGTTTAAAGGTGAATGTGCTTTCTCCCATGAAAGCAAGAGTAGATTTTTTGTCTACACACCTTCCTTGCAGACCACTGTCCTCCACTCCTGCTGGATAATGCCCTTATTTCTTTTTTCCCCCCTTTCCCTGCCTGTATTGCCCTTCTGAAGGGTTTTAGCAATTAAGGTAAGTCAGCAAGAAGTTCCCAAGTTCATGGAAGACACCTGAATGTTAACCTACACCCCATGAAAATGTAGGTGCTGGTGCTTTTTAAGGACATACAGGTGTGTCTGTTGGTGACACAAAGGATTTTATACCCAACACTGCCTACCCAGGAACCCCTTTGTCCCTTCAAATATGTCTGCTAACATGGATCTGGTTTGGAATGTCCTTCTACCTTTCTGTTTAGATGCAGAACTCAACAGCAGATCAAACTTGAGAGAATGAAAACAGCCAAAGAGCTTCTAACCTGATATCACAGCTGCAGGGGTTGCAAGGAGTTTCATTCATTTTTTTTTCTTTAGTTAAGTAATTTGTGTTTGATGGGGATCTAGCCATATCCAATTACTTGATCTCATGACAGATGAGAAACAATCCCTTGCTTCTAGGTAACCTTAGCTTTTGTTAACACCCTCAGGTTTCAAATATTCACCATCCAGCAGTAATGCCTCCCCAGGAAGGAAAGGGACTGTGGATCATTGCACCCCAGCCCATACTCTGCACAGGCTCCTATTATCAGATTCCTATTCCTGTTATGGTCCTAATCCCTACTCTTCTAAACCACAGACTGGCTGTGACCATAATCTCCAGACAGCTCCACCTGAGGCAGCTGAAAACCAAGGAGTCTTGGTGAATATCCCTGTGCAAGGTCGTTCTTGGAGATTGGGAAAAGCAGAGTGTAAAGTGAAAAGTAACTTTGTCAATCACAGCATAATTTTCTTGCCTAAATATAAGCATGTAAGGTCACTTCAGACACCCCCATGTCTGCAGATGTTTGCAGAGGGCTGGGAGACATGCTACAGGGCTTCTTCCAAGCCATCCCTTCTGGACATGCAGCTAATGGACAGATGGGGTATCCAAAAAGCAAATACAATCTCAGACACAATTATGCAGCTGACTCCTTCCCTCAGAAGAAAAGAAGAACCAGAGTAGGAGAAAAGCCCCAGCTCTGATGTGCTAAGTAGCAGCAGCAAATCACACCAGAGCATAGCAGAGGGTGGCTGCATCTGACAGGCTGGCAGGAGAAAAGGCTGAGGTGCTGCACCTTCCCAGACCTTGCTCGATTCCAGAAAGACAATAAAGTCTAATGTTCACTCCAATTGTCAGTCTGACCAATAAGAAATAATGGTGATGAAAAAAAGTGCTGGTTTAGGTATGTCAATTATTTTTAGTAGGATTTGTCATACAAGTATGCACCAGTGAGAACAGAGACTGGATTATGTGTTCCTACATTTGTTCTTGTGCCTAGGTAGAGAAATGGCTGTGTGGAAAAGATCACATTGGAAATTGCTTGTGGTTTGGGTTTCAGCAGCATGAGCCCAATTTTTTCTTATCAAAGTCAGGCCTGAGGAGATGGCAAAACTCCCAGAGACCTCAATAAAAGCAGTAACAAACCCCTCAACTATGCTGCAAGAATAAAATAGAGTGAAAGCAGAGGGGGGAGAGACATCAGTCACTGTCTGATCAGACGTCACTCTAGAAATCATCAGATATACTGAAAAAAAATAACATTACTATGGGACTGCATGCAGGATGAATAAATTTTTTATAAAACCATTTTTTTGGTATAGATTTTCTATGTATTTGCTTAACTTTCTGTTTACACAGTGTTTACACGCTTCAACCCCTAGGTGAACAAAGATAATTGTTTTAAGTCCACAAGCTTATTAACCTGATAAAAAGTTTCCCAAAAGTAAAAAAAAACCAGACTTCTAAACCAATTTTTGTTGGTTTTTTCTTTGCTTTTTATGTTTTTACTGAATTAAAGACATGTTCTGAGAATGTTGACACTTCTTCTTCCAAAAAGAAGCTTTTATGTTTGGTTCTCTTTTAATATCATTTGATCCTCTGTTGTGTTTTTAACAATGCAAGAGGAACCACTAATCCATTATTTATTTCCTTTGCTGTGTTTTGTTTTGTTCTTTTCAGTCACAGTGTTTTAACATATTTTCTTCCAGGTATTTCCATTTTTATTTCTCATTTGTCTCAGTGTAGTAAATGGGGTTCTTATAAATATTTAAGTATTTTTTGTTTTGTTTTATGCAATACTCAAAAATCTCACATTATATGTAATAATATAATAAATTCTCCATAATGCAAAAAGTCCTGCTGAAGTGACTTGGGAGCTTGGGATCACACCTTTACACCCTGAAGGCTTATTGCAGGTTCCACTGTACATGTGTTTGCATTTTCTGGAATATGTTAATCAAAATTACAATTGAAATGCCAAATCATGGAACAAAACATGCTGAGAAACAGGAAAAAAAGTTTACATGTATCCAAGTCAGTCTTTGGTTTGAATACAATCTTTATCTTCTGACCAAATCCTGTTCTGAGCCTGGCTGTAACTTATGAAAGTGTTTAATATCTAAGTTCCACTTCAAAAGGTGTTTAGAAACTTTATTTTCTTCAGAAACCTATAAAGTAGTTTCTAAAAACTGTTTTACCTATCTATATCTATATCTATATCTATATCTATATCTATATCTATATCTATATCATCTGTATCTATATCTAATATATCTATATCTATATCTATATCTATATCTATATCTATATCTATATCTATATCTATATCTATATCTATATCTATATC